>CM037879.1:176731524-177146524 GCA_021292165.1 Shinisaurus crocodilurus | reverse complement strand
ATGTGCAATTGGGCTGACACCCAGGATAAGAGGCTTTCAGCTGTTATGCTGTTTGTCCACATGGAATGCCACCATATTGGAACTAGTTTATGTTTTGTTTTGTTTTTGTTTGTTTTTTTGTTTTTTTTAGTAGCCTCCCAATGAGAACAGAACAAGAGTTAAAGTGTGTTTAGTTTATTAAACCAGCTATTCATGTGAACATAGCTCAGGAAGAACATGTACTGTACACCAGATGAAAAAATTATTGGGATAATACCCTAACAACTGGGGTTCCACCCATCTCTTGCTGAAGGCTTAACATTTATCTAGATATCCTGGCATGCTACACAGAAAGCACTTCTGCTAGTAACAGAGAAATACATCATTCCTCTGAAGTTAAAAATAAAATGTAAGAAAAGCACATTAAATCTGCCTACTGTTAACCAATGTGACTACTAGATCCTATACTGCTCTTGTAGCATTATAGTACCTTCCACCAACACTATTTGAAAAGCACTAGGCACATACACATTTACTTTTTTTCTTTCTTTCAGAACATCATTAACATTGGTAAAAAAAAAATACATCTCTTGCTTGCATCGTTTGCATAAAATACATGGCAAGTTAGCAATTGATGTTCAAATAGCTTAATTGAGTTTGAGGGAGGGGGAGGTCATTTAATTGGCCCATTGAAATGTTAACAGAAACTGATATGGCATAGAATAGACTTTAATGGTTGTAGTGTAGCACTAATGTCTGCATTCACTTGCAAAATTGTTAATTAGGGCACTTGGGTAGTTCATTTGCTTGGGTATTGATGTGCTTAGTGCAGTAAGAGAAACTAGTCTTGGATGTGGTATTTGGGAAAGTAAAGCTTTAATATACATGTTCATTACTAACAAGCAAGAAGATAAATAGTAAATAAAATGTGTTCTGCTTATTTTATTAAGTGCATGCTGGGTGATAGCTTGCAGTTCCTACAATTTTCTAATTGTCCCAATTGCCCTCATATCATTGAAGAAACACACATTTTATGAATATTTTGAGTTAACATTCAGGAACAAAGACCTAGATTCAGTAAGCTCATTTCCATCTTAACTTTTTATATACAATAAAAATTGTAACATCACTTTAAAAATATGCCATAAAAGAATATATGCTGTACTGACTAACTTGTGGTCACCAGTGGAAAAAAATCAGATCAGTGTTTTTGTGAGGAAAAAGCATGCAATATTGTCTAAAAAGAAAGACTTATAACTATATCACAATTCTTTCACTTCTTTGTTTCAAAATCAATTCTATGATACCATTGAACACTTTAAAGCTGCCATTTTTATGCTTTAAATTTGTATACCATTATTTCAGAATGAAATTACACAAGTGTGGTGATATTGTACTTAAATTGGCTGTGTACAACCTATGTTGCAAATGCCAGGAGGGGTAAATGCTATTATAAATCTTATTGATTTACAGAAATTATAATAAACCAAATGGAAAATAAATATTAAAACCAGAAATATAGAAATAAACAAAATATTCAGTTGTCCAGTAATGAAAAAAAATGCTGCTTTGTGTGTCTAGTAATATTCAGATTATCACACATTACAAAAATGGAGTTATGAGCCCAATAGGCCATTGTAAAGCAATATAAAATAATCTGTTGCTCTCCAGTGTACAGAATTTTACATTCTTTACTTGTATCTGCTCAGTCCTGTATATTCCCATGTAGATTGCAGTGATTTTCTTCTTAACTACAAAGGTTCCTGTAAAGAAACCTGATGTTCAGCTTCATTTACTTGTATGTATTTGAGAAAGTACTTATGTGGGATCACAAATATGTTCACAGGAGCTATCTCTAGTTGTGCAAGTTTAATCACAGTCCCAGAACATTTTCTTTGTGACTGTATGCAAATGTATTTACATAGGAATAGGTCTTGGGCCCTTTAAAGAAGGCAACAAAGTTGAAAACTGAGGCCAACAAATAAATGAAGGTTTCTCTAAATCCATTGGATAATAGAGGCAGTGTTAAGGCTAACCACAATGTTGAACTAAACAGAGGGATTACTCCTGGGTTTTGCATCAGTTGTTTTCTGCTGGGTGGCCTCACTTGTCAAAAAAAAAAAAGTTTAACTGGGGAACATTCACATGGCACATTGAGAAAAGAAGTATGCGTAATTCCATCAAAGCTCAGAAATCAGTCATTAATTTATTCTAACCTCCAATTGTTGGTCATTTGTGAAACATCTGGCCTCTAAGTCATAGGAATCTCAACATAAGTACAATGTAGACTCTTCCAAAGATGTGCGTTTTATGCAACGGAGAATACTATGCATAACACGTGTGCCTATGTATGTCAAAAATAGGTGTTTATTACATAGGTTCAAAGAGTACTTAGTTTCTCAAACTTGAAAAACATCCTGAAATGAAACCTTCATTTAATTACTCTGGAAATTAGACTATTATTCATTTGGATTTTAGGAAAGTTTCTGTCATTTGAAAGACTTTTCATGGTGGGTTAGCAGGTAGATATTTAGCAATCTGGTAAGTTGCAAGTCAGAAACGGTTTCTAATGAAGTTGACATTTGAGATAGAAAATATATAAAAGCTTTCTGGAAAGACATACTCTATTTTCCATATGGCTAAGTAATTGTTATGATATTTGTTTTAAAGCTGGACTTAGACACTCCTGACTGCCCTCTAATTTGATATGGCAGGTCCAGACAATTCTTATTCCAAAAACTTTGGTAGGAGAATGCAGTGAAGGAGATCAATAATTTTGCAACCATAAGCACATCACAAAGTATAGGGAGTAATTTGGTTGTTTTTACTGTAGAGTGTTAAAGAGACTCCAGTTAATTTGAATTTGTAATGGATTTGAACGTGGCAAAAAAATTAAGTGTTTTGGAGTAGATTGTAACGTTGGTGAAGACCTGAAAGTAGCAGAAGACTGCATTTAATTAATCTTAGACAACACGTGAGCAAATGCGTGCCTTTTGATTTCAAAGTGTTCTATTTTTATCATATAGAACTATAACATTGGGACATAACCTTTGTCGAACCCTGCTAGAAGTATTAACTTCTACAGAAACTGTAGTTCAGTTAAGACAAACAAAAATAGGACAGACGCTCTACCTTAATGACAAGTTAGGTATTTCCAAGTGTATATATTCTGAAACAGTTACTTGATTAACTTTGTTCTTGGCACCCCAATTCTGAACACATTTACTTGGATGTAAGTTTCTCTAATGATGAAATTTCTAAATATTCTTACAGCTGCAGTCATAATACCTCAGTCCTAAACTCATGGGGCATATTTCTTCCTAGCATGGGCACTGTACCTGGATAATGGAGATATTTCAGAGTGCTTAGTTGAACCCTGTTCAGTTTCCCCTTCCACGCTTGGCACACACATATGGACCCAGCATCCAAGGCCATTACAAAGAATTAGAGAGGTGTTTGAGCAGAGGGCTTAGCAGGGATGTACACAGTGCTCACAATCTCCTAGTAACAGCCTGGTGGTCTGCCACATACCTATGGGAGAAAAAAACAGAACTCTGCCATGCCCTGTGGAAGTCCCTCTGTACATGGATCGTACACACTATAGCATTGTACGCAGTATTCTAAAGTTAGTCCTACTGATTTAATCTGACAGTTTCTTCCAAGTACTGCTTAGGACTGGTGTAGTTTGTAATTACGGTACTCAAAATAACATCGTGCAGTTTTGATCCTGTTTTGGCTTACACAGAGGGTTGGATCTAGAGAAGAGTTACGTGAGCTCTGCTCGCACAGTGGGACTTTCCTAGCTCCTCTCCCTTACCACCACTACAGCCCCTTGCACACACACCTAGCCACTCCTGAGGGCTGAGACCCTGAGAGACCTTGTGGAACAGTGGGATGGAGCATGGGAGGGCTGCAGTAGCACAGGTAAATTGAAAGAATTTGGCACGGCTGCCTGTGCAAGCAGAAGTGCCTTTCTGCTCATGCGAGACACCTTTACATCCAAGCCAGTGATACAAGACTATGTAAGAGGGTGGCACAGCACATCCAGCACAACAAAAAAGGAGGAAAACCAAAAATGGGACAAGCCAATATTTGTTGCAAGAAACCCAATAAAATACAGCATGTTCTCATCATACCATATTAAAATTTGTGTTGAATTTTAAAGTTTTGCATTATATAGATAAGATTCTAGATAAGCATTTGTCAACATGGCACCTTGAAACACATATTTTCTTTTTGTGTTCTTTGGACTATTCCCCTAAAGAAGAATCTTGTGCTTGAGCCAAGTCAATCCCACTCTGCAAAAAATATTGGCTTCTACCATTCTGAGTTTTTCTTGTTTTGTTACTCGATACATATAGTGATCCAGTTCAAACATTGGACACAGGAAAATAATTGAATTGTTGTAAACCATCCAGAGAGTTTGGCTATTGGGCAGTATAGAAATAATAATAATAATAATAATAATAATAATAATAATAATAATATTATTATTATTATTATTATTATTATTATTATTATTATTATTAAATGAGGTTTTATTTGGGTGTCATATTCTTTCAGAACATGTTGTCATTACTAGAAAGCCCTCATAAGGTCTTCCATGTTTGGTTTTATCTCTACCTTCTAAATGAAAATACACAACAGTGTAAGTTATTTTGGTTATAACAATTGCATTAGAATATAAACCCCAGTCTTGCTGCTGCTTTTCACCTGGCTTTTGTAAGGTATACTTAAAATATGTAGGGTTGTAAGAAATATGTGCATAAGGAAAAATGGGGGAGCATTTCCTAAAGTCATGTTTACATTTGTTTAACCCATCATTTCAGAAACACTGATGACAAAAGTACTGTGAGAATAGCAGAGATGAGAGAAAAATAACTTTAAACAGCTTGTGAAACGTAATGTTTGAAATGATGCTTTGAGAATGTGCAGATTATGACTAGTATAGTGACTCTTTCCAGCTTCCTGGGAAATGAGCTGTTGACATTCTTTTGGGTCATCATCTAAGATAGGAGGGCAACCACAAGGATTTAACAGATAAATTCATCCAGAAAGACCTTTATCCATTTCACTACAACTTGGGAAACATTCATGTCGAATAGCAGCATTAATGTAACCCTTTTAGCTGTTCAAAGTGAGCCTTGTGTTTAAAAAAAATATGAAATGGCCACAGTAATAACTTCTTTAGGTCTTCTAAGAAGTATTTCATTATTTACATAATTCTGTAGCTTAAACCAATCTTTTCTTCAAAAGTGTCTGAAAGAGAATTGGATCTTATTCAGCAAATGATTTACTTTTAAATTATAATCAACTGGATTCCTAGTTGTAAACAGTGGGATTGAAATTAATTTATTTTTATTTTATCTGCTTACAGAGAAAGGGTGATATATTTAAAGTCGGGGGAAGGTATTTTTAATGTACAAGTTTCATAGCACATTTGAAGTTTATTTTTCCCCAAGATGCTTGACCAGATGAATGTTGACAAGACAAGAACTACATATCAATATAGGCAATTATTATATAAAGAGAGAGAGAAAAAAACTTTTTGACTTGAACTAGAGTGATACTATATAGGCTGAATGTGCAGCAAAGGTTCCCACAATGCACTGTGAAAACCTAGGCTAACAAACACCCTGCTGCGTTGAAAACCCCCAAAAAAGACAAAAGCACAATGAAACAGAAAGCTTACCACCGGTAGCTTTCAAAACGACAAACTAGGCAAACTATACATCTCCACCACTCCAATTTTGTCAGAATGCTAATGAGCTTGCTCTGATCTTTACTCGGCTTCCCGTGTTTTCTACATCTTCAAGGACCACATGGCGCTAGCAAAATAAAGACAACTAAATGAGAATTTCGAATGCTTTTTGTGTAAGGACCTGGTGCCTTTCAGCTGATGTGCTCGTTGAATATTCTCAACTTAAAAGAGTACAACAGGGGGTTGGGTATGAACTTTTTAGCAAGGGGAAATTTGTACAAAAGTAAATTAGTGTGATGAGGAAAATATGAGAGAAATTTCTGATTAATTTCCACTCCATAATATCAATGACACCTTCAGCCCCACTCATACTCTTCTAACAAGAGATGCTGATAAAAGATGAATGATTCTGTGCTGCTCATGGTGAATGTTTAGTGGTTTTTTAATAGCAGCATTCTACATAAAAGGCACCAGGAAGTACTCTGCATTAGCAGTTGAGATCACTAGTTAATAGGATGATGTCTTTTAGCTTTTGTCACAAGATTATTAGAAAGGGTAGGTTTCTCTTCTGTTCATGGTATAGTTTGGAGTGCTTGTTGAGTACAAGTGCTAAAATACAGGTTTCCCACTATTGTTTTTCATACACAACAGAAGCCTTTTAATGCAACACCTTTTCATTTTTATTTTAACCAGGTGATTTTTCTCATTGATCTCTTATCTGTCCTCTCTAGCTGTACTAATCACTTGAAGTGTTCCATTTTTGAATAGGTTCACAATGACGTATATGTGGATAGATTCATTATCAAATCCTTAAATATGCCACCTATACCTCCACGGAAAGCTGTACTTATGACAATGTGCCTAAAAGGCATTATCTGACTTTCAACAAAACTACTTCATATTTGTTTATCATAAAAAGAAAGCACACAGTCTAAACCAATCTTGCCTTTCAAATAAAATTATAATTTTAGAAACCAATTACAAATACCGGTAAGTAATTACTATAGAACTATGTCCAGTTCACTTGGGAATAGTATCCAAAACTATTTTCTTATTTATGGTAAAAGTGTATACATTTAAATATGTTCAGTTTCATATCTAGAAGGATACTGCTTGTGTGACTTTTGTTCCGTACATAGATATTCTTGACTACTGCCACCAGTTTTTGATTTAGAGCACAATTCTGCAACCCTTTTAACTCCATTACTCGATAAGCTGTTTCACTAATTTCTGCCCACAGAGTAAAGCACTGCTAGCAACTCAGTCTACAGCCAAGTTAAACTTGTGGACTGTGGGAATGCTGTGGACATACTATATCTGGACTTCAGCAAAGCTTTAGACAAAGTGCCTCATGATATCCTGATTAGCAAGCTAGCTAAAAGTGGGCTAGATGGAACAACTGTCAGGTGGATCCACAATTGGCTACAGAATCAGACTCAAAAAGTGCTTATCAATGGTTCCTTCTCAAACTGGGGAGAGGTAACGAGCGGGGTACCACAGGGCTTGGTCCTGGGCCCAGTGCTCTTCAACATTTTTATCAATGTCTTAGATGAGGAGGTGCAGGGAATGCTTATCAAGTTTGCAGATGACACAAAGTTGGGTGGAACAGCTAATACTCTGGAAGACAGAAACAAAATTCAAAGCGATCTCGATAGGCTGGAGCGCTGGGCCGAAAACAACAGAATGAAATTTAATAGGGATAAATGCCAAGTGCTGCACCTAGGGAAAGGAAACCAAATGCACAGTTACAGAATGGGGGACATTTGGCTCAACAATACTACAAGTGAGAAGGATCTTGGAATTGTTGTAGATCACAAACTGAATATGAGCCAGCAATGCGATGTGGCTGCAAAGAAGGCAAATACTATTTTGGGCTGCATTAATAGAAGTATAGCTTCTAAATCGCGTGAAGTGATAATTCCCCTTTACTCAGCACTGGTTAGGCCTCATCTTGAGTACTGTTTCCTGACTGTTAGAGCAATAAGACAATGGAACCAACTACCTATGGAGGTGGTGGGCTCTCCCACTCTGGAGGCATTCAAGGTGAAGCTGGACAGCCATCTGTCAGGGATGCTTTGACCTGGATTCCTGCATTGAGCAGGGGGTTGTGCTCGATGGCCTTGTAGGCCCCTTCCAACTCTACTTTTCTATGATTCTATGGTGTGCTTGGTTTTACCAGGTCTAAATCAGCTTAAATCCACAGGCTTGTTCACTTGAATGTGGTTACAGTTTCACTTCAGACCTTCTCCTGTCAACACAGGATGTTAGGAGTGGAGGAGGAGTGGTGAAGTGCATGTCCCCAATTCACTCTACTCAATTTTAAACGGAATGCCTGAATAGGGCTTCTATCTCATAGCCATGTGTATTTGTAGAGGTTTGTAGAACTTTTCCATGAGTTCCCTCTTCTAAAGAGTTTACACTAGCATACCCTCCAACATTTCACAGATGAAAATAGGGACACACATGTGAATTGGTAAGAGGTATGGTTAAGCAACATGAAGGTGTGATCAAGAGGGTGTGGCCAGGCAACATGAGGGCATGGCCAAGGGTATGGCCAGGCAACCAAAGGGCATGGTCAAGTACAAAAGTTATTAGAGGAAACACACAGAACCTTATAATTATTACATTATTATGTTGTATATTATTTTATAATATTTATATGTGGCTTTTGTAATATTTTTTTTACCTTACTTAAACCCTTAATTGTTGATATCTGGTGTTTTTCATGGGGGGAGGGTCAGTGCTTGCAGGGCAATCTCTTTCTTTTTGTTTCAAAATGGTCAGGATTGGCACAAATTCAACAGGTGAAGCTTACCCACCCACTCCACACCACCAAAAATGGAGCTTCACAAAGAAGGGGAAGTTTCTTTCATTTCCTTCTGACACTGTAAACGCACCTGTTAGAGGCAGCTCTGTTAGGAAATAAAATCTTTGGCAATATAAAGATAGGAATCGTGATAAATTCCCTCATTCACCTCTCCCTCCCTCTGTCCAGGCCACTGGGTGCAGCCTCCTTTTCAGCAGGTAGAGTGTGTGTGCACATGCACACACATCCTCCTAACGTCTGTCTCTCCGTGGAGATGTTCAAGCCTAAAAAGCCTGCGGGCAGGGACTGTCTTGTTAATTGTTGTAAACCGCCCAGAGAGCTTCGGCTATTGGGCAGTATAAAAATGAAATAAATAAATAAATAAATATAAATAAATAAAAGAGCTACACTTAAAGGGGACATGCCATGGGCAAAATTGCAGCTAAGCTTCCAGTTTTAGCTTAGCTGCAATTTTGCCCATGGTATGCCCCCTTTAAGGAAAGTTTTAAAAGTTTAAATTCGGGGTTCTGCATGACAAAGTGAGAAGCCAGGACAGCTTAAGGGTTTTCGTGACAGTCTCGGCATTTTGGGGGCAGTTGGAGACTACGCACTAGAGCGTGGGTGCAGAACCTCTTTCAGCTTGAGAGATGCATTCCATTCTGGAGAAGCTCTCAGGGGCTCCATGCCAGTGGTGAGCAGGGCTGAAGGCAAAAGGGACAAGGCCCCAAAACCAAAGAATACCAGCATATTTTAGTTTAAAGCTCTTACTGCCAGTAACTAAACCTCAGGAGAGGCATGTCAACCTTTCGAAAGGGGGAAAATTTGCATAAGAGAGCCACAAAACCACCAAAGGATCAGAGGTTGGGGGAGAGGAGGGGAGCCTTCTGGGGAACCCTGGAGGTCTGGATTGGGATTCCTAAAGGGCAGAATTTGGCCCCAGGCCTGAGGTACTGCAGCCCTGCACTACAGGTTTTATTCTGGACCCTTCTGTAGGAACAGAAGAAGAAACCTCCAGAGAACCTTTCTTTGCAGCATACATTCTGATTCACAACAACTCAGTTAAGCCCGGTGACTGGGATTTAAGTTCCCAGTCTAGTCCTACATAGAACGTAACTTAATCAAGGTATTCTCATTGACATGAGTGGAAATAAATCCAAATACTTGGACAGCCTAACCTTGTGCCTGTTTACTCAGAAGTAAGTCCCGCTCTGCTCAATGAGCCTTCCTTCCTAGGAAGTGTGCATGGGATTGCAGTAATGGATAATGCATCAGAGTGCAAAGGCAGACCATGGTAATTTCCCCCCACATATTTATAGTACATTTATAATATAATAAAGGATTTTAAGAGACTGATACAGAATCTGTTTCTCTGAAGCCACTCATAAATTATTGCTACTTTGAAATATTCCTGCCAGAGAACAGAGAAGGGGGAAACGTATCTTGAGTTCTCAACATAGCTGCATCCTGTATGCAGAGCATTGTAGAAGTTCTGTTCCCAATGGATTTATAAGGCAAAATAGACTAACTCTTCATGGTGATCATCCAGTGGCACCTTTCAAGGTGACTGACGTTTACCCAAGGCTGCCCTCGCCAACGCCAGGAGGCTTGGCACGAGGGAGATTGGGACGCCTTTGGGGTTTTACCTTTCTCACCTATTTTGGGAGCCTGGAGGCGCCAAAGTAAGGTGACGATGGTAAGGCCCTCCAGCTCCACATGGAGGGCAACTGGCTGGTGGCGGGCAATCCCGCCTCCGGTTCAGTTAGGATGAATTCGCCAAATATTGGTCTTTTTTCCCGGCCAAGGGCCGGGCTAGGTTAGAACCGCACTTCACCCTTCACAGATCTTCAATTCAATAAATGTGGCCCTGATTTGAAACCATATACCCTGTGTCTGCCTCTTCTTTATCTCGCCCTTACACGCGCAAGTTCTGTTCCCAATGGATTTATAAGGCAAAATAGACTAACTCTTCAGTAGGTAAATTTGCTATCACTGACAAAAACACCCTTTTCAATTAATTTTGAAATGCTAGCATAATATTTTCAGATACTTTTTAAATTCCAATTTTGCTCTGTATTGTCAGTCACTGGAGACACTTTAGGATGCCTTTTGCACTCTCTGGTATGCTAAATTCCATAATATTCTGTCATGTTAAGAGTAGTGAGGATCCAAAGATCCACTTCAATTATACTGTTCTGGATCTGGGTCCCTGTGACTTCTAGCAATTTTTGTTAGAGAAACTGGTACATTGTCGTTTCTGATCTGAGTGCTAGAATATTTTCACTAGTGGGAAAACGTTTCACCTTGTATATGGTTCCCTCAAAGATTCCTCAATTGAAACTTATCTTCGGGTATCAGGTTTAACGACCCATTGCTCAGCCAACTTGCTTGTATAAATCCTCAACAAGAAACCATTTCAAAGATGTACCCATTTCAAAGATGTACCAGGTCAAATATTGCTTCTTCCATACAAATGTTTGGAGCTTCTCTGTGTGGAAGAGTTTCAAATATCTGAACTGGTCCAATGTCTTTATGTCTTCATCAGTTGGTTTCTGTTCTCCATAGTGAATGAGAGCGCATGTGAAACATTTCAGACACATTTTCCCCAAAAGAATCCACCATCATGGGGGTAGACTTTTTTTTTTTAAGTAATGCAAATTGAAATACTCACAGTATAATCTGATGGC
Source organism: Shinisaurus crocodilurus (assembly GCA_021292165.1). NCBI lineage: Eukaryota > Metazoa > Chordata > Lepidosauria > Squamata > Shinisauridae > Shinisaurus > Shinisaurus crocodilurus. Next base: position 177,135,354 of record CM037879.1, on the reverse strand, counting down.
TCAAAAAAATTGTCTTATACATACAAATGCTATGGGTGTTACTATTTGGTAAAACAACAACATTCCTTAATTTTCCAGTCAACAAGTTGGTTGGGAGTTCTGGGCTCAGCCATTGAAGTCCATAGAAAAACTCCCAAGTATTGCTATAGGAACATAAGAAGCTGCTTTATACTGAGTCAGACCATTGGTCCGTCTAGCTCAGTGGTGTTGACACTGAGTGGCAGCAGCTCTCCAGAGTTTCAGGCAGTATTTTTTTCTAGCCCTACCTGGAGGTGCCAGTGATTGAATCTGGGACCTTCTGCATGCAAAGCAGGGCTCTACCACTGAGCAACAGCCCCTCCCACTATGTACGTTGGAGTTGAATGTCATGCCCCCACTGGAAGACTCCTCCTTGGAGGAAGAGCTGGTAGACCAGGAGCCACCTCCCACCAGCAATGCCCAGGTCTGCCAGTAGACCAGGAGGAGCCCGGGACCTCAGGGGCGACTACCATGAGGGCATCACCAGTGAAGGACAAGGACTCTGCCTCAGAGGTGGAGGCAGAGAAACCCCCAAACCCTCGGGAGAGACACCACCTGAAAAGACAGGAAATCAGAAGGAATGCTAGACTGAGCCAGAGGCCTTCTTGTGAGAAAAGGTCTACTCACATATAGAAGGCTTGCTCACAAGTTGCAGCACTAACAGCTCACAGCTGAGGCTTGGGTGGGGCTCTGACAGCCTCTGCATAAAAATCTGTAGTGTAAGGCCGAGAGAGTTTCTGGAAACAATGTCAATCAGACCTTCTTGGATCCAGCTTCAGTTGCCTTGACTCTAGAATGCTTCCTTGACTAATTCTTGGCATGAGTACTTCTGAACTGAACTCTGACTCTCCTTCTGCCTGCCCCTTGTCTGCTGTGTTGCCTTGGGACATTGTTGCCTGTCACCTCAGCTGTTGAGTGTGAGACCTTGCTTTTTGCCTGATCCCTGTTTGTGCTGACCACCTTGGAACTATTTGACCCTTGAACCTGCCAACTGCTAGGCTCAGACTCCGGAAACGTGACATTGATACAGTTGGCACTACTGTATCATTTAATAACATATAGGACCATCCATATGTGTTTTTATAAACAAACTATCTAGCTCAGTACCTTGTCTGACATAAATTGGCACCAGATGCTTTATGGGCATGTGCAAGAAATCCTTACAGAAAATGAAGAATTGGTCTACCAAGTTTTTCACTGGTGGTGACTAGTACAGTAGCCTGAAGAAGAACAGCAGAATCTGCCCATGAGAGGTTTCTTCCCAAAACACAGTCATCAAGATTGTGCCTTGGGTCATCAGAACTGATGTCCCTTTACAAATTCTTGGACTTTTATTAACACTGCTTTTACATTAAAATGAAAAATATTGAACTTCTTTTGCATCCTGCTGAATAGTTGGCTTTTTTCAAACATTTTTTTTCTTCCCTGTTGCTTCAAGAAAATTTCAGGCAAAATTATATGGAGGATTGCATTGTTACCAGGCCATCTAATCTAAAGGTTTTCTGATAATGAATAAATCCCTATAAATTACATATTTGTTACAGTAAGTATCCAAAATTTTGTGAATGTTGACATTCACATATGAAGATCTTTGACTATTGGGCAGTATAGAAATATAGTAAATAACTTAAAAAGCAACAACACTGACAATCCCTGTCAAAGTTTGAGAATATCTAAAGTGTCTGAGATATGTCAGTGAGTGTTGACCATCTCCTAAGGGTGATTGTCAGCATTCACTGATGTAAGGGGTGTATATGCGTGTGTATCATTCATCCGGCATAAACAGCATTTATATGAGACCACTAACATTCTGTCTACATTGTACAATGTAAATATCAATATTTTTCACTCTTTGTAAGGATTTACTTCAATACTCCTTTGTTATAAACTATGATCTGGTTTGCACGATCACCCATGGCTTATTAGTGGGTTGCGGTGCCCACAGGTGCCAAGTTGCTGATCCAAGCGCCCCACCATGGCTTCTTCTGTCATCCGAACCTGGCAAGGGTGACTTGTTGGGGTGGTTAACAAAACTCTACAACAGGCCATGGGTTCTGGGTGGTTTGTTAACCACCCCAACAAGCCACCCTTGCCAGGTTTGGTTGACACCCAGAGAGCTGCACCCAGTGAGGGTATTTGTGCAAATCAGCCAGCATGCGACCAGCACATGCAGGGTGGTTAACATGCCACTGTGGCTTGATATCAACCCTGTGATCATGCAAACCAGGCCTCTATGTTATAATGCCATCAAATGGATGAAGAATACATTATAGCTTGGTCTGTTCAGAGAACAGGGCTTTCCTAGATCTTTCTTCCTGCTGCATTCCCTGTGTCCACCCCTCCCCAACATTGTGCCTGCAGGTTGGGGGACCATCCAGAAAAAGATGGCATGAGGCACAAAGGCTGCAGTTGGAAGGGGGAATCAGCTAAAATTGTACAAGCCCCTTCCACGAGAGGAAGTGCCTTTCATTTGCGCAACAGCACCTTCCAGCCAAATCTATGTGCCGTATACAGATTCTTACCATTACAGATAGAATATCCAGTGCAAATAAAAATGTTAAACAATTTTAACATGTTAAACAAAATAAAAATGTTAAACAATCACTGCTTAAGGCTGCAGAGAAAGTGATTTCCATAAACCTGTTATTTCTCATCATACTTTTAATGGCTTTTTAAAAAAAACACAGATAGAAACCTTTTATTGGTTATCTTCTATGAGCTGTAATTCATTTAGGCAAAACAGTTAAATACATTTAGATTTAAAAGATACTTTTCAAATGTTATTGTCATCCCTGGCTTGTCTTGACAGATTTACTATCACATAATGTGTAGAAGAGTTACTGTGTTCATCCATTTATAGAGCAACCCAGTCCTGCCTCTACATGTTGCTGCTTTTCTTGACGCAACTGCTCGAAGGAATATTTGTAATGTGCTGCAGCACTTCTTTCCTGTTTGCATAGTCATAGTCAGTCCTGTTTTCATTATAAGTACAGTCAGTTGAGGTCAATCCATGCTTGGTTTGTCTCTAGCAGACTAGAAGACTTAAGATAGTAGTTTAGCAGTTGATGTGTTATCTTTTCTGTGATTGTATGTTAGTTTAAACTTTGCATTTAGTTTTCTTTTTGAATTTTTCTAGAAAATGTAATTTATTTAAAGTTTATGGTGCGTGTGTGTATACATGCATGTATTTGACTGATCACTGTTTTCTTTAAGTGTGCATATTCTGATTAACTATTTAGCAGACCACTGATTATTAATATAATTAATAAATCATATAAGAATTGCAGTGGTAAATCTTGTGATATTTAATACAAATAAGAATCTTGTGGTACCTAAAGATGAATATATCTATTATGGTAAAAGTATTTTGTAGCTTTATTGTGGCTTTGTTGGTTTTGCAACAACAGACTAACATGGCTCTGGAAAAGGGGCAGACATATTTTATAAAGCTGTGTTCACATGGATCAGCAGAAGAAGTGACGTATATATTCATTTTTGTTTTCATTACAGTTTGCAGCACAAATATATCTGTTGTCTAGGACTTCAGATGAACAACAGCCTTGTTTATCATTGAATAACAAACATGAATAATTTTGATAATAAATTAACCAAATATGGTGAAGCTTTTTGAAAGCATGTTAAATCCCACATTCTGGCTTGCTGAACAAAATTAAAGAACTTTATCTATTGCAACCTTTATTACAATTGGAAGGTTTCAGTGAATATCAAAGCTTTCAGAATAATTTAGAATTCCCTGGATATACTAATAACTAGGGTCTTACCTATTACCTTGTTGGACCTGTGATTGTTCCCAGTCATGAAAGAGGAGTATGGTGGGTGACAATGATGGAACAGTAACATTCAAGCCAAATAACAAAATAAATTAGTAGTCGGGGGCAATACTACAGGCTTTTTAGGAGCAAATAAGATGACAAGCCACATTTATTATAGAAACCATAGATCATGACAAAAATATTAGTCAATAACAGTATTCCATACAGTGCCATATCACAGTATTCCATAAAATAAATAACCCTCATCATCGTTCAGATAAAAAGTGTTTATAATAATAGTAATCATAGTTAAGTTTCATTTTTCATCTCTGGATACCTAGCTGTTAAATGACATTTAAAAGCAATAAGCCTGTTTTCTAATTTATTTTGAACAGATGTGTATAAATGTTCTGAAAAAAATATTTCACACATTTAAAATGCAATTGTTTTTAGCACAAAGGAGTCTTCATTTAGGACCTCTTCCAAAATGGTTAGTAACCATATGATGAAATGGTGTAACTGCAATTATGATTAAAGAGAGAAACTGCCTTCTGCAAGATAGTTAACCAGGTGAGGTTAAGCAAGATAAGATGAATTCCGGCCTTTTTCAGAACACTGGCAATCTTCATTTTAAGCTACATTGTAAAGTGCTTTTTCCTGAGATTAGGTATTGTGGCAGAAGCTAAAACTGCCTTTTTCCCCTAACCGTGCCAGAATACAACCTCCTTTTCTTTTTGTACTAACAAGACTGCTTTACCTCTACAGCCCACTCTAAGTAATTAAATCAATCCTTTGTACTTACCGTATTCTCCTCTAGTGACGGTACTAGATCTGATTATATGCTTCATGCATATTCAGAGTACGGCACTGACAGCTCTTTAATGAGCTCTTACTTAATCAGTATGAACAATGTTCATCTTGTTCTTTTTTCCCCTCATACATTAGAGCAAGGAACAGTTGGGAGAAAAAATGAAACATCCAGCATTCATTTGAAAAATATATTGTACTTTGAAAAGTGTCTAAGCTGGGGAAGTTGCATTCTGCCCTTTAAAAGTCTGATGGACAAATTGGATTACTAGTATTGGATTAAATAACAAATGGTTAGAGGAGAAATGAGAGAGCTCGCTGTGATCACAGGCTTTTAATATTTTTTTTCTACTTATAGAGCTGAAGGGGTCTTTAACCAGTTATTAAAGTCAGGATCAATTTGTAATGGTCCAACTTACTAGTTTTAAAAGGATTTTTTCTCCTTTCTAAAAGAATGAAAACAATAGTGTAATCTATATGTTATGTCACAAAGAAGGAAAGAAATCCTAAATGTTAAATTTAATTTCATATATATATATATATATATATACACACACACACACACACACACATATATACGCACACACAAACCAATAATCTTACACTGATTTCACAATAGTGGGTTTGCATCCCAATACTGAGTCATTTACAAACATGGTTTACTCTTCATCTAAATATGTGTAGTGATTCTTCAGAAAGCAACAACATGGATACATTTTTATTCATAACCATTTTTACAGAATAATCTTAATGGGCTTTTTACACTGGATGCAAAGTATACATACTCAAAGCATGTGCTCCTGATTGAGCTCTGTCCAGTTTTATAAAGTAAATGCAAAACAAACTGTTGCCAGAGAAACTTATCTTTTACTTTTATTCAGACATTGTAAGTGTAGGTTTAAATTACGTCACTTCTGTGTGGACCTGTTTCGCCTTGCTGAAGGAAAATAAATGCCCAGCTACGTGCATAGTAATGTGATGCTTTAAAAAAAAACAACTTTAAACTTGTGTTTTTTAATATCTTTAATTGTGCACAACTGCAGTGTTCTGTGTTGTTGGTAGAAGAATTCAAGTCCTTGGCAAAAAGAAAAAAACCCCAACAGCTATTAATATTGCACACATGTGTCATTTCAGTGATCAAAAAGGCCTTCGTCAGGGCACAATTGGCCTTTTTCCAAATAGCAAGCTTTTTCTCAGCTTTTTCTTTTTACTCTCTCTTCTTTTGTTGTTACCCAGGGATTTGTGCCTATCACAACTTACATCACATGACCAGTGCTATGACATCACATGGTCTAAAGAGTACACAAAAACAGCTAACCTAAAGGTCAGCTTAAATACTGTAAAAAGACTTTGGGTCACCTAAGAAGGGCAGTATGTGTTACAAACACTTAAATTTTAGCATTTTTCTATGGATATGTGTCTATCTTAGCCCTTGATATATAAAGGAAAGTTTTGCCTTGATTTGTTTCTTTTATGTAGTTTAGCTAACTTTATTGGCTTTTAGAATACAAGATGTCACTAGAAAGAGAAATCATCTGAAATTGTATTCCTGAACCTAAGGTATTTGTTGTAAAAGCATTTCCCTGTCAAAAATTCAGGACAACCATTGGGTAATGCACACATATATTTATATTAATCTTATTTTTGTAGTGCTTTTATATTTGAGGTCCTGAGCAGTTAAAGTTGGATCCAGAGACAAGCTAGCAGAATTTTTTTTGGCACTGCTGCTGTTCCATGAGCAGCTCATGAACTGCAAGAACTAGTGGAAGACATTGACTAGGTCCACACGCTCCAAAACACTGTGGCTTATAAGCCACGGTGGGTTGGCGTGTCATGCAAACCTGTGATGGGTTTGTCGAGGTGGCTTAAGCTTGGGTTATAAGCCACCCTGACAACCTATGGGTTCTAGTGTTGTCCAAACCCGGACGACATGACCCATGATGGGTCAACCCCATCTGTGATCGAGCCGCTTGGCAAGAGCAGCAAAAACCCCTTGCTGTTCTTTCCAAGTGGCTACTGGGCAACCAACCACCATTGCCAGCCACCCCAAAAGTCCCCAGCTGGCAGAGGCTCCCCCCTGCCACGAGCCCTTTTTGTCACTTAAAAAAACATTCTTTAGACCATGAAAGCCAGCTGTCAAGCTGGCTTTCAGGATCCCCCTTTTGACAGCCATGAGCTGTCCCTCCAAGGTACCCCAATGGTAATTTGGAGGAGCTGCCCATGGTTGCCAACTTCTTTTATTTATTTTTTTGGAGCCCCTAATTTTCGCAAATATTTGCGTGGAAAAAAATATTGTTTTCTTGCTGCCCAAGCGCAACTGCAGATGGCCACAGTCACAGAAGCAGCAATGGGGTGTGTGTGCCTGCTGGCAAAGCAGATCTGTCAAGGAGGAATTACCCCCGTAAATGGGATCCCTGGGAGTCCTTCATGTTCCTGAGATGCTAGCATCCCGGGGACACTTGCAAAACTGAGGGGACACTTGAGGCACATGATACCCCCCCAAAAGACCCAAGGATCCTGGGTTCCAAGGGGTGAACGACCCCCCCTTTCACAAGGAAGGATCATTATGGGCTTTGCAAGTGTTTGACAGGTTGGCTTTTGACAGCTGTCAAATGCCTGTGCAGGGGGGGTTTACTTACTTGCACCCTGCATGGGCACTGGACAGGGTGGACTTTGCCAGCAGGCACCCCTGTCCATTTCCCACCCCAGGTTCCCCATTGCTGCTCCCACATAACTGCGGTCGTCTGCAGTTGCACAAGGGAGGCAAGAAAAACATTTTTCTTCCGCGAATGTTTGCGAAAATTATGAGCTCAAAAAATGTTGGCAACCACAAGCAGGTGCTGCTGGAGCACCTTGGAAGGACAGCTTGTGGCTGTTAGAAGGGGGTCTAAAAAAAACTTTTCTAAAGTGTCAGCAGGGAGTGGCGGAAAGCCTCATTCCTCCCATGGTATCCTCTGGGATACCTGTGGGAGGACCGAGGGGAGGGAGGGGGCACCCCACCCACAATGTGCCCAATTGTCTGTCAGGCACATCAGAGATAGGGTGGCTTATCGTGTCATGTGAACCTGCCCATTGTGTGAAGTTGTGCAAGAGATTGTGCTGCACCTAGTATGCATCTTGTACAAGAAAAGCATGCCTCCCACTATCTGCGCTGCACAAGGCGGGGGGGGGGTGGTCATCAGCAGAACCATGTTCCCCTGCCTACTTTCTCCTCCCTTAGAATGACATTCAAACCACCCTTCCATATATCTGCTGTTTAGGGAGGGGGAAGGAAGCAGGATTCCAGCCACAGTAAAGGGATACCGTATTTGTCCTTTAAAATTATACTTGGCAAGCATGATACTAAGTAGCTTTTTTGTCAAACTAAGATCTTATCAAGCTGCCTACATCCGAAAACTCCTGTGAACCAAGACTCTGTTCAGATGTAGCAAGCCAACTGTTCTTGATGCTTTCCTCTTGCCTTCCTATCTTGCATAGTCTCATATACACTTAGACCCTGCTCTTGACCAGTTTCTCTCCACTTGGTTCCTGCTCTGATCCTCCAATCTAATTTGACTTCCTTTGACTCTTTGGTCTGGACTTTGACCACTCTGGTAGCTTTATTCCTTTTTCATTGTCATATCTCAGTTCATGATCCTGTTTCATGATCCTGTGTACATTATATATCTCCAGCTTCTTCCCAGCACCTCAAAACTTTGCTTCAGTTGCTGGAAGTTGTGCGTCAAGCAGTAGACATACATGGCTGATTTCAGAGGATGGCAAGCTTGCTTTGAAACTCAACTAACTGCTGATATTTGTAGGGGTGAGAACAAAGGAAAGAGTGCAGTGTAATCATATGGAAGATTCTTTCACCAGCCTTTGCAGATGACCAGTTTATGTTTTGAAACATGACAACTGTTCTATCACCCTAAAAATCCTAATGGGTATCTGTATAAATAATATTGCATATCACCTAATTTTTAATTTGGTGTCTGATCTAGCAGTGTCCTTTCACAAGCAAAACTGAATAACTATCCACACTGGGGGTGGGGTTTGAATTAAATCAGATCATTTAATTTTCAATTAGGTTGAAAATTTATTTATTCAAGAATTTGTCTGTGGTTTCTTCATTACTACAGCCCAGTCTTCCTTTTACACTTTGTCTCCAAAATCCTGAAGCATGCTGCTGACTCCTGCTAACTTTCTCTCCTCCAGCTCCACTTTTGATTCCCTTCTATCTAGTTTTCATCCCCTCATTACACTGAAGCTGCCCCCACATCACCAATGACATCTTCAGCACAAAATCTAAATGTCTCTTCATTCTTCTTAACCTCTCCACTGCTTCCAATACAGTTGATCACTCCTGCTTGACTCCCTTTATGTCACAACATAGCCAGTTTCAACATAGGCTTTTACCAGCTTTGTCCTTGTGCAAAGTAGCAATATGAGCAGAGTGTGATACTACTTTCTACATGTACTTTGTTAGAGCTCCTTATTAAGTGATTATATTGGTATCTCCCACTTCTATTACTCCACAGCTAAAAGAAACTCCACAGCTAAAAGAAACATCTGTTGGTGGATTGCATTAGGATTGAATTCCAGGTGTCTTAAATTACAGGCTCAGATCAATCTTGCAGTAATGTAGTGAATGTAAACTACAAAGTCCTCATTTCATCTTGTTAGATGGCCTTAGGCAAGCCACTATTCTCACATCCTTAACCCCCAGCCTTCAGTGTAAAGATGATAATGCTAACCTATTTTGCAGGCCTCTTAAAAGTATTACTGAGAGAATTACCTGATTTGTAGAATCAAACTGTGGTTAACAACCCATGGGTTTGTGAGTGAGTGTGCTGGTCCCCGCCCCTTCTGCTTTCTGAATCAACTCAGGAAAGCCCATTCCTGAATTGTCATGATGTCCAAACCTGACACTTTGGTTTGTTGAAGGTTAAACAAACCAGAGTTGTAACCCATGTGTTGTTGTTGGGTTAAAACTCTGGGTCGCTTAACCCTAAACAACCCAGAGTGCTGGGTTCAGATGTCAGCACAACAACTCAGGAACGAGGTGTTCCTGGGTTGTTTCAGAAAGCAATAACAATGAGTGTGTTACTTGTTCACTGCTGCACGGACATGTCTAACAGGTCTAACTATGGGTTAAAAAACCGACAGTTAGCCTTGATGTGCGAACCAGGTCAAGGCATTCAAAGTACCATAGATTGTAATTCTTCATTTCATTTCATTTCATTTATTTCATTTATATACTGCCCCATAGCCGAAGCTCTCTGGGCGGTTCACAACCCTCTATACATAAAAACAACATTAAAACATACAAAACAGTTTAAAAAATTAAAAACCAAATTTAAAAACACAGTTTAAAATAACAATACAAAAAGCCAATAAAACTGAGCCTACAGGTGACAATCCCCTCCGTGCTATTCCAAGCTCCTAACTAAATGCCTTGGCATAGAGGGAAGTCTTAACCTGGCGCCGAAAAGATAGTAAGGTTGGCGCCAGGCGGGTCTCAGTGGGGAGCTGATTCCATAACTGGGGGGCTACTACCGAGAAGGCCCTCCTCCTCGTTGCCACCAACCGAGCCTCTCTTGGAGGTGGCAATCGGAGGAGGGCCCCAGATGTTGAGCGTAGTAGATAACGGTTGGGAGAGACGTTCCGTCAGGTATTGTGGTCCTAAGCCGTGTAGGGCTTTATAGGTTAAAACCAGCACCTTGAATTCGGCTCGGAAGCATATTGGCAGCCAGTGCAAGCGGGCCAGAACTGGTGTAATATGCTCGGACCTTCCGGTCCCTGCAATAAGCCTGGCTGCCGCATTTTGCACTAGCTGCAGCTTCCGAACAGTCTTCAAAGGCAGCCCCACGTAGAGTGCATTGCAGTAGTCTAGTTTAGAGATCACCAGAGCGTAGATTACTGAGACCAGGCTATCCCTGTCCAGATAGGGGCGTAGCTGGGCCACCAGCCGAAGCTGGTAAAAGGCACTCCTTGCCACTGAGGCCACTTGAGCCTCAAGTGACAAAGATGGCTCCAGGAGCACCCCCAAGCTACGAACCTTCTCCTTCAAGGGGAGTGCAACCCCATCCAGAACAGGTTGAACACCCTCCATCCGGTCAAAGGAACCACCCACTAACAGCATCTCAGTCTTGTCTGGATTGAGCCTCAGTTTGTTAGCCCTCATCCAGTCCATTGTCGCAGCCAGGCACTGGTTCAGCACATCCACAGCCTCACCTGCTGAAGATGAAAAGGAGAAATAGAGCTGCGTGTCATCAGCGTACTGATGGCAACGCATTCCAAAACTCCGGATGACCCCACTCAGCGGTTTCACGTAGATATTAAATAGCATGGGGGATAAGACCGACCCCTGAGGAACCCCGTACTGGAGAGTCCATGGGGCCGAGCAACATTCCCCAAGCACCACCCTCTGGAGCCGGCCATCCAAGTAGGAGCGGAACCACTGCAATGCAGTGCCCCCCATCCCCAACTCAGACAGCCGCTCCAGAAGGATACCATGGTCGATGGTATCGAAAGCCGCTGAGAGATCCAGGAGTATCAACAGGGTCACACTCCCCCTGTCTCTCTCCCGACATAGGTCATCATACAGGGCGACCAAAGCCGTTTCCGTGCCAAAACCAGGCCTGAACCCCGACTGAAATGGATCCAGATAATCAGTCTCATCCAAGAGCACCTGGAGCTGGTTGGCCACCACCCGCTCAAGGACCTTGCCCAGGAAAGGAACATTCGCCACCGGCCTAAAGTTGTTAAGATCTTCCGGGTCCAGAGAGGGTTTCTTCAGGAGTGGTCTCACCACCGCCTGTTTCAGGTGGCATGGGACCACTCCCTCTCGCAAGGAGGCATTGATCACCTCTCTGGCCCAGCCGGCCGTTCCCTCCCTGCTAGTTTTTATAAGCCAAGAGGGGCAAGGATCCAGAACAGACGTGGTTGCACGAACCCGTCCAAGCACCTTGTCAACATCCTCGAGCTGTACCAACTGAACAGCTGATGTTCAGTTGGTACAGCTGAACAGCTGATGTTCAGTTGATGTTGTTTGCTGGAGGGGCAGAGGTACTCCTCCACCAGTAGGGTTTTTTTTTTTCTGCCACTGCAAAAGCCCACCAAAAGCTCAGTGGGCAGAAAGCTACTTTCTACAGTGGTCTCAACAACATAAGGGCCCATAACAGGGCATTATGCAGCAAGGATAGGGAGGAGCTAGCTCCATTCCCCCAAGATGAGCCCAGTTTGGGCCCATCAGCTACATGAGACTGGAGCTGACACAATTAATTTTTTCCCCCATTGCTTTTGGGCAGGGGCATTTAAAGTGTAAACACACACACCCCGGATCTTCCACCCATGTGAGTCAGCACAGCTGGGCATGCAGTGGGGGTTCCTGCGCTCTGCTCGCTGGCCCCATTCAGAATTGCTCTGCGATCCTAGGAGTCTCATTGAGCTCCCTATGTGTTATTTCATCATTATTATTACTATTAATTTTTATTTTTACCACCACCATGTTGGAAGCATAGTCATGATCTAGGCTATACATGCAAAACAATCATCATATGAATGCACTCTGTGCTTTATAGGTGCACATTCATACTAAGAATTATACTACAGTCTGTGAGAACTAGACCAAAACTAGGCTCAAGACATGATGTGCCTTTGACAGTTTTTGAAGGTGATTTTGCATTTCCTACCATTTTGCCAACTGAGGCAAAGTCAGGGCCCATTGGTGCCCTTCCCACTCCCCACCGGCAGCCACTACTCACTGCTGGCACCACAGAAAATTTGCCCTAAGTCCTGCAAGGCTTTGCCAATCCTATGGCAGAATATTGCAAAACTTGGCCAGGCAAGACTTGGGGGAGGCCTACATAAGGCCTCTCCCCATGTAGACCAGCCTCATTCTGTGGTTGGCTGCCTGCTGCACAGTGTGGTGCTCCAGCTTCAAGCAAGCCTAGCCAGGTGCCAGTAGCCATGGAGTCAGGGCCGGCGCTACCGCTAGGCCAACTAGGCTGTTGCCTAGGGCGCGTAGCGTAAGAGGGCGCAGAACGCTGCGCTCCTCTTCGCTGCCGGCGCGCTCCTGCCCTGCCCTGCCCTGCCGCCCGCCCGCCCGCCTCTCCGAGAAAGCCAGGTCAGTGCACCCGGAGTAGTGGTGGGGCCGAGCCTGGGCGCCTCCCCCCCACCTTGCCTCGCCTCCGCGCCGCCTCCCACCTCGCCTCGCCGCCGCCTCCCACCTCGCCTCACTTCGCCTCCGCGCCGCCTCCCCCCCGCGCCGCCTCCCCCCCACCTCGCTTCGCTTCTGTGCCGCCTCCCCCCCACCTTGCCTCGCTTTGCCTCTGCGCCGCCTCCCCCCCACCTCGCCTCGCTTCGCTTCGCCTCTGCGCCGCCTCTCCCCCACCTTGCCTCGCTTCGCCTCTGCGCCGCCTCCCCCCCACCTCGCCTCGCTTCGCTTCGCCTCTGCGCCGCCTCCCCCCCACCTCGCCTCGCTTCGCCTCTGCGCCGCCTCCCCCCCACCTCGCCTCGCTTCGCCTCTGCGCCGCCTCCCCCCCTCGCTTCACCTCCCCCCTCGCTTCGCCTCCCCCCCTCGCTTCGCCTCGCTTCGCCTCTGCACCGCCTCCCCCCCCTCGCTTCACCTCCCCCCCTCGCTTCGCCTCCCCCCCTCGCTTCGCCTCGCCTCGCCTCTACTCCGCGCTGCCTCCCCCCCCCGACACCTACCTTCTCCGTGCTGTTTCCGGAGCCCCGCCCGCGCTCTGTTTTGGTGGGAAGAACCAGGGCAACAGGGCTTAAACAGCCCTGTTGCTCTGGTTTCCCCCGGCCAAAAACAGAGCGCGGGGGTCCCTTTTCGGAGGAGGCGTCGGACTGGGAAGGTAGGTGGGGAGCAGCAGCGGCAGCGGCAGCGTGCGGGGGGGGTGTCCGGTGGCGGGGGGGGCGGGAGGTTGCAGAGCAGGGCTGCTTTCCGGAGCCCCCCCCCCACGGCACGAGGGGGGGCGCTAAATACAGTTTAGCCTAGGGCGCCAAACTGTCCTGCATGGAGTACCTGGCCAGGCAGCAAGCGCTGCTTGCTTTCTCAGCTGTTTGAAGTATGGCAGCTGCTGAAATTCAATCAGAAAAGAAAGTGACCCACCGGTGGCACTGCACAGCCTGGTTGACAGGCAGACGGTGGGGTGGGGGCTCCAGCAGCACAGTAGTGATGGTCCATGGCCCAGCAGGGTGCTGTTCTGGCCATGGAGCACCCAGTCAGACAGCTGCCAATGGCGGGAGGTCAAGTGGTGCGGTAGCAACTGGCGGGGGAAGCCTCCTCATTCTGGCAGTGGGGGCTTGGGCAGCGGACGCACCACCCTCCCAATCTGTCGCCTGTGATGAGTGGGTTGGTATGGCTCATGATAAGGCCAGCCCAAAACCTAAATTGATTAGAATGGCAACGTGAATTCAAAATGGCTGTCTTACACTTCATATTTTCTGTAGACATCATTCAGAAGTAAATTGTTTTGAAACTGAAAGGCATATTTGGCTGCAATCCTATACACACTTACCTGAGTGTATGCACCATTGAACTCAATCGGGCTTGCTTCTCTGTACAGATGCATAGGATTGCACTGTTTGTCATAAAAAATACCTTTTGTTTAATGGGATAAATTCTACATTGGGATAAACCCAGAGTCAGGGGAGAGGTTTATTGGATGTGGGGAGAAATTGTTTTGGTTCACTTTTTAATTTGAAATTACGGTACTTAATTTTGCACTTTTGAACCAATATGGAAAGCAAAATTCAGTTATCCTTCAAAATTCCCATTTCTCCAAATTTTGAGATTCAGTTCTCCAATCAAAAAATGTATACAAATCTAGATATATTCAGAGAAACTGTGCACAAAATTGTGTATATTACTAAAAATAACATTAAAAAATGCATTATATTAAGGGAAATTGCTTGCAAAAATATTGGGCCAAATGGTGTACAAAAGCTTACATATTAAGAGAAATATGCACAAATATTCATATGAATTTGCTTGCGATTTTAAAAAATAAATAAATTCCCAAACTGATGTGGAAATGGGACAAACCAAACTTAAGATTAGAAAATTGAGAAATTGAGAGAAACCAAAAGTGACAGTTGCATTCATCCCTATTTATTCATGCTTATAATAGACCAGGGCTCTCTAACCTTGGGTCCCCAGATGTTGCTGGCCTACAGCTCCCAGCATACCCAGCCAGCATGGCTAATGGCAATGTTGCAAAATATGCTAGATCCTAATGTACCCAGTTCAAATCATGCACATTAGGAAGGAGAAAAAGACTGGCAGTGGTCCAACAAGTTTATTCTATAGAATATGAAGACACGGATATGGAATCCGTGTCTTCATATTTTTTACAACAGCAAGGGATTCTGGGAGCTGTAGTCCAGCAACATCTGGGGACCCAAGGTTGGAGAGCCCTGTAATAGACCATTAGTACTCTATGCTTGTAAGATTATGATGGTAGATATTCAGTGTCTTCAGTTGATTTAGCACCTTTTTTATTAACTCTAATTATGTAGTTACTAAAACTGGTAGAAATCAGTGACATTGTTTAATTATTGTGGATTGCACCCAGCATTTGTAGTCATGGATAGAGTGTGACAGCTGACCTAATTCAGTCATTGGCCCGATTCTTGTGTTAGGTGGTGAACTATTGTTACCAAGCCTATCCTTCAGAGTTTATTAATATGTTGGTTGTGTGTGGGGGCAGGATAGGTTTAACCAAAATTCAATGAATTTTATATTCCCTTCTCCAATATAACTACATTATGTCTGTCAGCACCAGAAGTTTGCCCTGATTCACTGTAGCAATTACGTTTCAAAGATGGTTTCTATTGTGGAATTCCTTTTAAAAATAAACTATACTTCATGCTTATATGATCACACATTAAATATTGAAATATCTACTTTTCAAAAATAGCTGTTAGAGATATAAAATAAATATGATGGAATCTTCTATTGGACCAACTTATCTGGGTGTAAAGGTGTCCTCACATTTGCACCATCAGCAAAATAGAAAGGTAGCTAATTTCCGCAATGAAGATACAAGTTTATTGAAATTACTGTATTAGCTGCCTTGGGTAAATAGCTGACTAGAGAAGTTAAGGGGTACGCTACAGTGGAATAGTGTTGTTTTCCTACTTAAGAGCATATTGTTGTAAAATGCTAGTATCTGACTGAGGGACAAACTACATGTGAATTTGCCCTTGAGTGCAGGATTTTTCTTTCACAAATAGCTGGCGTGGGAGGCCTAATTTTGATTGGGAGTTTGGTATAGGGAGTACAGGGGATTTAACACTTTGCCAGTAGAGTACCGGTAGATGTTTTCTCCATTCAAATAGCAAACAATCCAGATTGGGACTGCAGTGGGGGGGAGGGGGGCAGTTTGGCCCTGAGATGTTATATCTGGGACATTATGTTTCCATGACTTTAAGCATGAATCAGGTAGATATTTTATTGTGAATCAGCATGAGTGCCTTGTTGGATCAAAGGGCAGTATATAAATCTAAAGGAAGGAGGAAAAATGCTAGTCACATGCATCTTTGCATTGTCTATATTGAGTACCAAGGGTTCACCTATCTAGCTAGTGTATGACTATTTTGACCTGTGAGTTTGATAGTTTCTTTCAGGCATCCAAATTTTGAAAACAGTGGGCCACAATCCAAAAGGACCGGCCATGCATATGGGTGGGAGGGGGTTGTCAGCTTTCCACTCCAGCAGTAGCCCCTTGCACTCCTTGAACATTGAGAGCATATTTTTAAGGCTTGTGGAGTGCTACTATAGGAAAGAAGCTGAAAAGCCCTGGTGCACAGCACTCAATGTCCCTTAAGATCCTGAACATGATATTTAAATAATTATGGCTTATACCTAGAACTATATCTTCAAATTTTATGGTGTTCTTATCTAGGACACCCATGACAGAGGAAGGTGAGACATATCATTGGGTTACAGTGTCTTGTGTAAGTGCATATACATAATGTATCCGGTTTTTTAATAGGGAGAAACACTGAAGAAGAAGAAGCTATGATGCAAGAATGGTTCATGCTGGTCAACAAGAAAAACGCCTTAATAAGAAGAATGAATCAACTCTCCCTGCTGTAAGTAAATATACTGATTTGCCAATTACATTGCAGAAGTTGTTAACCCCTTCTACTCAGTGCTTTTTTTCTGGAGAAAAAGGTACCGGAACTCTTGGATTACATTTCCTCGGGAGTAGATGGCGATTAAATTGTAATGCAATTAATAGAAGAAAAGGTGCTGGAACTCAGTTCCGGTGAGTTCCACCAGAAAAAAAGCCCTGCTTCTACTTCCTTTCTGTAGGCCTTCATAATATTGCCTCAAGAAAGCCAAGTATTGCAGACTTCTCAAGCCTGTCAGCAACTCAGTTTTCCAGCATTTCAGACAGAAAACTATAAAGCATACAATTTTGTAAACATAACATTGTGATTCATAACATGGAAATTAATAGTACTGATTGCTACATAATCACCCTTAATCATGAGATTCACAGATCCTTTGCATGTGAGGGATTTATACCTGATCTACACACATACACACACATTCATTTATGCATATTGATCAAGTCTTACCCAAGTATGCCTGAAGAATTTGTTATTTGCAAATTCTGATACAAACTGACTCGATCCACATTTCCTAGATTAATGTGCAGATAAGAACACAGTTATCCTTTAGATATTGCACTTTTTCAAATGTGGTGATGTTGTTCTCGGCTTTAAAAACATACAAAAATATTATAAAATGCATATTTTTGGATAAAAGATGTTTAGAAATGCATACTTTGAGATCAAAAATCCAAATTTTCATGTGGTTTTTTTAAAAAATGCAGATTAATGCAGAAACAGACTTATGAATGAATACATGTGAAACTAACATTGATTGATCAATTCCTAGCATCTCCATTGAATTGAATGGGGAAGTTATTTGGAAGCAGGAGAACTCTGTTTACCTTACTTGTGCAGCTGGATCAAGACAAATGTATTTAGGATTATAGTATAAGTGGGAAAACATAGGGAAGGGGAGAAGAAAGGAAAGTAAATTTAGTATCCACCCCGCCCTCTGAGAGACTCCAGGGCAAGTTGCAGCTCAGCCGATTCAAGGGCAATAGTGCAGCAGTGACCGTTCTCCTGTGAGGAAGTAACACCTACAGGGAGGACAGAGCGAGAGCAGCTGCTTGAAATGCTATGTCCACCCCACTCCTCTGAGAGGCTTGAGGGCAACCTGCCGCCAGCAGGGCATAATGTGTAAGGGAGCAGCAATATGTGTTGTGCAGGGCAGAGGGAGATATGGCGATGGCAGGGCAAAATGCCGTTACAGGGGAAGGAGAGAGATACATAACACCCATCTTTCCTTCCGATCGCCCTGCCAACCTGAGGAACTTGGAGAACGAACCAGGCCACCCACGGAACCTCTCCTTGCTCCTATGCAATACCAGGGCAGTTAAAAACAAAACAAATATTATCTATGACCTCCTTCTAGATGAGGAGGCTGACCTGGCATGCTTCACAGACCTGGCTGGGGGATGACAGTGGCCCAATGTGGGCCCAGGCCCTACCAGCTGGGTACTGTGTTAGTGAGCAGGTGAGGGAAGTGGGCAGGGGGGTGCAGTAGCTGTGGTCTATAAAGACAATCTCAACCTGACCAGACTTCCTGTTCGGGAATTGAATCACATCGAGTGTGTGTACCTGAGTCTGAAGACCAAGGATAGACTAGGGATTCTGTTCATGTACCGGCCACTCCGCTGCCTAACAGGCTCCCTGGCCAAGCTCACGGAACTGGTCTCGGAGCTGGTGTTGGACTCGCCCAGACTTTTGGTCCTGGGCAACTTCAACCTCCCATTCGGGACCAGTTTGTCAGGCGTAGCTCAGGAGTTCATGGCATCCGTGACGAACATGGGCCTATCCGAATTGGTCCCTGGACCCACCCATTCAGCAGGTCACACCCTTGATGCTGTTTTCAGTTCCAAACAGACAGATCTCTGGGCGGAGGTGATAAATACATCTGTGTTGTCATGGACAGATCATTTTCTGGTTAGGGTTAGTATCACGGCTACTATCCGCCCCTGCAGGGGTGGTGGGCCTATTAAGATGGTCCACCCTCGAAGGCTGATGGATGCTCTTGGATTCCAGAAAGCCTTAGAGGGGTCTATGGCTGGTATCATCGACAATCCTGTTGAAGCCCTGGTTGACAGATGGAACCAAGACCTAATTAGGGCTATCGATACAATCGCCCCCAAATGTCCTCTCCGGCCCGCTTCTAACCGGGCACCCTGGTATACAGAAGATCTCAGGGAGCTGAAGCGGAAAGGACGATGGCTGGAGCGCTGATGGCAGACACAACTCAACTTATATCTGACAAGACACGACACAGAGAACATCTTCGTTCCTATGGGGTGGCAATACGTGCAGCAAAGAAAGTTTTATTTTCTGCACGCATTGTGTCTGCGAACTCACGTCCAGCAGAACTGTTCAGGGTGGTGAGGGGTCTAACGCAGACAACTTCCCCCGCTGAACCCGACTTTAGAGCCTACGATAGTTCACTGTGGTGCCTTTAATGATCATTTTACAGATAAAATCTCTCAGATAAGAGCCGATTTATACACACTCATTATAGCAGAAGCTGACAATGAAGTGTCCAGTAACTCCGCGAGTAGGATTAGACTGGATCAGTTTCAGTTGGTGAGTACTGAGGACGTGGACACGCTGCTTGGAAAGTGAGGAGAACGACTTGCCTTCTCAATCCCTGTCCTTCTTGGTTGGTCACCCAGGTAGGAGATGCAGTTAGATTACAATTACAACGTATTATTAATGCATCTCTCAAGGAGGGGAGTTTTCCATCATGTTTAAAAGAAGCGGTGGTACGTCCGCTTGTAAAAAAGCCCTCCCTGGACCCCCTGGATTTTAACAACTATAGACCAATATCAAATCTTCTATTTTTGGACAAGGTGATCGAGAGGGCAGTTGCCTTCCAACTCCAAGCAGTCTTGGATGACACTGATTTTCTAGACCCATTTCAAACTGGCTTCAGAGCAGGATACGGAGTTGAGACTGCTATGGTCGCCTTAGTAGATGATCTATGCCTGAGTACCGACAGGGGGAGTGTGTCCCTGTTGGTGCTTCTGGACCTCTCAGCGGCTTTCAATACCATCGACCATGGTATCCTTCTGGAACGCCCGAGGGGATTGGGAATCAGAGGCACTGTGCTTCAGTGGTTCCGGTCCTACCTCTCGGGCAGGTTCCAGATGGTGATGCTTGGGGATAGCTGCTCCTCGAAGAAGGAGCTGCTATGTGGCGTGCCACAAGGAGCTGTTCTTTCCCCAGTGCTATTTAATATCTACATGAAACCGCTGGGAGAGATTATCCGGAGGCATGGGGCAGGGTGCTATCAGTATGCTGATGACACCCAAATATATTTCTCTATGCCTTCGGCAACGGTATCAGCTAAGGATAGTGTGTCTCCTCTGAATGAATGCCTGGAGGTGGTAATGGGCTGGATGAGGAAAAATAAACTAAAACTGAATCCAGACAAGACGGAGGTGCTTGCTGTCAAAGGTCACAACCTGAGTTTGGAGGTGTGTCAAACAGTTCTGGATGGCGTTACACTTCCCCTGAAAGACTGTGTTCGCAGCTTGGGGGTGCTCCTGGATCCGTCGCACCAAATGACATCCCAGATAGATGCGACGGCTAGGAGTGCCTATTATCAGCTTCGGCTGATACCGTCAGCTGCACCACTTCCTAGAGTCAGAATGCCTAAAGATGGTAGTGTATGCACTGGTAACTTCAAGGCTCAACTTCTGCAATGCGCTGTACATAGGGCATTTTTTTGTACCTAGTCCGGAAACTTCAACTAGTGCAAAATATGGCAGCCAGACTGGTCACCGGTACACCTAGGGGTGCCCATATTACACCATTTTTTAAAGTACTTCACTGGCTGCCAATTAGTTTCTGGGCGAAGTATAAAGTGTTGGTTATTACCTTTAAAGCCCTACATGGTTTGGGTCCAGGCTACCTAGGGGATCGCCTTCTCCCATACAATCCGCACCGCACACTCAGGTCCTACCCAGGTACTATCCAGAGGACCTTCTCTTCTGCTGCCCCCAGATTGTGGAATGGCCTACTGGAGGAGATGTGTCAATTTAGCAGTCTTTTGGAATTTAAGAAAGCCATACAGACTGATCTCCTCCGGCAGGCCTATCCGGTGGAATTTTAGGATGCTTTAAGATGTTTTAAAGATGTTTTAATAATGTATACTATGTTTTTAATTAGTTTATATATTTTATGTTTATTGTTGTTCCCCGCCTCGATCCAAACGGAGAGGTGGGTAAGAAATAAATAATAATAATAATAATAATAATAATTATTATTATTATTATTATTATTATATTAAGAGTAAATGAATACATTGCATTAGGGAAATATGCAAATATATTTAAGTTAAATTACATGCTAGAAACATGACAGTCAGGGAAAGTGTGCTATTTAGAAGTGGTTTCAGATGTTAGGTAATTCAAGAAAGATGGGAGCAGGTAGTGCAAGTGCCTTGCATTTTCTGCACTACTGTGTAATGCCCATTTTATCTAAACTTTGACAGATACAGAAGCTGCCACTGCAGGATAGCACACAGAATCTGACTGAGAGATAGATAAAAAGTTTATGTAGACCAGGCCCCAGGAGAGTGGGGTGCAGGGGGTAAATTGTACCCAGGCCCGGGGCCAAGAAGGGGGCCCGGGAGCCAAATGAGGGGAGCCTGAAATTTCCTGGGATCTCAGAAAATGTTTCGGAGGGCCTCAGCAGAGCCACGCCAATTTTTGAAGAAACTTTAAAGAAAGAATTATCCTCCCTGAGATGTGGGTGGGTTTCTGTGTGTGTGTTGCCCAACCAGTGGCACCCTCTGGATGGCTTGGACTGCAACTCCCATGATTTGCCCAGCCAGCAGGGCCCTTGAGTAGCGAGAAGGGAAGGGGCCCAAAATAAATTTTGTACCCCCTGATAAAATTCCTCTCAGAGGCCCTGGTGTGGACATTGCAAACAACATAAAAAACTGTCTTATACCTGGTCTGACTGTTTGTCCATCTACCTCAGTATTGTCTATACTGACTAGCAGTGGCTTTCCAGGAACTCAGGTTTAACCTGGCTTATTATCCTGGCTTGTTAACTGGCATAAAGCCAGAGTTCCCTGTTTCAGATGTAACAGGGAATGCTGGCTTATTCAAACCAGAAGCTAAAGTCTGAAGTGGTGCATGAAGGAAGGGATTAGAGAGGAGCACTTGGCCCCAGTGCTTGTTCCCAGCTTCATAAACCATGGTTTATGAAACCTTGAATGATCATCCAAATTGGGCCACTGTCTAGCATTTGACACCACTGTCAGTTGATGATTGTTAAACAGCAACATTGACTGGCTTCGCACGACACTGCAACCCATCATGGGTAACTAGCCGCGGTGGGTTGGTGTGTCATTCAGACCCAGTCCACTTCACGTGGGGTGGCTTGTTTTGGGGCCAAAAGCCACCCCAACAACCCATGACTTGTTCTAGGGGTTATCTTGAGTTGGCATGACATCCGAACCCAGGAGAACCATTTTACTGTGTGTTGTTGAAAAGCGTCACTGAGTCTTTGGGCAAGAGCAGCCAAAAATGCTGCCATTCCTCTCCAGTTGCGCAAACTCAGCTTCTAAAGTCTGCCTAGCAACATATTGTGATGCAGCAGCCTGCGCCCTCCCTCATTCCTTGGCAATCTCCTTCCCCACCTCCCGCGTTCTTTCGCTGCTTCGCCTGTTTGCGAAGTATTTTCTCTCGCCCATGTGAGCCAGCTGTGTGTAATCTGCACAATGATCTTCAAAGAGCTTGTTATCCTGCCAGCTTCTGCTGTGTCTTACAGTTGCCCTTCTTCTGCCCCCCCCCCCCTTGCAGTGTTTGCCCAAGGGATTTTTCTAGGGCAAAATCCTGTATTTATTGAAAAAAGGAAACTTGTGCAGTAGTTTGACACTTCTTAGTGTAAAATCCCTTAATGATGTCATGTTAAAACTGCATCGCATTTGTGCAACAGATAGGTGCTGATGTTAACACCACCCCCTTTTTGGTGAAATGTTCCCACCGATACCTCCTAGCCACTGGAGCCCTAATCTATCCTCCCCTGTAATGGCCCTTCCTGTGCAGGGGGACTAGTATTCAACCCATAAACAGTTGCTGCAGGTCCTTTTGCAGTTCCAGTCCACAAAGCGTGCTTGCTAGATTCACTTGCTCCCTAGACCGCACCCTGGATCCCGCAGAGGAGGCAGACGCGAGTCCTTGCCCCCACTCTTCTCCCAGGATCCCATGGCACAAGCATCACAGGAGTCTGCTCACAAAGCATCTGGGGTTCCGGCCTAGTTGGAGGAAGAGAAGCACCGCATGAGAATTCAGGCGCATTACTGGAGTGAGGCTGAACTATGCACATTCATAGATCTCTGGATAAGCCCAGAGGTCCAGGAGTACCTGTGAAGCACCAGGCACAATAATCTGTTCCCCTGGTTTTCCATTCAGATGTCACAATGGGGCTAGTTTCACACCCCCGCACAATACAAAGAGAAGCTGCATGGCCTGAAGAAGAAGTTTAAGGAAATCACAACTTGCAACAAGCACTCTGGGGTCAAGCCACACTCCATGCCATTCTGCGACAAGCTGGTGACTATCCTGCTCGGTCAGAGGGTCGTGACACATGGGTATGCTGCTGGTAATCTACTACCCATGGTTCATCCTCCCTGACTCTAGGCCCGTCAAGATGTGCTGAGCCCTATACCACATGGGCCATCGTATCTGGTATGCTGAAGCCATGCAGGACCCATCAGCGC
Source organism: Shinisaurus crocodilurus (assembly GCA_021292165.1). NCBI lineage: Eukaryota > Metazoa > Chordata > Lepidosauria > Squamata > Shinisauridae > Shinisaurus > Shinisaurus crocodilurus. The sequence continues at coordinate 177,111,921 of CM037879.1, read as the reverse complement.
CTACTTCAAGACCCCCTGATCCTGGCGCGGCCCGAAAAGTCTTCCTCTTTGAACCTACAGCACATCTGTCAAACCCATCCCTCCTGCCTCAGCAACCAGGCCACCCCACACTGACTTGTGTCCACGAACAATGTACTCCATCCAGGGCCGGCGCTACCGCTAGGCAAACTAGGCGGTTGCCTAGGGCGCGCGGCTGAAGAGGGCGCGGAAATGCTGCGCTCCTCTTCGCTGCCGCTGCGCCGCCCCCACCAGGCCTCCGCCTCCCCACCCGCCCCCGCCGCCGCGCCTCCCCCCTCCCGCCCGCCCGCTCGCTCGCCGCTGCGCCTCCCGCCGCCATCGCCACCCCCCCAACCCCCCCGTCACCTACCTTCTCCGCGTCGCGTCGCTTCCGGAGCCCCGCCCGCGTTGTTTTGGCGGGAGGAACCAAGGCAACAGGGCTTAAACAGCCCTGTTGCCATGGTTTCCCCGGCAAAAAACAGCGCGGGGGTCCCATCGCGTCGCGTCACTTCAGGAGGAGGAGGGAGGAGGAGGCAGCAGCAGCAGCAGCAGCCGCCGCCGCAGCCAGGGCGGGGAAGAAGGTAGGTTGGTGGTGGCGGCGCAGGGTGTGTTTTTTTGCTGCTTTGGAGGGGGGGCGCTAAATATTTTTTCGCCTGGGGCGCCAAACTGCCCTGCACTGGTCCTGACTCCATCCAGTACAAGCAGCCCAACATGCTTTCCTTCTGCTATCAGAAAAGAAACCAGGCCAGCATTCACATGACCTGAACCCAAGGATGCTCCCCCTAATGCTAAGGACTTGGGCATCACTGTTCGAAAAGCGGTCTGGAGTACTTTCCTCCCCAGGGAAGATATGGAGATCTGCTCCCAAGATATCAGGGGTCTCCCACCAGCAGCGCCCAGGCACCTGTCTCAAGGAAGAGGAGCAGCAGAGAAACACCACCTCAAAGAAATACAGCCAGGCAGCAACCATACCCACAAAAAACAAACAAACCCACACACAAACACCCAGGCAAGAACCCCTCCCCCACAAAAAAACCCATACACAGACACCCAGGCAGCATCCCACCCCCTTAAACCCGCAAACATAGCCAGGCTACATACACATCTTCCCACTCACCCCAAAAAACAAAAGCAAAACACACACAACAAAAATTAAACATGGTACATAAACACAGATAATTTTCTCTACCACCTTAGGACCTCCAAACTGCCTCCCCAACCCCCCCCCCCAGCTTAGCATTATTGGAGTGCTAAAATCATTGTTGGAGGCCCCTTAAGATCTGTAAGGTTGGCAGGCACTAGAGATGGTGCCTTCTCAGTGGCGGTCCCTACACTCTAGAACCCCCTTTCAAGAGATATATGGTTGGCTGCTATTGCTGCTTTTAAGAGGATTTTTAAAACTTACTTTTTATTTGGCTTTTACTGAAAACATTTTTATTATATATGCTGCTTTTGTTAGTAGTTAATTTTAAATTCGTTTTAAAATTAATTTATGGTTTTATGAACTTGCTAAAATAGAGTTGTATGTTTTATATCAGATGTGGGCAACTTCAGGCAGCCCAGGGACCAATTCCCTGCCCGCCATGAACTATATTCCAGCCACCCCAGCAAAAAAACAAAAAAAAAGCGGGGGGAGTCCATTCTAATTTTCTGTAGGACAAGTTGATAAATTTTGCTTTTTTTCAGTTTGCCAAATTTCAGTAACATACTGCAACTTTCTTCCCCTTTGCTCCTGGAAAAAGATAGTGTTAAGTCCCTCTTTCATTCTTTTCCTCTCCCCCCCCCTTTTTTTTAAAGGCGGTTGTGCTGGGTGCACTGGAAAACGAAGCACTGGCTCCAGCTGCCCCACCCTCTTTGTTTCATTTTCTAAGACATGGGGCCCAGAGGCATTCTGGGGAAAAGCAAGAAATATAGCTAGTTGGGTGGAAGCCAGAGCTTGCTTCCCAAAGGTAAAATAATGATGATGATAATTTTAACAATCAGGAGAAACAGGGGGCCTTGGGAGGTGTCTGAAGGTGCTAGAGCGCCTGCAGGTGCCATATTGGGGACCACAGTGCTTGAAAAAGGGACAATCCTTTAAAATAAGTGGTGCCTCTCAAAATAAGGAACATCTGGCCACACTAATTCTGTCTAAAGAAGGCTTTGTTCTTGTGTATCATTTGTTTAGAGTAGCTTAAACCTAAAGAGAAAAGTCAGTTATGAGTCTTAAAAATCAATGTAAATTAAAGGTTCTTTTAAGTGTTTAATGATTTAGTAATTAACATATTGATGAACTTTTACAACTTGCCTAGGGAAAAAGAACATGACCTAGAAAGGCGGTACGAACTGCTGAACAGGGAGCTAAGAGCAATGCTTGCCATTGAAGGTAAGAATTTTTTAAAATTAGATTTGTATCTGTGCAAGAATTACGGGTTTAGCTATAACTGAAAAATAGAGTGTGGCCATTTCTAGGCCAAATATGAACTTGTAAAAAAAAATAGACCTGTGTAAACAAAGTACATAGTCCCTCTTAAAAAGAACTTGAAATAGGAATGGTTGGGAAGCCACAGAATAGGTTTGTTTCCACACAATTGTTATTTAAGGTGAAGTGTCATTACCTTTGACACAACAACATTAGTTTTACCTCAATACAAAATGGAAGAAATGACAGATCAGATTCATTATGTTTATATCTTAAACATTTGTTAGATGGACCTCATCCGTCTTCATTATAAAAAAATATCATGCGTATGTCAAGTAAATATTTCATCTGGCAAAATGACAGGATTAGTGCAATCCTTTGGATGTATTTTCTTCAATCTTTGTAGCTTTCTAAGACGCTAGTCACCTCACCTAAATGAAAACACATGAACAGATTGACATAGGGGATAAATTAAACAATTGCCTCCTCTTCATAATGCTTTTAAATAACTGTACAGTAATCCAAAGAATGATTTATAATAAAAGTAAACATCCAGGTAGGTTAAACTACTGCTTTACCTTATTTTGTTATTTAAATATGCCATGTTTTTTTATAAAGCTGTTCTACTTATACCTTTCAGCCACAAATTCTGTCTTTACAGTTCAAAGATGTTTGCCTAAAAGTTAATCCTCTGGGCTCTGTAAAATGGACCTTTTGTCTAATCAATGCAAATTGATTTTGCTATTCTGTATTGACTTCTTAACCCTTTGACTGCCCATGGTAATTTCTTTCTTTACCTGATAAGGTACCTGATCCATAATAAATCAATTCTAATTAGTTTAGAGACATCACTGAAAGCATGAGTTTGGGAGGAAAAGGCACGAGGTGTCAGGTAGCTTTCTAATCCACCTCTTTGTAGTTTCTTGACAAAACTCAAGAACTACAGGAATCCTGAATAAAATCTAAACCCAAAACATGTCCATTGCTTTCTAAAGAGGGATTTGACAGCTACAGTCATAAAATGTTCAAAAGAAAATAAAACTTTGGGCCCAGGCAGCTAGAAAGTGTCCTTATGGAGACCTCTGTGTCTTAAGGCTTGGGGGCTTCTTTAAGGACCCATGTGAAGTTAACACTGAGTAGTTTTTAAAGGATTATTATTATTATTATTATTATTATTATTTATTATTATTATTATTATTTACAGTATTTGTATTACACTCCACATCAAGCAGATTCCGGAGCGGTGAACAAGAAAAATACAAAAACAGATAAAAGAAACAAAAACAATATGTTGAAAACAAACTAAAATTATTACATTGGTGACTGAAGAGCAGAGAAGGCTTCCTGGAACAAGGAGGTCTTCAGCAGGCGCCGAAAGCAGCACTATGTCGGAGCCTGCCTGACCTCCAGGGGCAGGGAGTTCCACAGAAATGGAGCCACCACACTGAAGGCCTTTCTCCTGGTGGACTCCAATCGGGCCAAAGGTCCATGAGGAACCACCAGGAGCATGCCATCTGATGACCTCAGCGACCGGGCAGGTTGGTAGGGGAGGAGGCGCTCTCTCAGGTAACCTGGTCCCAAGTTGTTTCGGGCTTTGTACACAAGTACCAGAACCTTAAACCTGACCCAGTAGCGAATAAGTAGCCAGTGCAGTTCCTCCAGCAAAGGAGTTGCATACTGAAAAGGGACAGCTCCCAACAATAGCTGAGCTGCTGTATTCCGCACTAGCTCCAGCTTCTGGAGCAGCCTTAAGGGCAGCCCCACATAGATTGCTTTGCAGTAATCCAGTCTTGAGGTTACTAGCGCCTGTATCACTGTGGCCAAGCTATCCCTCTCCAGGAGAGGCCATAGCTAGTGAACCAGTCGAAGATGGTAAAAGACACTCTGAGCCGCCGCAGTCACTTGGGACTCCAGTGACAGTGCTGGATCTAGGAGTACCCCCAGACTATGAACCTGATCTTTCAAAGGGAGTGCAATCCCATCCAGAACAGGCAACGGACCTATCTCCCAGACTCAGGAACTACTCACCCACAGGGCTTCTGTCTTGCCAGGATTCAGCCTCAGTTTATTGGCCCTCGTCCAGCCCATCACTGAGTTCAGGCACTGATCCAGGACTTGCACAGCCTCTCCTGATTCAGTTGTCACAGGGATACAGAGCTGTGTGTTGGATAGTGTATGTTGATAATGCCTTAACATTTGCACACTATTCAGGGTGATATCCAATTAATCTCTCCTATCAATGGAATTGTTTCCATCAGAACAGGGAGGGGTGATTCCTTAGCCCCCTGCTTTTCCTCAACATCTGCTCCAGAATGTTGGGGGACCCTCTAGAGCAGATTTGGGGTATGTGGGGACTGCAGCAGCAGCAGGAGGAGAGGAGGGGAAAGTCCCATTGCACAAGCAAAGATGGACTCACGTGACATTGGATTTCAAATTATTTCACTCCCCCTCTACCACCAAGATTCATTAGGTTATTCTTTATTACAATTTGTCTGTTTTAACAGATCAACAGCCCAGCAGTTCTGAACATATTAATTGGGTTGTCCATCTGCAACATAAATGTAACTGTGCCAACACAATGGTATACTTCATGACATTCTGCTGGTAGACCAGTTGGTGTGCTTCACCCTACACTGAGCCGAACCTTAGAACTTGCTCAAATGATGATTCCCTGTACTTCTCATTCAGCACTGTAACACACATGCTGTAACACAGTGGGAATACAGGAGGCAGGGAAGGTATTATTTATATACTACAGTATGTGACTTTATTTCCATGGAATTTTCATCTCATGGTTTGAATATCCATGGAAACTTCCTGTAGTGTGTCAGGTAATCTTACTTATAGGGGCTGCAGGTCTAAATCAGATGTTTATCTAAATGCAGATGCTGTCCATTTGTTTTCAGTGGGAAGGCATGTTCCCATTCTTAAACCCTCATCTACCATTTGCAAGAGTTTGCCATCTGGTAAACCCTTAGGATGAGGCCAAATTATTAATGAAAAACAGAAATTACAAACATTTCTGTTTGCAATCTTACTTGCAGTGTTCATACAAATGCTCTGTTGCTTTTAACATATCATTTAAGATTCACTGGAAATATTAACAAAAAGACAAATGGGAAAATCTGTTGTTTGTACAGTCCTACTTTTTGGAAAAGGTTAAAAAGTTACATTGCATGAATGAAAAGGGCAGGATCTCAGAAAGCAGCTAGGTTATTGTTAATACCTCATGTGCATTTGAGAAGCATGAAGGAGGTTCACAACTCATGTAGAATCAAGTTGTCTCATGTAAACACAGTGTAACCATACAGCAGCCACCAGCTGAGTATTGAGGATCTTTGGGCTCCAGTTACGGTACCTTCTTGCTTGCATTGTCCTTGTTGTTCAAATTTAATGCCTCCTTAGAAAAGATAAAGTTCATGTTTTGCACACCTTAGGAGGTGGTGTGCATTCATTTTTCTGTCCAAGGAATGGATCTGCTTTAGAAATTTGTACATCTTGATTTATTCTTTGCTTCGAGTTTGAAGTGGGTGCTCTTCTTAAAAGGATTTATGCAAAGGTTCACTATTTTTGTAGTTATGGTTTATATGATAAGCTTTTTATATTTAAAATCAATATGTAATCCTGTGGAGGAGCTTATCCCCTAAAACCCCATTTGTAAATCTATTTTAGCTTTGTTACACGGCGCTGCCACAGTATTCCATAGATTGATTAGGTTCAGCAGTAGAATCCTATCAAATGGCCTCCTCTGATGATGATGCAAACTCTTTCAGGATTGCTAGTTGACTGGAACTAGAGATAAGGCTTTGACTGCAGTCCCCCAATGTGCTCTTTACAAAACCAGTGTTAATTTTCATCAAAAGTGCAAGGTTTATTTTATAGTGACAAGACTGAAGGGATTTTTTTAAACTACAGAACTTTTCATTATGGAGGATGTTTTTTGTTTCTAACTAGAATATTTATTTGTTTTCTTATTCCAAAGTCATTGTCTCTTAAAACAAAAACATGTAATTGATTTTTTAAAAATGAACCCCTGCATAGTTTTTTTTGGGAAGTTTTTATTCTAAATAGATTTTTTAAACTCTATACTTCATTAAAAAGTGGGCATTACCGTGGCTGCACAAGCAATACTCCTAATCCATTGCACGAGCAGAAATTTCCCTTCCCTCTTCTTCCCTGCATGCTCCCCAGATTACTCCAGAGGGTCCCTCAACCCTCCGGAGCAGATTTGGGGGTATGCAGGGGGAATTCAATCCACAACTGAAAGCACACCATTGGCTACAATACAATATAGTTTCATTGGCACTATCCAATCAGACACTCGCCTAACATAGTTACACAAATGCAATGGAACTTGTCCAGCTGGATACTGCCCAATATATTTTGCTTTTGCTCATGACATAAGGATGCCAGTATATCAGGAAGAGTAGTAACACTAGCCAAGATCCAAAGAGCTACTTAGATTCATACAAGCAGCTTAGGCTGCAAATCTATACCCACTTACCTGGGGGCAAGCCTCATTGAACTCTCCCGGACTTGCATCTCAGTAGGCATGTGTAGGATTGTACTGTTAATCACGGTGGAAATTTTGTCTTTCTATTTCCATTGAACAACCGACATCTATGACATCACTACCCTCACTTTCAAAAGCAGTTGCCTTTGTAGCATGGGAGGGGCCAGGGCTGCTGCTGCTTGAACTTAAACTAGTTGAAAGCCCACTTGGACACACAAAACTAGTTTCATGGTTGTTTGAATGTTGGCCACTAATGACAATTCTAATTGCTGTAGTAAGGTGGCATCATGAATGATTTTCTTTATTTCTAAACTTCAGAAACACATGTTATGAGCACCTCAAGTATAAGTGAGTTCAGCTGAAGTTGATCAGACCTATTTAAACATAAATGCATTTAAGACAGAGGTGTGAGCAAGGAATATTGACAGTGTGGCTTTAAGCCAATTGCTTAAAAATGTTCCATTTAAGTCAATGGGACTTGTATCCTTCTTGCAACCTTCTTTAACTTGGATCATTGAATGTTATAGGAAATATGATCAGCAGGATTACTGTCAATATTATTCACAAATTAAGCCAGAATAAGAAAGTCTGAGTTTGTGGGGCCATGTGTGTTTCTACTTATGCTACATAACATAGCCCTGACTTGAACCAATTTTTAAGCAAGGTTGTTTTACAAATTTTGCTTCTCCATATAATAGAGATTTCTTGATTTTTGAATTTTTGAAATGGAAATCAGTATACCTATCAGCATTTTGTCCAAAGCAGTTCACCCAAATTAAAAGTTAGGCTTGTATCAGTGGAAAGTGCAAGCTTATGTTTTCAGTTAGAAGGAAATAAACTCTTATATAAGTGTGTCTGAACTCATCTTAAGGTTTGTAAAATTATAAGAAATTCAGGTGTGGTTGTCAACCATTTTAATTAACAAACCTCAATTTTCAATTTGTTGACATGTATATTGACTTTGAAATCCCACCAAATTCAAAGACCTTACTCCTATATACACTGCAAAGACTGCAGTCCCATATACTTAGTCCTAGGAGTAAGTTGTATTGAATTTGATGGGAGTTACTTCTGAGTAGACATGTCTAGCATTAGTATCATAGTGATACTGTGGTCATTTGTCCCTTAAAACGAGCTGTTGTTTAAACAAAACTCATTTTGGTTGCAATTCTAAATGTTCTTACATGGATAATTAATCTCACTGAAATCCATGGGATTTATTTCAAACAATATGTTTGGGACTGTTTGTGAATAATTTCATATTTTGGACATTGGTTATACTTGAACAAGAGATGACAGCTGTTCTGGCTTTGTTTTGCAGCTCTGAATGTATGCATTGAAATGTAAGATCTCTACAAATTATGAGTAGCCAAGAACATTGTTTTTTAAATTAAGAGCTGGGGGAACTAATGCCTTCCAAACTTTTGGTTCTAACTAATGTTGAGTAGTAGGGGCATTAATAAAACAGAATGCTAAGAACTTTGTTAGGGTCCTTTCTTGTAAGTGCAGTATGTAGGATAAAGGGGTTACAGACATATTTGTTTTTTTCTGCTTCTGTGCATGTGTGTGTATATTTTCTCTATGTCCCTGTTGGCATGCATATACTAACTATGCATATTAGGAAGGCAATTTAAAGAATGGGTTACACATTCCTGGCTTTTTACTGCTGATCTAACCTCTATTGGATGAGTCTGCATCTAATTTTTAATTTGTAAATACAAGACCAAATTCACTCTAGCACCACTTGCTTTCATAAAGCTTCTGAACAGTTTGCTGCCTTGAATAAATTTTGCTTTGGAGGGGGGTCAGGGGGATTTGAACCAGCACATTCTTGTGTGGTTTGTGAAGATTCACATGGTAACCATTGGTGTGCATTGTTAGGTTTATCTGAATAAGCACCAGCCATGTGAGTTTTAACATGATTGCCCAGGGCAATGGAGAGAAGAGGAGAGAAATCCAAAAGGGTTGCACTGTCTTTCCTCTGTTTTTTTGGAAAGTGGATAGAGGAGAGGACACCACATGAGTCAGGAGCTATGGAGTTTTCTTTAAAAGCTGGCGTCCTGTTTCCCTCTGGTTCTCATTTGTTCTGCTATCTCCCTCATCATCTACTTCTCCTTCTTTTCATTGTTTACCTTCCTAATGAGGGAGGCGGGGCAGACTGGTGGTTGATTGACAGATACAGGCCATTGCAGTCTGGCCTGGATAGCAGTTGGTTTGGAGCTTGGAGTGCTCCAGTGTTAAATCTGCCCTCTTTAATGAAACATTGATACTGTTTGCCTTATAACAAGTGACACAATACATCAGCAAAAGGAAAGATCTACATAAATATGAGAGACCCTCTTTTCTTCTTTTTCATCTCAGAATAAGAAATTAAAGCAAAATCTGAACAGTGAAAATAATGTGAATAGATTCATACCCCCCTTTTCTTTGTTACTTCAGTAAACAAATTTGGAATTGTTCCCTGGGTAAAGACCTAAGATTCAACTATTACACAAGCTACCAAACAGTCTGCACTACTATGAAGGAAGCTGTGTAATATTGTCTAGCAGATGTATTTTTACCTCAAAGAAAAATGCTAATTATCTGATACCCACTTTTAAAGTTATTCTGAAGCATCTGGTGCCCAGTGTGAGACATTTCCAACTGTTAAGATATAGCAAGAAAAAAATTAGCAAAGAATAGGCTATTTGGAGAGGAGAGGAGGTTACAGTAAGATTATAATTTTTTTGTCTGTAATTTTTCCTGTTTGAGAAACAAAATCCCATCCCCAACACACACGGTAAGGGGTTGCCTAGACAATCTAAAATAAGAAATAGGTACATAAAAGCAAAATGTTATGTGTTCCTAACTTCAAAACAGTGAGTTTAAAAAAAATATTCCATTCCATACAAACCTGTGTTCATTCAATATTTTGGAATAGGGTGGTTTGTGAATATTACCACAAAATCTAACTTAGGTGTTTTCTTGTCATATTGAAAATAATTGTATCTGATTTATCAAGCAGTAACCTGAAGAAGTCAAATGAGAGAGTCTTGATGGTTTAAAGTTATGCAAATCCATAGGAATGTGAAATAATCCTTCAACCCCTACAAAGGAAGAGGCTCTATTGTGAAGGCCAAAGATCTGACACTGATTTGGTTAGATCATAGGCAAGTTAAGCTTTCAAGGCACACAGTTATGGATTTCTTTTCTTTTCAGACTGGCAAAAGACCGAAGCCCAGAAGAGGCGAGAGCAGCTTTTGCTGGATGAACTTGTTATTCTTGTTAATAAACGTGATGCATTGGTCAGAGATTTAGATGCCCAAGAAAAACAGTAAGTTTGGTATCTGGGCCAGTATCAATAATGAGTGTGGGCTTTTCCTGCACCATAGCTGTGTTTCATCTAATACCATTCAAGAAGGAAAACTCTGAGGGAAGTTCAATAATCCAATGCTGAAGCAATTAAATATGTAGAGATTCCATCCAGTTCTGGGTTCCAGTAATAATTGTCCTACCAATTCCCATCCATCCAATCAGACTGCTGTGGTCCCTTGCTTGGGGGCCTGAATTCCTGAGGGGTTCTGTGCAAAAGCTATCTTGTTAAGGTGCAGAGTAGAACTGCATTAGGAAAACTGTTGACAATTATGTTTGATATTCTAGGGCTGAAGAAGAAGATGAGCATTTGGAAAGGACTCTTGAGCAAAACAAAGGGAAGATGGCCAAGAAAGAAGAAAAATGTGTTCTTCAGTGACCAGTTTTCATGGGGCAGTATATTGTCTGGTTTTAAAGTCGGACCCTTATGTTTTGAAAATACTGACATCGACACTAGAAAAACAAAACCCCAAATAATACATTTAGAAAAATGTCAAACCCTTCCATTTGGCTAGACCAGCTTTACCCTGAATTGTTTTCTAATTTCTTGTTATTTCCATTCAAGCAATATTACTTCAAAACTAGCTTTTCACCAGGATTTAGACATAATTATTTTAAATAAATTTGCACCCAAATGTTGTAGCAACACCAGAGTTGTTTAAAAGGGGTGGGTGGGATACCCTGGCATAATGTTTTTTGTTGAAAGAACTTGTGAATATGTTATTTTATGTAATAGCACTACAGAGGGAGAGAGAAGGGGGGAAAACATTCTGAATTATTTCATCTAGTTTTGCCATGTGTAATATTTAATATACTACCTAAAATTTTATAGTTAGATCATACTCAAACCATTTATTACAATGTGCTATATTTACCAGTGTTTATTTCAGCAGCAGTTTTACACTTTTATTGTAAGTATAATTATAAAATTTACAGCTTTCTGATGTGTCCAGGGAGCAGTTCTTTTAACCTATACCTGGCAAAAGCCTTGTGAGCTGAAGAAGTGATTGTGATGATAAGGCTAACTGAAGTGTGATCAGTTTACAAAAACATTCTTCTTTAGAGGCTATCCATTTTTATTAATTATTTATTTACCTCTTAGTATAGTTCCCTTCTCTCCATCTTGTTGGACCTCTGCATTCTGGCTCCACAGTGCTGTTAATATTTATTCTGTGTCCATCTGGGGTCTGTCTTGCCATTGTTTGCAAAATCCCCTTGCAAGTTAATATATCCTTCTCTATCATCCTGCTCATTTTTGTGGAAACTTATGTTTATTTATTACAATGCTGAGTTATGTATAAATTTTCAATAAAGCTGGATCTTTCTTACCTTAACTGTGCTGGTCTGCTTTTCTTTCACAATCTTTTTTAAAATCCTGATCTTTCTCAGAGATGCTTTGGTGACAGAAATATAATTCTATACTTATTATTGTCAAAGAGAACACCTTTAAAAACAAAAACAACCCCCCAACACACTAAACCTACTTTTACAGTTTGTGTTCACCTTTCTGAGGAATTTTGTGTGGAAAATGGGAACAACTGGGAAAGGATTTATTTTTAAAATGTTTCCCAGCTCTAATAAGTGCTCGGTGAATGTTTACAGGAGTTTTAAAGGTTTCATATTTGACATTTCACTGCCTTCTAATAGCTACCACTAATTTTTTATTGAACAGTTTGTGTAAGTTCAAATAACTTTTTAACCCAATAATTAATGTAGGATAAAATCCTCTTCATGTGAAGTGAGAAATAAATCCCACTGAATTCACTAGGATAAACTTCCTAGAAAATGTTGTTGTTAAAAGATTGTTGTTGTTAATGTGGACAGAGGCTTACCCAAGGAATTGGGCTTGTACATCAGTAGAGTACTTGTATGCATGCGTGTATGTATTATCAAAGACATTTTTTTTAATTCAGCACAATCCTATGTTTGTCTACTTAGAAGTAAGCCTCATTGAGTACAACAGGGCTTACTCCCATGTCAGTATATATAGGATTGCAGCCTAAGTGACTTTTGAAGAATTCCCTATTTTTAAGATTACACCTGCAGCCCAGTCACTGCCTTGTTCAACAAGTCTTAAGGATATTTTTAAAATAAATGACAAGACAAGGCAGTTTGTCCGTCTGAATCTTCGCAGAATTAAACAAGAAATTGCATCAATTGTGCTTTGCTTTAAGAACGTTTTAAAAGAGTTGTTTGCTGGGCGAAAAGTTTCTAGCAGAGCCGAAGCCGGCCCTACAAATATGGTTCTTGTTCATTCTGCGTCCCTCAATAAGCCAGCTGGCCCAGGTGATCAAATCGATGTAAAGCGTATGGCGGCGGCACGGGGGGGGGGGGGGAGACAGAAGGAGCTTCACGGATCCAGCTCGGGGGCTTGTACTGGGAGGCAGAACAGAAAGCGGTGCAAGGAGAATCCCTGATATGTTACAAAATCCACATCGTGAATAATCCGGTTAAAATGATAACAAGTGCCAGTGTAAATACGAGGGACCTGCGCCTTGTGCCTTTGGATGTATCCATAATGGGAATCGCTTTCTGAGGGCGTTCATATGCTAAATGAATTAAACCTCTTATCTTCGTCGATTACTGGATGAAATTCGGGCCAGAATCTCTCCCTCTGTCCTCCTCTCGCCCTCCCTCGTTCCTTTTTCTCCTCCCCCTTTTCACCCCACCCGCACTACACACGACCTTTTCTCCCCCCCCCCCGTCAAGTATTTTCCGTGCCACCCTGCAAAGCTGACAAATTCCACCGTCTGCATTTAAAAGCCTGTTAATTTGGGGCGAGGAAGAGAGACAGACAAGTGGGAGACCTTTTTGTTCTTTGTTAGAATGTAGGCTAATTCGTTTTGTTGGCTTCCGAGAGTCAGATTAGAATTTATTAATTTGCGGCCAGCAATCTGTTTAGCTGCCAAACCCCAATACCCCCCCTCCGCCCACCTTTGCCATCAGGAGATCTCAGCGCGGCTCCGGTGACCCCCAATTAGAGAGCCCAGGGCGGGCTTGTCACGGCAGCCTCCAGATCTGGTTCGGGAGGGCCAAAATATGGGTTTGGAGCTCTGACGTCGCCTTGCCTCTTTGGAAAGGGTCCCATTCATTTGATGTTCTCTTCTCTCGGTTGGCTTCCCAGGGGAAGCTCTCCGCTCCCAGCAGCACCTCCGGGACTACCTGGGCGTCTTCGCCTAACCCCTGGATCTCAAATATAGGAACCTGGGGTGGCTGGATGGACTTCTACCGCTTTCTCGCGGAGGAAGGTGGTAGTGGTGAAAGCTGGACCACACTCAGGAGCGAAATGGACCCCCGGAGAGAATGCCTGGCGGGCTGGCCGGCTGGGGAGGGGACGCGCTTGGACACAAAGGCCCAGATCGGACACCGGCCAAGCCTGCCTTTTACGAGGCTCCGCCGGGCACGCTGCGAGTGGCTGGGCTCTGTTTGGTTGGCGGCGCTTTCTCCCCCGCCCCAAGCGCTGAAATAATCTCCCCGCCACCCAAGAAAGGAAAAGGGCGGCGTGAACCAGAGCCGGGGGCTCTCGCCTGACCTGTTCTCAGTCGCCCCGTGCGCTGTCTGAAGAGGCAGCGCTGCTTAGCTGCTCAGGTGTGGGGCGTTCTTAAAAACAAGCCGTTGGGAGGCTTTCGAAATAAAATGGGGGAAAGATGTGCGGAGGAGGAAGAGGAGGACTGAACGTCGAAAGTAGGCTCACTCCTCAGTGGAAAACAATACGTCTGGATTTAACGCCCTGGCCCTAAACTCCCTTTCTGAAAGTGGTTCCGAGAGAGTTAACTGGAACTTTACTTTCAGGTAACTGTAACACCTTATTTGAAGGTATGACTCCATTTAAATTAACAGGCCTTCTGTCCAAGTATCGGCTCTCAGTACATCGCCTATTGATGAGTTGTGTGAAACCCACATTCTTCAGTTTTAGCAGAACAGGCTGTCCATGTGGCTATTAGATCCGACAAGAAATGGCGGGAGGGTTTTGCGTTTTCCTTCCTAGTGGAGTGGAATTCAAAGATCTCCAACATTAGCAGCCCATCCAAGGAAGACGGGGAAATATGGAATGCAGCCTACACCAGAGAGTTTATTCTAAACGAAGGATTACCTCACTTAAATAAAAAAATAACAATTAAAGCAGGAGAGCATCCTTCCCTTAGAATAAAATCGTTGGCGGCGGGGGCGGGAGGGCTGTATTAGGTATTTTCTCCCAGCGAAACAGCGTCTTTCCCGGAGTTATAGATCTACTAGGCGCCTTCTAAAAACAAAACAAGAACCAAGCGAGGCAAGCGAACTGAGCTTTGGAAACGTCCGGAGCGCGGGCAACTCTGTAGAGCGAAAGAAACTCTGGTTGATGTCTCTCAACTGGGAAGGGCGGGTGGGAGAGACCTCGTGTATCCCCTTTCCCATCCCTTGGAGCCATTTTCACCCTTTTCTCCAAAATGCACCCTCTCTCTCTCTCACACACACACACACACACACGCACGGACGCACGCGCGCTCGCGCACGCGCGCGCTCCATCCCTTCCTTCCACCACCCGCGCCGTAAACAGCATCCAAGGAAGGGCTGCGGCGGAAGACCAAGTCCTGCTGCTCCTTACCTTGCCAGCGCCTGCCCAAGCTAGTGCCACCTGAATGGGAGCCATTGCGCAAAAGGTCAGCTGCTTCCAAAAGGTGCTGACAAGGCGGCGAGGGGAGAGCCGCGCAGTGCCTGGAGGAGTCCTTTCCAACCGGGTCTCCTGAGAAGGGGGAAAGAGCACTTTTAGGCCGTGCTCCTGAACACCCCCAGCCTGCCTGAAAAAGGCCCCCTCGGCTTGCTCCCGCTCCGCTCTGCTGCGGCTCCTCACGGATTCCCTCGCCACCTCAGTGTTTGCAGAAGGGAGACCCAAATCATCAGCGCTTTCCACTCTCACACGAAACTTTTCTGTGTCTGAGCCTCTCTCGCTTCTCTCTTTCTCTCTGGCTCTGTCTTGCTCGTGCCCCCCTTTCCTGCCCTTAATCCATGGGTTTTATGGGCTGAGCATTAAGGAAATTCGCCTGCAATTTGGGATTAGACAAATACTCTTATTACAGGGGGAGGAAAAAAAAAGAAAAAAAACCACAGAGAGAGAGAGAGAGAGTAAAGCGAAGGGGTTTAGTGCTACTTGATACTCTGAGCTTTTCTCTAGACTTGATCGCATCATTTGGAGCTTGAGAGGAAGAGTGCAGGCGGATGCCAGACTCCGAATCTGACTCTGAGAAGGCCGAAGAAACACATTCCGACGGAATCTGCCTTCCCCGCTCACCCTCAGAATCACCCCACATATACACACAGCCCCCCTCCCCTTCACTTACAAATCTGCACTCGCTGTTTCCTTACAGAGGATAAGGGGGGCGGGCTATGAAAACTACTAATGCGGAGTGTTGATGGCGGGATGTGCGGGGGAGGGGCGGGAAACAGGATCACTGTTCTGGCTTAGATTCATAATCTACTGGGGTGGGGGGCGCTGGGTGGGGAGAGGCTGTTCTTTCTGGAGAGACTGGAACGAAAGAAGCAAAGGACCCTCACAGAGCTCGGGTCCCACATGAATAATTGTCTCCCAAGTGGACAATGTTTCAAGCGCCTAGGGGCACTTCGCCCCTGCTTCTTACTTTGGCCAAGGTATTGGCCCCAGGGAGACGACCCCCCCTTTCATTTTTTGCCTCTCCCATCTTTCTACTTTTTTTGTGAATGGTCTCCGGCGGCTTTGTTCTGCGGAGAAGTGCCCGTGTCGCTGACTTTTGTGGGCTATAGAAGAACCTTGTAAACCTCCTTTTTCTTCCTCTCCCTCTCTTCCCCCCCTTTTGATTAGATGTCCCCTCAACGAGAAAAAAAAATGTAATGTCGCTGGGCTGGCGGTCACTCCCTTTGAACATTAGCTCGCTTTCAGCTCCAACTTCAATTAGAAGGAGTTGATTTTGAGAGATCAACAAAAGAACCGCACCAAAGCCTTATTAAAGGTCCTAAGAAGATCTCCCAGATCCTTTGAGAAGCAGTTAAAGAAACAGTGCGCTCCCCTCCTACTCTGTTACCGTGTTGCATTGGGACTCCAAAGGAAAGTGTCTCACGGAAAGGGCGGGGGGGACCCCCTCTCACTTTGATGCTGCGCCCGCTAGTCTCTTCCTGACCTCCTTTCATTTATTCTGTTAGCAGCCAGTTAATTCGGTTTTGTTTTTGTTTTTTAAATTATCATGATGATGATGATTCCTTTTTTACTTTTACTCTTGGTGTGTTTAGAAGGGTTCTTTTCCCTATTAAATCTTTACTCCTAAAAAGAATTATTTGTAGAGGATTAGTGCTTATTAATATTTATGAGAATGAACTAGATATCCTCAATATGGCGTGCACTCTGTGTGTGTGTGTGTGTGTGTGTGTGAGAGAGAGAGAGAGAGAGAGAGAGAGAGAGGAGGGGTGGGCGGGGTGCAGGTAGGTGATAAATAGTTCACCGAATGTGTTGTAGAAATTATTCAGAGTATCTAGAGGTTTATACCGATATCTACAGATATAACCGATCTTGAATAGCCTAAGGAAACTTACTTGGCAGAAGGACCCATTGACATCAATTAAAGCTGTAATCCCTAACACACTTTCCTGGGAATGAGCCCCATTGAACACAATGGGACTTACTTCTGACTGGACATGCATAGGATTGCACTGTAAATAACACTCTGAGAATAAAGAAGTGGGACACAAATTCCCTTTATTCATCAGGGACTTCCTGCCGAATACACATGTTTAGCATCAGAGTGTATTCCACAGTATGTTTTACTAATTGACACAGGTGCTCAGTCCGCAGACTTTCTAGGGACTGCGAATAGGTCTTATGAGCCTTGGCTGGACTTACTTCTGCGAAAACGTGTATTAGGATTGTGGAGGACTTTTAATTAGACATATCTCTTGATGTATGTAACAGCAGATTGCCTCTATAATAAGCGTTGTATTGTGACTGCAACCTTTTTATTTATTTATTTATTTATCCTGGAAGACAATCTTACTCGGTCAGGAGTGATCGCCTGATGATGATGATGATAGAGAAGTCGAAATAGAAACAGGCGATTGCTCACTTAGGATCCAAATCACAGACGGAATATCCGAATGTAAATTTCGGATACCCCATGTTACCTGCGCCGCTTCTGTTGTTCGTCCCTATCTAAGAAAGCAATCTAATTAATCCGTTCAAATATATGTATAAACGGAAATTGTAGTCGCTATAGAGTTTCTATTTTTCTTTTAAATATAAAGAGCGATTGGTTACCCTCTCCTCACTCAAAATCTGCCCCTTCCCAGAAATTACAGCGGGAAACAGGTACCCTTCCAGTGGATCACAGTGGTGTCTATATTTTCAAGAATCCCAACGTTTGTGACTTCTACACTGGAATCCTTAAACACGTCGTCCTCCTATGCATATTTAGTCAACAGTAAGTGCCATGGAGTCCCACCTACATAGGATGGTAGCAGCCCTTCTCGGAAAGGGAGTTCTGCTGAAATAAACTGAACTTGCAACAAGCGACTGGCTTTAGAAACTGGGCACTTCAGGAATCCAAGATCAGGTGCGCCTAAACTTCTTTCGTTGAGCAGCGAGGCCAGGACGTTTGTTTGTTTGTTTGTTTAAACCGGTAGGGAGGATGCCGCGATTTGTTGTGAGGAACTGGCAGGAGAAAGCGACCTTTTGTGAAGCGCAGGAGAGGAAGATGGTCATCCCCCAGCCCTCATAAATGGGGAGACTGTGCGCGTGGTGATCGCTCTTCTGAGGGAAGATTTGACCCTGAGACTGCGCGGGAAATTTGGATGCGTGTGTGTCGGGTGGGGGGGGAGATCCTGGTGAGGTGGAGGGGGCTGGGTTTTGGCTTGAACCACGGTCCGAAGGCGCCTGCATGGGATGTATGGCGTGCGTTCACGCAGCAGCAGCAAGAGGCGGCGGCGGCGGCGGCAAGGCACGTTTCCAAAGTGAGCCTGGAATTCAACTGGGGGAAATCCCCTGTTCGGCACGAGGACACATCGCGCGCTATTCTTCTGCACGTTGCAGGGCGGCTGAGGGGGGGGGGGAGCGGACTGCGACTCCTTCGCCTTCGAGGGCAGCTTCAGCCTGCGGGGCGCGCGCGCGGCTCAGAAAGGCTCCTGGCTTCTGCCGAGGGAGCAGGAGTTGTGGCCTCGCCGCCGAAGTGGGACCGGGGACCGGGTGCGCCGTCCTCTCGGGTCAACTGCCTGAGCAAGCTGCCGAGGCAACCCCCGGCCGCCTGCCCTGAGGGAGCTGCGAGGCAGAGCTGCTGCTGCTGCGGCGGCGGCTGAGGCTTCTGCGCGCGCGGCCGGGACTGGGGTGGAGTGGGGGATGGGGGCGTGTGGAGGTAACACGCATCCCGCGCTGCCATTGCCCGGGCGGCTGTCACTCAGCGGCAGAGAGGCTGGGGATTGGCGCCGGGCTTGGTTACGCATTTGCCTTGCGCTCACATACATGGGTAGGGCAGTAGAAAGGTGATCAATCTTCATCAGGCTACATTTCCAATCACCTAAACAACTGGGCAAGACAGCTACCGCAGCAAGGTAAAAAAGCGCTTGATTTATTTCACTTTCTCTCCCCTCCCCTTCCTACAGGTGAGGCAGGACTTTCCACTCCTTTTCCTGGCCGTCTTAACAGCACTCAGAAAAGCCCCATTTCTTTCCTTCTCCCCCCCCCCCGCTCTCGCCTCCCCCCCCAGCAATCTTCCTCCCACTCGCTCAGTAACTGGACTTGGACAATAAGTTGTCGCTGTCTCTTTGGAAAAGTATATGCGAAATAAAGTTAAGGAACCTGCCCGCTCCTGCTCCTCCTCCTCGTGCCCGCCTGGAATGGCAAAAGCTGCAACGCAATAAGCCCTGTTGGGTTGGAGGAGGCGGGGAGATGGGAGCAGAGCTGGAAGTGGTGGAAAGCCGTAAGGACCGAAACTTTCCCTCAGAACTTCTCGGGTCCCTCGCTCTCCAGTTCTGGCTTGAAGGGGCCTGGCTGTGCTGAGGGGGAGAGAGATCCTCCCCTCTCGCCGCCGCCGCCTTCACCGTCCTTCCACTTGTAAACGAGGGACGCGTTGCAGGTAAGCGAGAAGAGGGAAGCGGGCCCCCCGCCGCTGCCAAACTTGCCCGGCTCTCGGCGGCTGCCTCCTTCCCCCGCCGGCTGTTCTTGGCCGGCCTCTCCGAGCGCGCCCCGAGAGCGAGACGCAAAGTTGGAGCTCCGACGGAGACTCCATCCACGCACCGCTCGCGCTTTCAGGTGCAACGACCGAGGCGGGCCTTCGACGGGGGGGGGGGGGGGAGAAGCCCCAAGACCCGCGCCCGCTCCCAGCCCGCCTGGCCCCGCTCCCTGCCGCACCTCAGCCGCACGGGCCTCTTGGCACGCCGAGGCAGCTCGAAGGCGCGCGGGGTCGAAGGGAGGCGCCGGGCGGCTTTTGTGTCGTCCTGCTGCCGCTGCCCACTGCGGGGAAAGGCTCCGCCTGGCTCGCGCTCCCTGGACACCTCGGGAGCTTTGTCAGGCTCCCTGTTTGGCTGACATGTCCGAACGCTTGCGCTCTTTCTCGCCTGACAAGGGTCAACCAGGGGCGCTCTGCCTAACTGGATTCTCTGCCCTTCCCACTGCCTAGTGTTTTCCCGGCCCTTCTCTGTTGCCCAAAGGCCGGCTGTCCCTCAGAACCAAAAAAAAAAGGGGGGGGGAAGCCACAGGTGATTTTGGAGGACTGTCCGAAGTGCTGATAGGAGGCTGAGATCCGCAGTCCGCCGAAATTTCTTTGGAGTCAATCATGGGACTGAATGCCAAATACTCTTGTTTGGAGTCGGCGTTTTCTTTTCCGGCTTGTTTCGCACTCGCAATAATTGAGCCTGCTGGAGAGGAAACAAGCCGCATGTCGACTTTTTCTGTAAGTAGACGCGAGCTGCAACCCCGTGCATACGTACCTGGGGGCAAGCCCCATTGAACTCGATTGAGTAGACACGCATAGGACGGCGCTGGCAGCGTCTCTAGCTTGTTCAGGCCTCACTTGGACTCTCCCGACTTAGTTTTTTTTATTGGAGATGCTGGCCGGGCTCAGTCGGGGGATTCCTAGGCCTCATCCAATTTACCGTGTTTTCAGATCCCTCGCTCCACCGGTCCTTTCCTGAAACTGTGTAAGTAAAGGCAGAGAGGGAAGGCCGCTGACTGCGAGAAAATCTGGAAGCCTTTCCTACACTGCGCGCGACCCTGCAAGTGCTTTTATGAGGAAGAAAGATAATAGAATGGGAATAAATAGGACCGCTAAAGAAGGTTCTTTAGGATTCAGAGAGGTGCGAACTTAAAACACGAAAGTAAGTTTCGCTGAAACAATGGAAGCAACTTCTAACTGAAAACGAAAAGATCAACTTTTCATCTTGCTGTCTTTCAAGCCAGTCCGAATTTTATTTCCTCGAAAGGAAATGCCACTGATTTGAAAAGGCATTTACTCTCGAGTAAGTACATCCTTAGGATTGCAGCTCTAAACATCACACTCTACTAAAGTAAACCAGATGGACTGGCTTTGCACTCAATCGTGTGTAGAGGGGGGAGGGGAGATCCCTTCCCCCACAAATGAACTGGAGAGAACTCTGAATCCAATCTAAACTTGTGGAAAGCTGCAACAGGTTAGTTAGTCCTGGAAGTATAGACTGTCTAAATTCATTTGGAATATATTACCCTTAATAGCCTGCCATAATGTGTTAACGTTAGTTCAAATCCCACTTCCCACTCTTTCTCCCCATTCTTATTTATTTGTTTTAATTTGGTAATCTTCCTGTGTGTGAGCATGGATATTAGAAGCAGCATGTCCTACCTTCCAATTAAAGTTTCTGGCCAGTGATTAATCGAGATTAATGCCGCTGCCATCTGCTGCTTCTGGATCTGGGATTTTATTTATCTGCTTCGTTTGTCTAACTTATTTATTCTGTTTATGCATTTATTTTCCTCTTCGGCTAATGAAGGAACTTGGGAATGAAAAGCTTCTGGATCTGGACATAGGGAATTGTACCTAAAAATCTCTTTCTCTCTCTTCTGGAAAAAAATAAATATAGGCTGGCCCACAAAGTTCCCACAATCCTCCTTATAAATCCTTAGAATGAAATAATGTTGAGGAAGAACAAAACCCTGAGGGGTTGTAGAATTAAAACAGCCACAACACCCGGGAGTGTATCACGGAATACTAATATTAGGATATTGCAAGAATATACACCATACACCAAATACACTTACTTGGGAGTCAGTTCCATTGGTTTAAATTATCCTTATTTCCAAATAAGCAAGTTTAGGATCGCACCATCAGCCTTCTTTCCTCCCTACCCCGAAATCAAGTCTGTCCAGTGAGGGAATGTGTAAACTTCGCTGTGTCGCAGTTCTGTACCTTTCCTTATGGCTTCCCGTCTGTCGAAGGAGGTGCTTTGGAATATGAATTTCAAAGCAGCTCCAAAAATCTGTTTGTTTTTAGACCAGTAGCCATTTCTAATTAATGTGTCCCCTTCTGCTCTCTTTTAAATTAATTATACTTCCTTCTTTTTGGTATCTCGTTTTGATTTCTAATCCAATTATCTTTTTAAATAATTGCTTTATCTCCCTCATCACTGAGTATTGTACCCCCGAAGCCCCTCGGCGATTGTATGGTAATGTGGCTGTAGTTAAAATTATATTAATAATAACCCCACTTTCCCTACCCCCCCCCCCCCCACTCTGTTACATTTCACTCTCTGGGCCTTTCTAGTTTCGCTTTGGCAGTTCGCATGAGATGCCGCCATGTTGAGTTGACTTTTTTTTTGTCCTTAAAAAAGAATCCCCGAAAACTATGTGATGAAAATAGCAGTTTTTTACTATCCTTCTTGAGAGACCTCAACTTGGTTCTTTCCCAGCACAACTTTTATTGGTTTTCTCTTAGTCTTTGGATTAAGTCCCCCCTTTTTTTAATTGGCAGTAATAATTGTTTAATTTCCCTGTGTGTTTGGGCAGGTTTTTTCCTCAGACAATCCACCATCGCTATGTATACATTTCTACTGCAACTAAAAATGAGCTTTTATCTAAAATAAAAGGAAAATATCTCAGTCTGACCACTGGATGCGCTTGTGTTGGAAAGCAAGGGGAGAGAGAAATAAGCGCGTTGTGTTTGGAAACTCCTAAAAAGTTGCTGACATTTGTCTTGTTCTCTGTGTTTTGTGCGTGTTTTTTTGTTTTGTTTTGTTCCTGTAGAGCGCTGTGAGAGGCTCTCCTGCCCCTGGGATTTCCTTCAGTCACCTCTTGGAAGATTTGATCTTGTAAACAAACAAACAAACAAACAAAAAACAAACAAGATTTTTAAGAGACACCGTTAGAGATTTTAAAATTTGTGTGTGGATAAATTGGGAAAATCTTTCCAGCTTTTAGCATGATGTCTTACCTCAAACAGCCCCCCTATGGCATGAATGGGCTGGGGCTGGCGGGACCTGCAATGGACCTTCTGCACCCTTCCGTGGGGTATCCGGGTGAGCATCAGCCCTCTTTCGCTCCCCCTCCCCCCCAAGATTCTTGAGCGGGCAGGTCAAGCCATTCCAGGGAGGCTTGGAAACGAAAGAGAAATCCTTCCATTTGCTCTTGTACCTTATACATAAGAGGAAAGGGACTCGAGAACCTATCATGGCGGCTTTTGATCGATGATTTTTAAAAGGCAGCAACGTAACATTTTCCACCATGGCACTATTTGCTCTTCCCCTCCGTAGGTGCGGCGGTGTCCCCTAGTCCCCCTAATCCATTAACTAACGAGTAACGGAGTGTAGTGTTCTATCGAAGAACACTTCGAATCGCGGCTTAACAGCAATGGTTAATCTTTAAACAAATTTCTTGAAAATAAGTTCCATTAAAATAAATGGGAACCACTTCACTAAAACGTGAATGATCCAACGTGTGAGTTGCAAAACCTCAGCGTTTGAGCTGATTTTTAAGACCCTGATTTCTGTTATGTTGGTGTTGTTAGAAAACTAGTCGTGACAATTTTATGACTGACACAAGTGCCTGTGTGTGTTTCTTTAAAAAAAACTCTTTGTATAGCCATTCAGGAGACCGAGGCGCTTTGATAAAGCTAAAACCAAAGCAAACTCTCACTGCTTTAAAATTTTAATTTTCATAAGTTTATTTTTCCTTGAGAACTAATGAGGGGGAGGGGAGAAACCCTTTGATCATGAACTCGGGCAGCCTACATGGGCCAGGAAAGACTCCTGATTCCTCCCTGCTCTCTTACCCGGATTGCTTGTCCTGCAGTCTCTAAATAGTTATGTAAAAAGGCATAATTTATATCTGTGTGTCCCCATTCCCTTCAGATGGAACCTAGTCTCATTGCAAGACTGCAGGTTTACACTGTGATCTTAAACATGTTTACTCCAAAGTAAACCCAGTTAACTGCAACTGGACTTACTCCGTGTAAGTATGCTTAGGACTGCAGCCTTACTTCGAAGCAAATCCTGTAGATTTAAGTGGAATTTACCTCCAAATGAATGTTTTTAGTACTGGGCTGTAAATAATCTGTTTAAACATATATCCTTCTGTTTTAACTGGACTGTTGTCTAGAAAGCCAGATACTTCAAGTTATCTGGTGTTGCAAGTCGGAGGCCATTCACAAAGCTCAGTCAGCTTGAAGCCTGGTTCCAGCTACAATAATCCAAGAACTTTTTCGAGTAGATGGCTTGTGGTCCCCCAGCCAGAGTTCCTCTCCTCTTCCCTTGATTGTTTTGTGTTGTTTATGTTCAGACTGTATAAAGCTAATTAGATATTTTCTCCTCCTGCCTTCCTTATGCGTTTTTGCCCCTTTCCTGATTCCCATGTGGGAATTGGCCTGCCTCTTACACATAAATCAATGTGTCTGTAGGACGAGGGTATCCCGTTGCTTGTGACTGAATGTGTCAAGGGACTGGTGGGGTGGGCGCGTGTGAGCCGGCTGTCTCCCCTCCCCCACTTAGAATTGGGGCAGTGGGCTGGCAGAAGTGGGTGGTGGGGAATCTCGAGTACAAGACCGATCCTAAATGCCACTTGTCTTTCTGTCCTGTCTTGTGTTGTCCTGGGCCCGCAGCCACTCCTCGGAAACAGCGGCGAGAACGCACCACCTTCACCCGCTCGCAGCTGGACGTGTTGGAGGCACTTTTTGCAAAAACCCGCTACCCGGACATATTCATGAGAGAGGAAGTGGCGCTGAAGATCAACCTGCCGGAATCCAGAGTCCAGGTCCGGTGGCTTATGAAAGAAGCAAGGCTGGAACGGAAAGAAGGAGGGACGGTCTCTGTCTGTGAAAAAGGGGGCTTGCAAAGCGCGCACTAGTTTTCCGGGGCCCTTGGTGCCAGGACAGGAGCAAACAACTCTTCTTAGGCTGAATTTCACCTGAAATGTTATAGTAACTAGGCAGGGGACTGACCAATCTTGGGTACAATCCAGGAGTTTTGGAAGTGCATGATGGAGTCTGAGGAGCCTTTTCTGTTTACTTTTCCCTTCCCTGTTTAATACATCCAGCCACCTCCAATTCCTTTATCTCTATAGGGAGGGACTGGCAATTTCTAGTGATTTTTCTCCCTTTCTCACCAATCACAATTACCCAAACCTAAACGCATTTCAATGAGCACACTCCAGCAAAAGGTAGATCCAACTAATTCCCCTTGACAACACTAGTATAGGACTTCCAGCTCCAGCCTAAACAAGTCTACTCAGAAATAAGACCCACTGAGTTTAATTGGGCTTACTACCAAGTAAGTATACTTACAGGGCAATCCTATACATGCCTACTCAGAAGTAAGCCCATTGAGTTACTTACTTCCAAGTAAATGTAGATGGGACTGCAGCCTAGGATTTTATTTCAAACTGTGATTAACTTATACTGGATTGTGCACTATTGTAATCAAGTCTCATTTATTTCCCTGAAACTCACTTTCAGGGTGTAAGGGTAGGACTTCCTAAGCACACCTACTTTGAACCAAGTTTCTTTAAAATACTTCCAGTGTGTTAAACTCAGGATAACAAAATCAAGCAGTTTGACACCCCACTCCTAAATACACTTGCAGCACTACCCTAAACCTGTTTACATCGAAGTGTCACTGGGACTTCTTCCCAAATTAAATTGGTTAAAGTTGCCACCTTGCTTAGAAGCAAAATCACATTGATTTTTAGGGGTGTGATCCCACTGAAGGTTTTTAATAGCGCTCTAGTCTGCATACTGTTGACTAAAAACAACCACCATGGGACACAGGTCTCGAGTCTTATCCTGTGAAAGGTCTCCTGTTTTGGCTTCTCTTTCCCCCCACCTCTCTTTCTCTCACATGCATACGCACTTACAGACACCTTCTCCTTCAGCAGAATTTAATCTCAGTTATTGATTCGAAACTCAGACCTTGACTTCTTAGTTGATTCCAAAAGACTTAGGGGCAAGCAGCTGCTAACTTGACAGATTATGGGTTGTGTGTGTGTGTGTGTGTGAGAGAGAGAGAGAGAGAGAGAGAGAGAGAGAGAGAGAGAGAGAGAAGTCAGAATCAGTGGGAGGGAAGAGGTTTTTAAAAATGCACTTTTACGTTTTTAGAAACCTGTGCTAAGTGGAATAAAAATGAAGCTTCTTCCCTCCAGTGTCTTGATGGTGCCACAACTGGTAACAAGGGCATCTCTGGGAAATCCTGCTAATTTTGACCATCCTGTCTTGCAGTGGACAGCAGAAGCAAGGTTTAGGGAAGTCAGTTCCATTTTGAACCCAGTATTGATGCCCACAGGTTAAAGACAGGAAAATAATGGAGTTTATTTTTGTTTGGTTCCCAATGTAATCTGGCTTTGACTATTGTCTTCACAACTCCTGGTATGCCCCACTCAGCTAGGTTTGACATCACATCTTCCATCCAAGATATTCTATTCCAAGGTGATTAAACTTCCAAGGTTCTGAGATGAGGCCATAGAAAGTACTTCTTGACCTTTTCCCTTGAGGTTTGGAAAGGTGTTGTTGGCTGAGAAGGTCAAGCACCAAACCAGCTCTTTAGGGTGTCAATATGTGTGTAATTAAAATACAACCACACCTTATACAAGCCGGATTCTTCCTTTTTGTTAATTATCTGCTCTGCGCCCTCTTTCTCTTTGAGGGTCATTTCAAGGCTTAGAGATTTTCTACACAGAAAGCATTTAGGCAGAGAGAAAAGGAATGAAAATTGCATGAATATATGTGATTATGGTATTTCGATGCATGCATATTTGCATGCTGGTGGGAAGCCATGACTGACCACACATACATACACCAAAATAGATTGTATGTGCGGTTGTCATACATCTTGACCATGGAGAGCTATGTACGTAGATTTTTGTAGAAAAGTATATAATTCACATTTTAGCAATGGAGACTGAGATTTATAGAGACCTGCCCAAGATCACACAGGTACATGTACCAGAGATGGAAGTGCAGGCCTCCTGAATTCCAGAAGTGATTGTTCCACTGAACTCCTAGTTTTGAAAGTCAGCTTTTTGGCAGAAAATAATTGAAAAGGAAGGTCTGTAGGGTACTCCATTTTGTCCTTCAAATATTTAAGAGTGTCTGTCTGAGAGATCTGTGCACTGTAGTTGGGGTGGTGACTTGGGGTGGGGCCAAGTGTCAAAGTGAATGGTGTAGGAGCAAAGACACCAACGTGCTTGTCACACATTGTCAGATAGCAGCTGAAATTATATAGTGTGGGTGGTGTTCAGTATGATATTGTCTTGGAACTCTGTACTGTGAAGAGCTAGCTGCAATAGAGTACTTTATACAACTGGGTGTTGACTATGCTGTACACCCTTGCAATGTGGGGTGGATGTTATGCGGATTACAACATGAATTTCCTGTTAAGAGGAACTCTGGCTAGAAGAGAATGAAAGAACTGCTGAATTTCTCTAGAGTGGTTGGATGAACTGAACATATCCTAGGAATAATAGGGGAACCAGGCACATTTGTCCACTCTCCAGAAGGTTACTGGAAACTGCATCATGCTGATACCCTTTCAGATTGGCAAAACTGAGTGGTAAATCATTCTTTACCTTTCTGTTCCCCAAACTTGGTTGGGAACAGGTGTATAGTACACTAGTGGCTGCTGAGAGTTATGGATTTATGATGTGTGTTCCATGCAGTTTGGCAGCAGATTCATTTTGTATCTAAGGGTTTGAACTTGACAAGGGATGGCAGATACACTTGAAAGTTTGGGAGATGTAGGGGCGGTAACTGGTTGGCTGAGAAGTGAAGGAGTAGATAGTGATTAGCAACAGGACATGTAGTATGGGATGCGATTTGCTATTGATTTGTCTTACAAGTTGAAGAATAAGGAACAGCATAAAAACACTGACCTGTTCTTAACCGATCACTAGGAAAGATACTATGGATCCTTTGTACTGGGGTGTGTGTCTGAATGCTACAGGTGAATGGCTTCCCTTTTGAAATACAGCAGAGAGAAGGTGGCGTGGAGAAATGGTAAACAGAGCTAAAAGCATTTGGGTGTGTGTGTGCTGAGAGTACTAATATTTCCTACAAGACAACCCCCCCCCTAAAGGAGTGTATATTAAGATATTGATAATTAAACTCTCAAGGATATGTTAAAAATGTGGGAAGAATTATAATTCTTCTATAGACAGCTTTGTGGGGGACTAAACTGGGTTCTTCTCTGTCGAAAGCCATAGGCTGAGAACCTGATTGCTAATGGGTTCCTTCTCTGTAGGCATGGGAATATAGTGAGGTGTAGAAGATGAATGATATATTTCCCTAGACGGATACTTTTAGGGACTGCTGCTTGTAATGCTGCTGTTTGCATACATCGGGCTTTAATGTATCCTCCTTGCTACCTATTTCTTTGGCTGGGGAGATGGAGTTTTTAGGAGTGTTGATGGCTGGCTTCTCCCTCCCCCCCTTTATGGAGTGTTAGTGGTAGAAGGCACATGATGACCTGTGTGCAGCACTGTCAGCTTATAATTTAGGGCTGATAAGGTTGGGCAAGTTGGCTGCGCATAAAGCTGGCTGAGCGAGGCTGTGATGGTGGAATGGGTGTACAAACACCTCTAATTTCGACTGCATGGTGTGGGGAGACCAGCTGCCCTATATTTGTGAGAGACTGCTGGTATGGAGGCTGGCCAGTACTATGGAGAGAACTTGATCAAGTGTGTGTGTGTAGTTAGAGAGGTGGGCTTGGTGCCCAGTCTGTTTGGAGTTGCTTTTGCTAGGGTATGGCTTGTGTTGGGTAGGTGGAGTGCTAGACTGTAGTTTCTGCTTTAGGAGTGCCTCACCCATAATTGCTTGGGTGGGGTTTATTTTGGGTAGCACCAGAGACTTGCTATGCTCCTCCCTGCTGGTCCCACCTGAAGGTAATGGTGTGTAGAGGCTAGGAAGAGGAGGGTGATAGGGGGATGTGCTGAGCCAGCCCTGATGACTTTTGACTACCACCCGCAGGGAGAGGGCGATCAGACATAAGACTTGAATGAACAGTGATGGAGGATGGTGGACTAACCTGGACCCCCGCTTAAGGGCCCCTATCCACACTTCCTCTTAGAGCGAGGTTGCTTGGCATTGGCAGTCTTCTCCTGCTTTGTCATGACCACAGAGTGCCTTTCGGATGGAATGGGAGATAACTGGGGGGGGGGGGCAATAAAGTGACTGTGCATTCCTGTGAGGAGGATGCTAACTCGGGAGGGGGTGTCGAGGCTCTGGCAGTGGCCGAGAAGAGAGATGGGCCTGGGCCCTCTGATTTCTTCATAAAGGGCTCCACGCGTGAATCCCAGGGACTGACGGGCCGGTGCCCCCTTCTCCCTTCTTGCCTTCCCTTACAGGTCTGGTTCAAGAACCGCCGCGCCAAGTGCCGGCAGCAGCAGCAGAGCGGCAGCGGCGCCAAGAGCCGCCCGGCCAAGAAGAAGTCCTCCCCGGCGAGGGAGAGCTCCGGCTCGGAAAGCAGCGGCCAGTTCACGCCGCCCGCCGTCTCCAGCTCGGCCTCCTCGTCCTCGTCCAGCTCCAACTCCTCGGGCCCGGCGGCAGGGGGAGCGGCCCTGAGCAACCCCGCCGGCGGCGCTGGATCCGGGCCGGCCTCCTCTTCCGCCGCCTCGCTGAGCAGTGCGCCCTCTGCCGTGGCGGCCTCGTCCATCTGGAGCCCCGCGTCCATCTCGCCCGGCGCCGTGCCGGAGCCCCTGGCGCCCAGCGGGGCCTCGTGCATGCAGCGCTCGGTCTCTGGCGCCTCGTCGGCCTCTTACCCGATGTCCTACGGGCAGGGCGGCGGCTACGGGCAAGGCTACCCCGCGCCACCGCCGCCGCCGCCCTCGTCGATCCTACTTCGGCGGCGTGGACTGCGGCTCCTACTTGCCCATGCACGCGCACGCGCACCAGCTCAGCCCCATGGCGCCCTCGTCCATGGCCAGCGCGCACCCGCACGCCCACCACCCGCTGAGCCCGGGCTCCAGCCATCATCACCACCACCACCATCACCACCACCACCAGCCGGGCTACGGCGGCACCGGGCTAGCCTTCAATTCTTCCGACTGCCTGGACTACAAGGAGCCGGCCCCTGCCGCGGCCTCTTCCTGGAAGCTCAACTTCAACTCCCCGGACTGCCTGGACTACAAAGACCAGGCCTCGTGGCGCTTCCAAGTCCTGTGAGGCGAAGGACGCGCAGAAAGCGAGGCAAAGGGGGAAGGAGGCAGCATGGTCGGTCTCCGTCGGCACCCACAATCCAGCCAGCCCCCCTTTTCTTCTCGGTTCCCGGGGCGGTCTCTCTTCCGTCACCCCCCACACCGACGCTCTCCCCGCCGCCATCTCCTCCTCCCACCGCTTAGATCTGTTCTCATTCACCGCAGTTGATCAAACTATTATTATTATTATTTTTTTAAGAAAAGGAAAGGAGGAGAGAGAGAGAGAACCCTGTCTAAATAAAATACCAACTCTAGCCCCTTCCCTGTCCCTGCAACCAAACACGTGGCTAAAGGCTGCTGGATCAGACCTACTGCTATTGCTGCTTCTCAACACGCCTCCGCCTCCTCCATCTCATCAACTTGATTCCTGGTGTGTTATTTATTCGCTCTCTGGGATTATGTTCCGCATTGTACTTTTGTTTTTAAAACAGAACAGAAGAGAACTTTAAATTGAGAATCATGCTTATCCTTTAAACAGACGTATTGTCCTTAGAAACACGTACGATCCCTCCTTTTCCCAGCCATATTGCTACCTATAAGCTTTGTAACGACGCCCACTCATGCCCATGGAAGGATGGGGGAAGAGAGGAAGCTCCTTGTGCTTTCTGGCCGGCTGCAGACTTTTGTGTATAGCTCTTAATCCCCTCCCTCCTTTGGAGACTCCTTTCCCCCATTTCTCTCTGTAGGATTGTATTGCAGAAAGCGGCAGGAATTGTGTATATAGTGTACTATTAGGTCCGTTCCAGCGACCCTTTTTATTTTTAGTTGATTAACTGAGGTGAAGGTGAACTCTTATCTTGAGGCTGACCATGCAGGAAAACGAAGGAAACCTACATCTTTTCTCCCATCCATGATGGCCCCCTGCAACATTTCCTTGGGAGGGAGGAGGGAGGGAGTTTTCACTAAAGTGTTAATTGGGAAGGAGAGGAATGCCCAGTTTGGCAGGAGGTGGTAAAGGAGAGATGTATTTCGAGGGCCCGAAGGGGAAGGGAGAGCTGAAGGGTAAGAACACTGGGAAAGAGGGTATGGGGCGGCGGCGGATTGGAATGGGCCATCCGCAAATGGAAGAACTGTGGTCCGGTCCACATCAACCCTAGTTTCTCATAAGTGCAGTCCTGCCTGGACACCTCCCACGCACCTGATCATCTGTCTCCCAAGAAGTTTTTGGCCCGCTTTGATCTTGGGGAGGGAAGGGGAAAGAGAGAGAGAGAGAGAGAGAGAGAGAGACTGTAAAGTTGAATATTTACGCCATTAATCCAACAGCCACCTGTTGAAATGTAAGGCAAATCCTCCCCTTTTATCTACATATCCCGATAATAAAATTCACACTAATAAAAGCCCTTGTCTCTGTCATGCTTCCTGGGGGATATGAGAGTAGGGAGGGGGCCGGCACCCCACAAGCCTCCTGCGTTAGTTTTACACCTCTGTAGGCCGCTCCTATGGCAGGAGCAGATCGATTTTCTTTCCAGGGGTGGGAGAGGAGGGAGCGCTGGCCCGCTGCACTTTATCTCACTGAGCTGCCTTTTAATGACTATAATTGGATTGGCGTCCAACCAAAACTTGGATGGGTTATATACGCAGCGAAAACGGTGTGAATATGCAACCCACCCACCCCAACTCTCCTCACTCTCTATCTTTGGGAACGCGCAAACGTTAAATAGCGCAAGCCTTTCTCCAGGGGCGGGGGAGAGAAAAACGGGGACAGCTGAAGTTTGGCAGTAACTTTTCCATCTTAATTGCCCTCAAACGCTCCCTATTCCCAGCAGCTGGACAGGCTGGGCTGGGCCCAAAACATCTTGGGGCTTTGTTGGCTGTTACCTTCTGGAAATACTCCATCTCTGTCAAATTGACTTGGCACCTCTTCTTTAACTGGTCACTTGACAAGAGCTTCTAGGAAGTGAATATTTATGAAACGTAGCCATCGTAATTCTGCTATTCTAGGCTGATAACAAAAGTCAAAAAACAAAAGCTGGGTCCATTTATAGCAGGAGGTTCCCAAACTGACTGACTAAAGTTGGAAATAAATAGCTGCTTGTAGAATATTGTGATACCAAAGGAAATTTAAGTAAATATATTTTAAGATATAGTAAGGACTGAGATATTGCTATAAGTGCCTCTAGCACGTTGATAGTAAACATATTGAAGCTGCAGTCCTATAAGGAAGTACGTCTCCTTGAAGTCCGTGGGGCTTTCTTATAGGATTGCACTGGCCAGGATCAAATCCACGTTCCAGTGAAGCCAGCGGCAAAGTGCCCCCTGATTTACTGGAGGTGGATTCCACTAATTTATTGAAAAGACTTTCAAAGGAATGTATTTCCAAGAAAATTAATTTAGAATCACAGCCTAAAGTGTTTTAGATCCGAAGAATTTGAGTTTTAGCGCTGGAAAAGTTAGCTAGAAAAATAATTGTTGTTTTAAAAAAAACAAATCTGGTTTTGTCTTTGTATTTAATATGTCTAGAATGTTGGTATAATTTAAAATATGAACAGCAGAAAGTTAAAATCCCAGGATTTTTCTTCTTCTTAAAGTTAAAGCCGGCTAAAACTGCCTGATGGTGTATTGTGGAGTTAACTGTTACAATAAAGAAAAGATTACACATCCGAGGAACGCTTGGAGGGGGATTTGATGTTAGTATCATAACGGAGAAGGAACAAACTTCCCTTCTTTTCTAAAACATTTATTGTATACATTTTTGGTACAAATACAAAAATTGAACATAATAAACAACAAATCGGGTTCATAAAAAGGGGAAACAATAAAGTTATAATCTTAGGAGGTAGAGCTAGAAGATTATTAGGGACATATGACATCATCCAGTCCAATAAAGCTCTTTAGAGTCAGTATGTCAAATCATCCAAATAAATCTTTCCAAAGCAGCCCATAAGCAACTGGAGGTGAAGTGATTTCTCTATGTTGCATTATAAACTCAATAAATTTGTACCATATGGGATGAAGGTCATCCACTTGTTCTGTTTTAACTTCCCTTCTTGTTCGAAAATATCAAGTTTGCAACTTGTTTAAACTGATCCGAGTGGAGAATATATATATATATTCTCCACTCGGATCAGTTTAAACTCATGAGAGAGACTTCCCAACCACAAGGGTTGCGGGATAGCCTATTAATTTCTACTGAATAATTAATTGCGCTCATTAATGAGGTGCGCTGTGACAATCTAGTTGTGGGTGCGAATCCTACTGACGATATACACCAATTCAAGATCAATCCCCCCCCCGCCCCTTTTGGAAGTGGAAGTAACAAGCTAAGATCAAACTAAAATGCATATTAAAATTAAGATATTGAAGTTTAATGAATATGTCAGTTTTGAGAGCTTTAAATAATTTTATATGAACAACAGTTGGGGGCTGCAGCTTTTTATTTGGGTTACGAAGACCAGAAGTGCAACTTCACTGAAGTTCAAGGTAGATGTTTTGTTTGGCTTTCTTGGATCAGTGGAACCTGTGGCCCACCGAATGTCGTTGAACTACAACACCTATCATCCCTGCTCATTGGCCATGCTGGCTGGGGCTAATGGAAGCTGGAGTCCAACAACATCTGGAGGGCCACAGGTTCCCTTCTGCTGAATCTATTCCAAATGGGATCTGGACACCTGTGCTGCTCCGTGGAGCGCTGATTGGCTATGCTGGGGCGCAGCCGCAGACAGTTTGCCTTCTGGGCCAAAAGTGGCAGCGGAGTTCCACCGCCCCAGGTCGCTCTGCCTAGCCGGGCCAGGTGGCATGACAGTCGCTGGCTGTGCTTTTAGGAAGTCCTCCAGGCATCGCAGCGATCAGACTCAGAGGCACTTCAGGGGGCAGCAGCCACAAAGCAGAGACAGGCAGACATCTCTGCGCGCGCTCAAACGCTGTGGGAATCGCTGTTCATGCCCAGTTTCCGTTAGCCAGCGCCAGCCAAAGAGCCTAGCCTTTCCCATTCATTACTGGGAAAGGAAGCAGGGTGGGGGTTATTAAATGGCGACAGGGCGTACTTGCCCGAGGAGACCTGCGTCTGGAACAAAAATTAGTCGCGGTGCGCGTTCCCTGCTGCAGGCAGGATTCTGCTGGGACCCAGCCAGCCGGTGCAGGTGCTGGTGATGGAAGGAAGCCGAAAGTAACAAGGGATATTTTCACTCCTCCTCTTCGCCAGCCCAACGCCGGCCTACGGCAGAGCTCAGCGGACACCGGAGTATGGCGAAGAGCCTCACGTCCAGTCCCTGCCCCCCAGCAAGTCAAGTCGCCTCGTGGCCTGTTTTCCAGTGCCAGGTTTGCTGCGGAGAAATGTGAAGTGGTAGTACCTTGGAGCATGTACAGAGTATCAGCGCATACATCCATACATATCAGGAATTAAAAGAAGACGGTTTTTCCTTGTCAATTGGCGTGACCTCTAGGCAGGCTTGAGCTCCCGAACCTCTTATTTCAGAATTAAGCTCTGCGTGATTTTGCACCTCTTAGCCTCCTCCTCCCAGCGCCTTTGCTCACTCGGTGCCAGACCTGTAGACAAAACTTCTGTGGCGAAGGGGCCTAAGATGCGCGGGAGAGGGAATTATTGCAGAACAGCGAAAACATGTGTGACTTCTCAGCGAGCCAATGGGTTGGATGCTGCTGCCTTCACCC
This sequence comes from Shinisaurus crocodilurus, assembly GCA_021292165.1. Classification (NCBI taxonomy): domain Eukaryota; kingdom Metazoa; phylum Chordata; class Lepidosauria; order Squamata; family Shinisauridae; genus Shinisaurus; species Shinisaurus crocodilurus. Next base: position 177,077,418 of record CM037879.1, on the reverse strand, counting down.
TTTCCCTGCTCCTGGATGCTTTCCCTTCTACAGTAATACCTTGGATTGCAAGCATAATTCGTTCCGGAACCGTGCTTGTAATCCAAAACACTCTTATATCAAAGAGAGTCTCTGGCGGACGTCAGCGGGCCCGCTCCGCCCGCTCCAGGCAAGCGGTTACATCTGGGGAGGTGACGGAACCTCAGACCAATAAGTTGGAAGCACAGAAAGATTTCGCACGCATCTCAATTCGTACTGGATATGGCGGCGAGAGGAACACATTTCCAAAGCCTACCGAGCTCCGTTCGTCCCCTATCCCTTTCCCTCGGAGTGAGGCTGGCCGGAGCCCCCCCCCCCCGCGTTCGCTTGACCCAACGCAAGCGCATTCCGCTCACGGTGCGCCCCTAGGGGACGCTCCCCCGTGGTATCTCCCTGCCGCTGTGCAGGGCTGCAAGCCGAGATGGCTTCGACCAGGGGCGGCGAAGAGGCGGCGGCGGGATAATTGCCGCAGGAGGCTCGCGGCCGGGCGGGTGGAGATTCGGAGCGGCGCCTCTCTCCGCCCACCTCTTTCTTTGCCCACTTGGAGAGCGGCCTGGGCTGCCTAACTCGCTCGAGCGGGATTAAGCCACCGGGCCGGCTGCAAAGGCAGCGATGCTCAGGCGCCAGACACTACCTGAGGTCGACTCTGGGATCCCCACCGGCGGGACCCCCGGAACAACCGGTATCGTCTCAGGAACCGGCCGGGGAGTGGGGTGGGGGATGCGCATGCGTGCGTGCGTGCGTGAGCAAACACTTCAACCGGGCTGCGAACAATGAGGAAAAGTTTCCCTCTGGCTGCAGGGTTCGGCGTGAGCCGCGTGACCTCTTCTGTTCTCTGCAGGCAACAAGGAAGGCTCTTCCTCCGGCTCTTCCTGCACAAATCTGCCTACATCACCGGGGTAGGCAGCCTGCTTGCCGCCGCGCCCCGATCCTTTGGAATACGACTCTCATCACCCCACCCCCCCGCCATTGGCTGGGTTGGCAGGGGAGGACGCGGGAGTTGTAGTCCAAAACGTCGGGATGGCTCCAGGTCGCCTAGATGGACCAGCGCAGAGCTGCGGACTACCTTGGCCTTCCAGGAACACTTCCCCATCCCCACCTACCGTCCTCCGCTGCGGGAGGGGGCGTTAGCCCTTGCCCCTCCCTCCGCCCCCGAATCTGTCACGCTCGTTCTCCCTGCCTGCGACAGCGGGGATGCTGCTGACTGATCGGGCAGATGTGGCAAGGGCACCGTAATCAGCGAGAGCATCGCGCCCACAAGGGCGCGCGGACAAATGCGAAGCGTAACCACCTTTACAAAGCTGGTGACTTAATTAAAATTCTTCGGGTTGGCGCAACCCGCCCAGGCGGGTCACGTGACGGCGGGAGAGCGAGCGAGAGCGAGCAGGCAAAGCCTGCCCGCGGAAGCGGCGAGGACACTGCGCTCTAGGGTTAGGGCCCCCCCGCAGGGAAAGCCCGAGAAAAGGCTCAGGCTCCAAACCTGGCCGGGGGAGGGGACCGCTTGAACTCCGGGTTGAGGTGCTCGCCTGACTCCCAGAGCAGTTTCACTCCTCCCCAGTCGTCCTCACAGCACCCGTGCGCCAGCCCAGCCGGTGCCAAGGTGTTGCAGCAGCACCGCCGCCGCCTTGCCTGGGCGTTTCACCAACACCCACGGACTGTGACCCGAGAAACCCCGAGGGAGCATTCCCGACCGAAAGGCACAACTCTTCCACAGAGCCGAGCACAAATCCTAAATCTCTTCACTTTACGTTCCTGTATTGCCCGGGACCCCCCTGTCTTGTGGTGGCGAACAACCATCTGTTTGCCCAGGTGCATCCAAACCCGCGGGAAGTGGTTTATAGTGGAGAGTTGTTGAGTACACCATCGCTCACCACATGTACACTCTTCTCTTCCTCCTCCTCGAATCTTAACAGCCCAAAGGGCGCCTGTGGGTGTTTTGTGTGTTTTCCTTGTGATATTTACCTTTGAGAAGTTAGTTCTTGTTACTTGGTCAAAGCCATCCGATTTTTAATTTTTCTTGGTGGTTATTCTCACGTTTAACCCCCAGGGGGCACCGACTATGTCTAACCTAAGGAAACTGCAGTAGTCAGAAACAATCTTAAACTGGCATGTGAAATTTTATGGCCTAGTGATAAAACTTCAAACCATGTTTGGTATGCATATATTAACTAAGCCAGTTTCACTACTATAGCCCCACTTGGAAGTAATAATTTAATCTATTAATATAATTTAAGGTTAATAACATAAAATTTACGAGCAAGAAGATCATTGTGCCAGTTATATGCAGGCAATATTTTAACAACTTGAGGATACTTCTACACTAGTAGTTCGACTTGTAATTATGTTGCATTGAGGAAAGATACATTTGCTGAAATTTAGAATGTCAAATAACCAGAGAAGCACTTATAGTGCACGTGTGTGTTCACAATATGAATGATTAAACGCTTTTGTCTTAGTATTTATTTATTAATTATCTATTAGATTTTGGTACTGCACCCTGAGCGATCAGTAGGTTTCAGCATTGGTCCAGTACTTAAGACCAATAATTTAGTAAATAGGCCTCCTTTAATCAGGCGTACACAGAGGACTTTCAGAAATCTTGCGTTAAATCTTCAATAAGTGAAAGGGAAGACACTCATTACTCAATTAAGACAAAGTGATTGGTTATAAACCCCTCCCGTTCGAGCAAGGTGTGGAATTCCTTTCCGCATCTCGGCCACTTCGTACCCCTAAGAAAGTTTCCTTTCCGCTCAGTACACAACCCCATTGGTTTCAATGGAATCAACATCCAAATCGTAGAACTCTGGGATATAAATCGGTTTCATCTGACCAACTTGGAACAAGGAATCAATGTCCCATTCTAAACTAATCACAAAGCTCATTTAGAAGCATATTTCCATGAAAATCTGTGAAGCACATTCAAAGTCAAATGTGTTTGTAGTAGAGCTGCGGCTCACATACATTACCAACCAAACTGGATCGGTTTGTTAACCACTGATTTGGCAGGAAACCATCTGAATTCCTGTCTAACCAGAAATGGACATAAGCACAGATTACAAAGCAAAGTGCGAGCGCATACGCACCCTGAAATGGGAGCGAGCTGAGAGATCTTAGTCTTTTAATTTTGTTCACTTTGAAGACCTGCGAAAATTAAAGGAGGCAGGGAAAGAAAATTTGTAATGTAGCCAGCAATATTAGAACAACTTGACTGCCCGGGGTTTGTGCTTTGATTGTTTTATTTAAGTTACTGCACTAATTTTTAAACAATTTTTTTGGTTGAAATGAGTTTATGAACTCTTAATTATATTTTTGTCTTTAGAAAGGTGCCTTTCAATTCAGGCGCTTATCTTTTGTTGTTGTTAGAGTCATTTTAAATTTCTTTCCTCTTCTTTTTCCGATATAACGACCAATTATTGTCTGGTCCAATATTTCTAAATTGGCAAAGCCTAGCGCTCAAGCCTAAACTAGCCTTTTTGGGATCAAGCCCTTGCCGGGCTCATAAGAGAATGGGGGATAGTGTACATGAAGGGAGCGACCAGTGTACTGTATATTGTATATGTTCAGGATATAATAGGTATGATGGAAGCCACAGATCTTCGTTGTGTGAAGAGACCACATCAACCCGAGTTGCATATACACTGTAGACAAGACTAGGCGACAGCTGTAGAAGAAGAAAAGCAGTGGGAGTGCTCAGGCATCCTGCAACCCAGAGCCAGTCACAACAGTGGGAATTTAAACACTGTGTGTGTGTGTGTGTGTGTGTGTCACACAAATATCCTGATTTTTCAATAGGATATGGAGTGAAGACAGACGACCTTTCACCTATGTACCACGGGCGCACGTAAAGGGCTCGGGCCAACAGGTAATCTTCACTACTCACATCTCCCTAATCCTACCAAAGGATGCTAAGAATCTTTCCGCTCCCTCCCTCTCTGATCATCAGCCGCAGAAATGTGATAAGATTTTCCTCACAGGTGGCAAAACAATACAGCAAGTGGGTAGTCAATTACCACTTGTTATTCACTCCTAGATTGCAACAAAGGGGTGTCCTCTGGGCGTACTGAAATCTCTGGCAGTTTGACAATTGACTCCAGAAAGAAGGAGAAAATCCACACCAAGTTAGGTGCGTCCTTGGGCTGTATCCAATGCTAGTCTATCTAACTGAAGCCTCATTCATTCCAATGGGTCTACTCTAAGTAGGACGAACATTGAATCCAACCCAATAAGGTGTGCAGCGCAATCCTAGACATGGCTACCCAGAATTAAGTCCTATTAAATTCAAGGCAACTTTCCCCCAGGTGTGTATGTGATTGCCTCCTTAAGCACCCCGCTCAACATTTTGTCTCCCTTGGTTTTAAGGAGCGGGGCCGCCTGGCTTTCCTTGAGCCTGTGCCCGGGAAACAGAGGATGATCCCATGGAAAGCGCTCGCGCTGCGTAACGAAGCGCGCCGCGCCGGGGAGATGCCCCAGAAGGAATCGGCACGGAGGGAAAGAAAGATGAGCAGCAGCTGCGGGCTCCTCCCGCAATCGAACTGGAGTGCCTAGAATAGAGAGCACAGCGGATCCTGCCTGGAGAAGCCACCCTGCATCGTCTCCTAACTCCCTCCTCCGCTGTCGGAGCATCGCGGCGCCCATCCAGTTCCCTGTCGCTTCGCCGCTACGAACTGGCAGCAGGTCTCGGTCTTGCTTTCACAACGCTGCCTGGAGAGTGAACCGGAGACCTTCCTCAAGCGAAGGACGGCGACCCACTGGGCGGGCATTTTGCCCGGGGAGGCGCAGCGTGACGCCTTCAGATTGCTGCGAAGCGACTGGGAGGCAGAGGCGACGCCCCAGGAAAGCCAAGGGCACGAGTCCTGCTGGGCTTAGGCGGCCGCCTGGGTCTTTTCACTGTTACCTGTCGGGTCTGAAGTATTGCGTAGGATCGCACCCTTCGATATATGTCCCATTACTTCTGAATAAAAGTAAGTCCCCCATTGAGACTTGCTCCCAGGGATACGACTGCATTCAATGTGTAAAGCACCCTTCCCCAACCAGGTGCCCTCCAAATGTGTTGAGCTGCAACTCCCAGAATTCCCAGCCAGGCTGCAGTCCAACGCATCTGGAGGGCGCCAGGTTGGAGAAGGCTGGTGTAGAGCATTCAGCGACAGCTATGTGGTCATTATTTTCTGAGTCACCCAATGATTCACGCAGCTAAATGTGTGAACTGTCGCCACTGAAAAATATTGTGCTTGAGGTGATGTAAAATGGCATGGAAGCCCTGACTGTTGTGTTTGACCCGTGATGGGCATTTCCACCTCCAAGTTGCATTCCTTCATTATGAACATGCATGTGTGAATTCACCGGCTGACAAACCCAAGGCCATGAGGTTGAGGGAAAGGATTCCGGCGGAGAGTTTCCTTGAACCAAGTTTGGTAAAAGGGCTGGCGTTTCACCAAAGAAGAGAACCAAGACTACCCTGAAGGAAGTGAGCGGGACCAAGAACGCAGTGATATTTTTCAAAATAAGGCTCTGGAGCGACGAGCTACAGCATGAGCCTTCTGGCAAATAAAATCGTCTCCGCAGAGTTGGGCGGCTCTGAAATCCAGAACTAGGTTTGCTAATTCATTTTCCAGGCAGGACTCCTGTGCCTTTAAGAGCTGCGCGGCAAGCAGGAACTCAGCAGCAGGCGCAGGTGCTCCCGTGCTGCGCGGAGCGATTGCCAGTCCACGCCCCTGCTCAGGGCACTAGCAACCTGATTGGGGAAAGGGGCGGGCCGCCGGCTCGAATGAGCGCGAGTTGATTGGCGCTGCAGCTCCCTTTTCTCTAAACAGCGCCCTCTACTGGCGGTCGTTAAGGTGCCCTCAGAATGGAGAGCGCGCAAGGCCTGGGCCTGCTGAGGCCTTCGGGGGTTCGTTTCCAAGTTGCAGCCTGGCCCGACCAGCCTCCCGCAGGCCTGGTTGGACTCAGTTTGCCTCCTTACGCAGGCTCAAATAAAGACAGTAATAACAACAATGTTAATATTACCCTGTCCCTAGGCTGGGGACAGATCCTGCGTTTCATGCTGCTGAGGAGGCAGCCAGCAGGGCGCAACGCCGAGGGCGGTAAGATGGGCGTCAAGGCGCAGAAGGCTCAAGGCTGTGTGGGCTGTCCTCCTTTCCCCTCTCCACGGGTTCAGTCCTGAGGGCTGTAACCTTAGACCCACTTTCCTTCCTTCTGAGTAGACATGAGAGGGATTGTGCTATAGCGAGAGAAGTTTCTTGGCACAAGGCCATCTTTGAGGTATAGTCTGCTGCTGCTGGGATTTGTGTGTGTGTTAATTAGGATTCTGCAAAATGTTTTTGTTGGATAATTAAAATTGCAGTCAAAACCTATGGCTAATGTTTCACCAGGTAATTGGGTGAAATGGTTAAGATCACTGATACCTTCTAGGGTGGTTTTCCTAGAAGGTACTCATTGAATTATTAACAGCCTGAACAGGAAGTGGGCGTTGCTCCCAGCTTCTTCCTCTTTCTGTTCAGACTCCTAGTGAGCGTGGTACCTACCAGGTTGTTGTCTCCACGTGGTCCTTGTAGCAGCATGTAGCCAGAGTGGCTGGTCTGAACTCCACAAGTTCAGACCCCAAGTATTTCCAAATGAACTTGTAACCAACTGTAAGAAACGCTTTTAAGCCTGCCTGAATGAAACTGCATAATCTGAGTGAGTAAATGTTACTTTTAACTTTTACAAGACTGTGTCTCTGATTATTGTTCTGAGGGAGAGAAAAGGGGGCAAAACTAGGGAAATCCAGTCTGCCTTAAAGCATCCTGGATTACCAAATGCTAACTGGCTAACACTAGCCAAATCTAAGCTTCTTTTAAGCTGGAAAGGGACTCTACTCTGCTGATCTCACTAACGTGAGATAGGAAGGCTATTACTCCACAATATATCCTCTCCTAGTGTCTTTTTCAAGTCCCAACACAGGTTATGGGCCCAGAATAGATTGTTTTGGTAGCATTTTGGTGGATGCCACTGGATTCTCTTCAGGGAGAAGAGGAATTCAAAGCGGCCATATTTTTCTTTGTTCCCTGGTGAGCACATGGTGACTCCATTGTCTCCTTGTGAAAGAGAAACCCCCTTTCCTCAGAAAGCAGTAGTAAGGCAGTGAAGGTTTTTGAGTTTTGGGCATTTTCAGTTTTTGAGTTTTGCACATTTTTCCACTTTTGAGTTTGGCATTTTTCCCAATTTTGAATTTTTGGGCATTTTTCTTGATTTTTGATCCCTGAAGATGAGCAGAAGAAATTCAAGAGGAGAGAGCTTCTCTAGGCTGCCCAAATTAACTGAAGCAAATTTCATATAATGGAATAGGCGATTAAAAGTGATTTTAGACAGACTTGAAGATAAGCCCAGTGGCACTGGTGAAGAGGCCAGAGCAGCAGCCAAAGAATGAGAAAAGCAAAACAGGATAGCAATATCTGTTATCATAGAAAATTTAACTGATTGCCCAGCTAAACTGGCTGGGGCATGCTGGGAGTTGTAGGCCAAAAATATATGGGGACCCAAGGTTGGAGAACACTGCAAGTCTAATGTATCCGGAATATAGGAGCAGTTGTAAATAATAGACTTGCGATGGAGTGGGGGTAGAGAGTCAAAAAGGAATTCTTTCCTTCATTCTTCATAGAATGAAGGTGCTCCCGTGCTGCGCGGAGCGATTGCCAGTCCACGCCCCTGCTCAGGGCACTAGCAACCTGATTGGGGAAAGGGACGGGCAGGGCGGGCTGCCGGCTCGAATGAGCGCGAGTTGATTGGCGCTGCAGGTCCCTTTTCTCTAAACAGCGCCCTCTACTGGCGGTCGTTAAGGTGCCCTCGGAATGGAGAGCGCGCAAGGAGAGGGAAAGGAAATGAAGAGGCTATTAATGTTAATGTAGATACACCCTGAAGTATGTACAGTAGCTGTCTTTGCAGTCACCTGGGAATATATCTTAATAATGGGCTTCAGGAAAAACAAGTTTGCTCCTTTCCTCCTTTTGAAACTCATAGTAAAATAGTTACTATAACAGTGCCCAGGAGCACTGTTGTAATTTAAGGGTCTGTCAACATTTTAATGATAAACTGGTGGGCTTTTTAAAGCCCCCCCCCCCTAGTATTTCCAACAGCTGTTGAAATTTTGCTTCGGGCAGATGGCATACAACTGCAATGTAAACAAATAACTTTTATACTCATATAAAAATAGGAGGGTTTCAGCCAGACCTGCAGCCCAGTTTAAGACAGTTTACTTGTCTTCCATTGAAGTCAAAGTACCAAAAGTACCCTTTGACTTAAATTGGCTGAGAACCAGACAGTAAGAGGAGAAAGTACACCAATTTCTTCAATGCCTTTACAATTTAAATCATTAAGCTTCCATGCACACAAATAACTTTGGGAGCAATTGGACTTTAATACTGTGGAATTGTTAGAAACATGATTTGGGGTGCTGCTTTTAACTTCTCTACGGGCTAAATCAGCAGGAAGCATGTGGCCCCTCCAATTGTTGGAAACCTACTTCCATCAGCCACAGCCAGCCTGGCCAGTGGCAGGGAATTGTAGTCTAACAACATCTGGTGGGCCACAGGTTCTCCACCCCTCAGCTAAGTCAATAATAAGCACCACCTTTTCTTTTAGGGAAGGGGGAACAATCTATTGTGGGCTTGTAACTTCCAGTGTAAGCTAGATTCCAAGAGCATTAAACAGTTTGGCTTGTAGAGTTGTTTGATGATGCAGGTACTTGGCCCAAGTATATCTTGGGTAGAAATATTGGCTGTTGCATCGAGACTTGGAGAATGAAATAGAAAAAGGTTATATTCAGGATTGCAGTGGCTCAGTGGTGGAGATTCAGCTAATTTCTGGGTTCAGCACAGCTGCATACTGTTGAATAATCTCAGCCATATATTTAGCTTCCATTCAAACAGGCAGATCCACAAACTAGTTCAGCAGACTACTTAGATTTTGGCTGCAATCCACAAGACACTTACGTAAATTGTGTGAAATCCTTGATGGAATTCCATAAAGTAAGCTTGTACATATGGCTAGCTGGCAGGCTTGGAGGTTTTTGTTTAGAACTCTGCTCTAGATTGAATATCCCCTAACTTTGAAGCAGAACAGCCCCTATTCTCAACTCAGTTAAAGGGATTCACTTAGGAATTGACATCATTTGATACCCCCAGTATTAAAAATGAAAGGAAATGCCATTGATTTAATGGTGTTGGTCTAGGGATATTCATCATCATCAGGCGATCACTCGTGACCGAGTAAAATTGTCTTCCGGGATAAAAGGAGGAAATTCTAAAGAAGATTGTGTAGACTCTGGCGATGGGTCCGTAAGTGACTGTGGAGGCCAATTCTAGATCCACACAGCTTCCCACAGTGAGGACACAGGTTACCAGATAGAAGATGGTCCTGTAAAGGATTCATTTGACGTGCTTTTCGCTTAGCATGTTTCTCCCTTTCACCTTGCACTCGGGCTTCTTCAAAGTCCATGGAACCTTTGTGAAAGGCCAACCTCCATTTAGATCGTTCATGGGCCAGAGCTTCCCAGTTTTCGATGTTTATATTGCATTTTTTTAGATTAGCCTTATGAACATCTTTAAACCTCTTATATTGACCACCGATATTCCGCTTTCCATCCTTGAGTTGGGAGTAAAGTAACTGCTTTGGGAGACGGCAGTCAGGCATTCGAACAACATGACCGGTCCACTGAAGTTGGCGTTGAAGGATCATTTTTTCAATGCTAGTAGTCTTTGCTTCTTCCAGTACACTGACATTTGTTCGCCTATCTTCCCAAGTAATTTGCAGGATTTTCCGGAGGCAACATTGATGAAACCTTTCAAAGAGGTGGAAGTGACGTTTATAGATAGTCCATGTTTTGCAGGCATACAATAAAGTTGGTAATACAATGGCTTCATAAACCAGTGTTTTGGTCTTCTTACAAATATCCCGTTCCTTGAACACTCTATGTTTCATTCGAGAAAATGCGGCACTTGCGGAGCTCAGACGATGCTGGATTTTACTGTCGATGTTAGCTGTAACAGAAAGATAGCTGCCAAGATAGAGAAAATGATCGACATTTTCCAGTATTGTCCCGCCAAGCTGGATAGATGGCATCACCAAAGGGTTGGCTTGCACTTGCTGATGAAGCACTTTGGTTTTTTTGATGTTAAGTGAGAGACCAAGTTTTTCGTATGCTTCTGCAAAAGCATTTAGGATAGTTTGGAGATCGTCCTCTGAATGTGCGGAGACCACATTATCATCAGCATACTGAAGTTCCACAACGGAGGTTATAAATATTGCTATGTAAGTTTAGTATATGTAAGCAGGATCATTTTCACTTACTTACAAAGTTAAAAGATCTGCATTTGCATTTTGTTTTCAGTTCACTGAATATGTCCTATTCTGGATCAAGGATATATCATTATCATATTCTAAAGGAACCACCCCCAGATTTCATTCTTATAAACTATTTTCAGTTAAGTTCTTCTTTTTATCTAGTTGTCATGGGAGTGGGGGTGGGGAGAGAAAGCTTTATTGTATTGTCATCCCTCACATATTAAAAAATGAAATTATATTAATTGCCAGTTGGTTTTATATTTTTAAGTTTATTTTTTAAATTAAGATTTTAAAATCACAATTCATTGAACAACAAATAACAAAAGGTCTCCATATACATTTAGAATTGTTCATCCAGGAAATTTATTGCATTATTTAGGGTGCAATTCTAGGTCCCTCCAATCTTGTCTGGGGGGACATAGGATTTTGTGTAGAAGGCACTGCATAAAGTAGATGGTAGGTGTATATACTGCATGTGTTGAATTGTATAGGCTATAAACTTGCACCAAACTTCATAGAACAGGGCTCTCCAACCTTGGGTCCCCAGATGTTGCTGGCCTACAGCTCCCAGCATACCCAGCCAGCATGGCTAATGGCAAGGGATTCTGGGAGCTGTAGTCCAGCAACATCTGGGGACCCAAGGTTGGAGAGCCCTGTCATAGAAGTTATCTTCCTCTTGTGAATGTCTGGTTGCTCTAACCTGTTTAGTTAATTTCTCCACTAGTGCAATTTCTCCTTTGTGATACTGGCACTTTTTGTTTTTCTTTCCAATTTGCAGCAATCTCCATCCATCCTTGAAGCTACCGAGAAAAAGATCAGTAACTCTCTGAGATCTTGATTATTTTCTTAATAAATGGTCAGCAAACCAAGTATTAGTGATAATTCAATGTGTTGGTCTATAATTTTGCTTGCCTCATTAAATACCTCTCTCCAAAATAGTTGTACCTTGTTAAATGGCCACTACACATGCAAACCTGAAGTGCAGACTGTAGGGGCAGGATTGCAGCTTGAGATTGATAGGCAAATGGTCAAGGAGCACTTGATTACTCTGAATGAGTTTAAATCTCCAGGGCCTGATGCATCCTAGATTAATAAAGGAACTGGCAGAAGAACTCTCAGTACCACTGTCTATTATCTTTGAGAAGTCATGGATGACAGGTGAAGTGCCAGATGACTGGAGGAGGGCAAATGTTGTTCCCATCTTCAAAAAGGGCAAGAAGGAAGAACCTGGGAACTATAGGCCAGTCAGTCTGACATCAATCCCGGGGGAAATTTTGGAGCAGATTATAAAGAAGTCAGTCTGCAAGCACCTTGAAAACAATGCAGTGATTACTAGAAGCCAGCATGGATTTGTCAAGAACAAATCCTGCCAGACTAATCTGATCTCATTTTTTGATCGGGTAACCTCCCTTGTGGACTGTGGGAATGCTGTGGACATCATATATCTGGACTTCAGCAAAGCTTTCGACAAAGTGCCTCATGATATCCTGATTAGCAAGCTAGCTAAAAGTGGGCTAGATGGAACAACTATCAGGTGGATCCACAATTGGCTACAGAATCGGACTCAAAGAGTGCTTATCAATGGTTCCTTCTCAAACTGGGGAGAGGTAACGAGCGGGGTACCACAGGGCTCGGTCCTGGGCCCGGTGCTCTTCAACATTTTTATTAATGACTTGGATGAGGAGGTACAGGGAATGCTTATCAAATTTGCAGATGACACAAAGTTGGGTGGAACAGCTAATACTCTGGAAGACAGAAACAAAATTCAAAGTGACCTCGATAGGTTGGAGCGCTGGGCCGAAAATAACAGAATGAAATTTAATAGGGATAAATGCCAAGTGCTGCACCTAGGGAGAGGAAACCAAATGCAGAGTTACAGAATGGGGGACACTTGGCTCAACAATACTACAAGTGAGAAGGATCTTGGAATTGTGGTAGATCACAAACTGAATATGAGCCAGCAATGCGATGTGGCTGCAAAGAAGGCAAATGCAATTTTGGGATGCATTAATAGAAGTATAGCTTCCAAATCGCGGGAAGTGATAATTCCCCTTTACTCGGCACTGGTCAGGCCTCATCTTGAGTATTGCGTCCAGTTCTGGGCACCACACTTTAAGAAGGACATAGACAAACTGGAGAGGGTTCAAAGGAGGGCAACAAGGATGATAAAGGGACTGGAAACAAGGCCCTATGAGGAGAGACTAAAAGAACTGGGCATGTTTAGCCTTCAGAAGAGGAGACTGAGGGAAGATATGATCTCACTCTTCCAGTACTTGAAGGGTTGTCACACAGAGGAGGGCCAGGATCTCTTCTCGATCATCCCAGTTTGCAGGACACGGAATAATGGGCTCAAGTTACAGGAACCTAGATTCCACCTAAACATCAGGAAAAATTTCCTGACTGTTAGAGCAATAAGACAATGGAATCAACTACCTATGGAGGTGGTGGGCTCTCCCAGTGTGGAGGCATTCAAGGTGCAACTGGACAATCATCTGTCAGGGATGCTTTGACCTGGATTCCTGCACTGAGCAGGGGGTTGGACTCGATGGCCTTGTAGGCCCCTTCCAACTCTACTTTTCTATGATTCTATGATTCTATGAAATACATTCCTACTTCATTACATTTCCTCCAACATGAGAGTTTGTTTTGAAGATGTAACAATTTCTGAGGTGTGAAATACCATCTGTGAATAAACTCTTCCCCCTGATCTTAGATGAAATAGATTTCATGGGTCCTGATTTCCAAATTGCATTCCATTCAGTAGTTCTATAGATATTCCCACATCTTGTTCCCATGTAAATTTAATCCCTTCTGTTGAACCATTTTGTTTTTCCGTTAGAAGTTTAGAAGTCAAACCTTTTGTTTTGTTGTTACATTGAGAACATATCAACTCAAATTTCATATGTGTACCACTTGTGCCCTGATAGTTGAATTCAATATCAGATGGATTTGCATCCATGTCACTCGACTGTTCTCCTGTAGTTGTTCTTTAAATTTTTCTCCTGACTTTGGCAGTACCTCTGTGTATGAATAATGTAGTTTATACAAACCTCTTTTCCCATTGGGAGAACTGATCTAACTTATCTTTGTTATAAAAAGGGAGATGATGTAAGAAAGGTATAATTGGTGATCGGGAAGATATTAGTTGTTTGTTTAATTTTTTTTCCAGACCAAGAGTATACATCTTAGAGGGAGGTTTGCTAGATCTTTCACAATGTCAGGTTTGGCGGGTATGAAAGGCAGACCTCCTATTTTGTTAATATTTAGGTGATTTTTTTCCATGTTAAGGCAGGATTTTTCATAAGTTTTAGTCATTATTTGGACTGCTTGTTTAATTTTCTAAGTTTAGAAATAGGTTTGTGAGTTTGGTATTCCTAGCCCTTCCTTTTTTTCTTTCTCTGTATGGTGTGTTGTTGTTTAGCTTCCTTATTAAGATGAATACGTTTTGTAAATAATGGTTGCCCTTTTTAATGTATTTATTATCAGTTAAGTGAATAGGTAGCGCCTGGAATAAGGTTGTTTTAGGTAGTATTGAAATCCTTATTGTGGCAATTCTCCCAAAATGTGTTAGTTTTAATTTGGACCAGTTCTTCAGATAGTTTGAAATTTGTTGAAGTAATGTTTTATTTGGCAAATAAAGTTCAATATTTTGGTGTAATTTGCAAGGCAGGGAGATTACTAGGTATTCGATAGCATGATGGAGATACGGGTATCTTAAATGTATTTTCTAAATCTAATTGCTCTGATGGGTTCATATTCAGACTCAATATTTTTTGATTTGCTATAGTTTATTGGAAGACCAGAATGTATGCCAGATTCTGCAGTGTGAGTGAAAATTGAGTTCAGGTCTGCTTTAGAGTTTGTTGATGTAAGATCTGTTAACAGATGTAAGGTTTTTTTTAAACCTTTTATAGTTATGCCTGATATTTCTGGATTATTATTTCTTATGGTGTTAGTAAGGCATACTATGGAATATGCAAATAGTAGTGGCAATGGGGGGCAGCCTTGTTTGGTTCCTCTTTGTATTTCTATGAGTTAAATTAATTTAATTTAATTATTGCTTTGTTTTATAAGGTTGTTGTAATACATTGGTAAACTTTGGATCCATATGCATTATTTTACTGGTCTCGAGTACAAAATCCAATTCCAGCTTGTCAAAAGCTTTGGCTGAGTCTAGGAATGTTATGGAATACCATTTGGATTTATTTTGTGAACTAAAATGAATGATGTTTAATAACCTATGATTTGGGTCAGCTATATTTTTGTTATTTATAAAACCAATTTGATGAGGGTGGATGTAGCTTGGGTCCAAAGTATTTAACCTGTTAGTTACAATACTCATGAAAATCTTTGAATCTTGATCCAGTAGCAGTGTTATAGGTCAGTAGAATCCAACCTTTAAAAAAAATATATCTTGTTTGGGCAATAAAATTATATGTGATGTTTTCCATGATTCTGGGATAGGGTTATTGTCAAGTATGGAGTTTAAAAAGTGTTAGTAAAAATTGTGTTATTTTTTTCTACAAAAGTTTGGAGAACATCCATCCATTCCTGTGGCTGAGTGTGCGTGTGTATTTTTTTTTTTTTAACTTTTTAATGGCCTCATGCAACTCTTCATCTGTTATTTTTTGGTTTAGGCATTGTTGACCTAGTGTGAATTGTTTTAGCTTAGCTATTCCAAAATATTTGGATATTTGATAAGCATTGGGGAATTTGTAGTGTACAGATTCTTAAAATATATACTAAATAGTTAATTAATTTTTGAGATGTTATAAACCTTTTCTCCCTTTTCATTTTTGATTGAGTGTATTCTCTTTCTGATTTTATGTTTTCTAAGATAATTTGCTAGTAGTTTGGATCCTCCCCCCCCCCCCACCCCATTAGTTTGCCAGGGAATTTCCATTTATAGGTGATTTTGGCTTCTCAGAGTTGCGTGGTACAAAGCCGAAAGCCCATCACTTTTCCAGTTTCTCCTGACAAAGAGTTTGGAATATTTGGATATTAATAGCTTCGTGGTATCTGTCACCCGGGCTGCATTGCAGTTATTTTAGTGCAGAATCTTTTAGTGATTCTTTGCCAGATTGAACTATAATGTACTCAGTGGGGGTGTGGAGTATACGGCTCAGTTCAGTATTCTTTTGCTCTATCTAGGCAATCAGAGAAGTGTCTGTAAACATTTCTTCAAGAAAGAGATCATATTGCTGCACTCAACTGATCCTTTTAAACTTCTAATTTGCAGGTTCAGTTTTCAACATTGATTTTAAAGAGATTCTGCCTGCTCCTGGAGATCTGAAATAGTAGTAACCATTTCATATTGGAATAAACACATCATGCTTTTTCTTTCTTGAAGTGAATATGTATTTTAAAAATGTATGTTAAAAATGCAGGATAGAAAAGTGCCATTTTTTGAGTTTCATCTTCCTCCCCCCAGTGAAAATTGATCCTTTAAAAATGTCTTGTGCCGCCTCCTGGTTCAGGTAGCCTAGCCCTCAAAGCTCCACCCCCAATGCTGCAAATCTCCACAGGTCTCTGCACATGCTTAGAATCACTCTTTTCTTTTTTATTACTTCAGAATAGTCCAGGCCAGGGACTATTTAAAAAACACACACACCACATGATGAAGTGGCCTAATTTACAAAGTGGTCCCCCCCCCCAGTTATCTCTTGATGACACTAATCCTTACAGTAGCAACACCTTAAAATTTGAATGTGCTTTCTTCTGTCCAAAGAAAGCAAAGTTCAGATGCATGTGGTGCTGGTGAGAAGGATCTAATATAATATTGGTAAATTGTTATTCTGAAAACTATTACAAATCTAACATTGCTTTCATCCTCATCATTTATTTATTTATTACGGTCACAGACCAGCAAAATTGATGTGAAATGTAAGAATAGTTAAAACTGTTATAACAACAGAATAAAGTTTATAGGATTCCTTCTCTCAAGAGGATAACAACATTTTTTTCCTAGTTTGCATTAAAATCATAAAAAATCTGGCAACTCTTCCAGTAACATAAGAAGATACATCCCTTAAACAAATTGATACGAGTTAAACAAATTAATACCAGTAGCATTGCTTTCAGGTAAAGAAGTATGAGTTCCTAATATATTAGTGTGCTTCTGTGGGCTTATGGAAAAGAAACCTGTCGCTGCATTTGAAAATGAAAAATAATACGCAATTTGCTGTGTTTCCTGTATCAACTTAACGCTTAATGAGCAACTCTCATTTTAATTTGTCTTTTAACTAGCTGAAAGTGTAAACATTTAGCTTTTAACTTAGCTCAAGTTAATTTTAAAAGCTGCTAACTTTTAACTAGTTACATTTTTCATCTTTTCCTATGACTGATACTGATTCTTAGAAAGCAAAGGTACTGAGAGGCTTACAAATATTTTAGCAATTCAGATGCGCTTGGTAGAACACATTGACCAGCAGAGTGTTACAGACTGATGCTGGAAACTGACTGACTGCTGGTCAGTTTATTCAGTTTTTGAAGTACTAAGTGTTTTATGATTAGATACTCCTCTTGATAATGAGTAACGTCTCAAGCCAGCAAACAATTTTGCTGAAATCAATGGCATTACTTCCAAATGAATGTGTTTAGTGTTGCGGATGAGGTGCCAGCATACAATCTTAAGCACACTTACCGTACATAGAACAGACTTCCACTGGCCCCTCATCTGGGGCCGGGGAGAAGATTTGCGAGTGGGGGAGGAGAGAGGAGTTAGGTAACAGGTCAGGTTGGTCTCAGGTACTGAGCCAATGGCTCAACTAGGGCGGGGACACAGGAAAGGGCTTATTTAGGCACCTTGGTTCCCGCCCACGGGATTAGCAGTATGGCTTAAGCTTATGGTGATCATCCAGTGGCACCTTTCAAGGTGACTGACGTTTACCCAAGGCTGCCCTCGCTAATGCCCTGAGGCTTGCCAAGAGGGAGATTGGGACATCTTTGGGGTTTTGCCTTTCTCGCCTACATTGGGTGCCTGGAGGCGTCAAAGTAAGGCGACGATGGTAAAGCCCTCCAGCTCCACATGGAGGGCAACTGGCCGGGGGCGGACCAATCCGCCTCCGGTGCGGTTAGGATGTATTCGCCCAAATATTGGTTTTTTCCCGGCCAATGGCCGGGCTAGGTTAGTACTGCACTTCGCCCTTCACAGATCTTCAATTCAATAAATGTGGCCCTGATTTGAAACCATAGACTCTGTGTCTGACTCTTCTTTATCTCACCCATACACTCGCAAATGAATTCCATTGAAATACCTTGGGCTTGCTTCCATGTAATATATGTTTGCATGTTACAGTTTCCCCCCAAGCCTTTTTTTTTTTTAGTAGTATACCTTAGGCTTTTGCAATGGCCACAGACCCCATCTAGGTACTTTTTTTTTTTTCTTTCAAGAGTTGGCAATCCTATTTAAGATTGGGGTGTAATGATATTTACGTTTCTACCTAACTTTGCTCTCTAACTGTGAATTTTCCTGTTTCCCATGTTGGCTAACAGACAATTATGTGTAAGTCAAAAACACGTGCATATTTTTCAAATAGTAGATAGAGCTATACCTATTAATATTTCTCTCTTCCTCATAGCCATCAGCATGACAACTGTATTATACCAATAAATAAATTTGGCACTTAGATTTTCTATCCCAGGATCTCCCTTATTGGGACGACTTTCAGCAAACACTTCCTTTCCTTTGTTTCCCTCCAAGTGCCCACATTGTAGAGATTCTCAGCGTTCAACCCTTGAAATCTGAGGGAAGAAATTTGGGGCCACCTGAAATTGTCTGGTAATTACCTGAAAACAAATACTCATACAGAAACTAACATGGGAGTGCATTCTCTATAACTCAGACCCTTCCATATCTAATAACATGTAATTACCCATTCTAAGAAGGCCCGTACAGGATTGTTAAACTAACTACTTCCCCGTTTTTGGAACACCTAACTAAACAATAACGACCGTAGAGTAATAATTAACAGGCAGTCCTATTCTTCTTCCTTTGATTGTTTACTATTTACTAGGAACAGTAATGCAAGAAGTGCAGCATCTTCATGTATTTTAAGCATGTGTTTCTGTTCTCTAGTCTAAGCAATTCCACATGACTGAGCTGTAGAGATTTTATGTTTGTAGCAGAAGGGCAAAGACATCTCAGCTTTGTGCCCAACTTTATATAGATACAAATACATGGGCTTCCAGTTTTGCCTCCGTTATAACTCATTCCTGCTACCAGGTATGCCAGAACAGTTCCTGTGACAGAAGGGTATGGGGATTGATTCACTCTCATTAGGTTCTTTTACACATATTTCTAACTTCAGTGTTGTTGGGCCTTTAGCTACTTACATCCAGTGCAATACCTTTCAAATAGTTACTATGCACATCCACCAACCAGTTTTTAGAGCCACCTGTATGCAATTAATCATGATTGATGAAGAGTTCCCTTCAAGCTTCAAAGACAGATATCAATGTAAAATTGCTGAAGTACAATTCATCAAGAAATTCAACTCTTCCCTGTGGCTTGAACAAGACAAAGGGATATGATGTATGTTTAAATCAAACTACATGTGTTAATCTGCTCACCAGTACAATGATGTACTGTCCCACCATCTATCCAGCTTGGTGGGACAATACTGGAAAATGTCGATCATTTTCTCTATCTTGGCAGCTATCTTTCTGTTACAGCTAACATCGACAGTGAAATCCAGCATCGTTGAGCTCCGCAAGTGCCGCATTTTCTCGAATGAAACATAGAGTGTTCGAGGATCGGGATATTTGTAAGAAACCAAACACTGGTTTATGAAGCCATTGTATTACCAACTTTATTGTATGCCTGCGAAACATGGACTATCTATAAACGTCACTTCCACCTCCTTGAAAGGTTTCATCAACGTTGCCTCCGGAAAATCCTGCGAATTACTTGGGAAGATAGACGAACAAATGTCAGTGTACTGGAAGAAGCAAGACTACTAGCATTGAAAAAATGATCCTTCAACGCCAACTTCAGTGGACCGGTCATGTTGTTCGAATGCCTGACTGCCGTCTCCCAAAGCAGTTACTTTACTCCCAACTCAAGAATGGAAAGCGGAATATCGGTGGTCAATATAAGAGGTTTAAAGATGTTCATAAGGCTAATCTAAAAAAATGCAATATAAACATCGAAAACTGGGAAGCTCTGGCCCATGAACGATCTAAATGGAGGTTGGCCTTTCACAAAGGTTCCATGGACTTTGAAGAAGCCCGAGTGCAAGGTGAAAGGGAGAAACGTGCTAAGCGAAAAGCACGTCAAATGAATCCTTTACAGGACCATCTTCTATCTGGTAACCTGTGTCCTCACTGTGGGAAGCTGTGTGGATCTAGAATTGGCCTCCACAGTCACTTACGGACCCATCGCTAGAGTTTACACAATCTTCTTTAGAATTTCCTCCTTTTATCCCGGAAGACAATCTTACTCGGTCACGAGTGATCGCCTGATGATGACAATGATGTCTGTATTATTATCACCCAAAAAACTTTTTGGGAATGGCAACTGTTAAGGGAATTCACTGTTGGTATTTTTTTTTAAATTGACCTTGCTGTTTACACTCCCCCTCCCCACTAGCATATGAATATAAACCTTCCAACTTGAGGTTGACACTTCATTAGATACATGAGGTGGACAGTGTCCACGGAAGCTTATGCCATAATAAATTTGTTAGTCTTTAAGATGCCACAAGGCCCTTTGTTGTTTTTGCTGAAACAGACTAACACAGTTACCCCTCTGGAAGATGGGAAAATAACATCTTAATGGGCAGCACTTCATGAGGTGAGGGGGTCTATGCTGGAAACCATGCATCTTCCCTGGAAACCCTGGTCCTTGATCCTGAGTTTCAGGACAGGATGTGGCTACTCATCAGTGGCTGGGAGGATGGTGCTCTGTCACAATTAGTCACTAGTGATGCCATGGGTAAGATGTAAACAAAAGTGCCACGGAGCACACAACTACACAGAAAGAACTTCCAATGGCCCCTATGTGGAAACAGGGAGAAGGCTTGCGCGTGGGGGAGGAGAGAGGAGGCAAGCACCTGGTCTGGTGGGTCACGGGAAGAGCCAATGGCTCAGAAGGGCGGGGACCCAGGTAAGAGCTTATTTAAGCTCCTGGGTTCCCGCCTTCAGTCTCTTTGCTCCTGTGTTTTTCCAGCTCCCTCCACTCCCGCCCTCTGAGCAGTGTAGGCTCCTCTGGCCGCCCGTTTCCTGGGGGCCGAGTAGGAATTTTGGCTCATTGTCCCAATTGGCCGGGGCATTGGGTGTGTTTCGCCTACTCTACACTGTGAAGCAGGGTATGGGAATTTTTGAATTCGATTGTGATCCCGCCAGGGGGATCTTAGCTAAATTGGTCACATTGGCGGGAAGTGCGGGTTTAGGCAGGAACAATTAGGGTTATGGTGATCATCCAGTGGCACCTTTCAAGGTGACTGACGTTTACCCAAGGCTGCCCTCGCCAACGCCAGGAGGCTTGGCACGAGGGAGATTGGGACGCCTTTGGGGTTTTACCTTTCTCACCTATTTTGGGAGCCTGGAGGCGCCAAAGTAAGGTGATGATGGTAAGGCCCTCCAGCTCCACATGGAGGGCAACTGGCCGGTGGCGGGCAATCCCGCCTCCGGTTCAGTTAGGATGCATTCGCCAAATATTGGTCTTTTTTCCCGGCCAAGGGCCGGGCTAGGTTAGAACCGCACTTCACCCTTCACAGATCTTCAATTCAATAAATGTGGCCCTGATTTGAAACCATATACCCTGTGTCTGCCTCCTCTTTATCTTGCCCTTACACGCGCAAAGAAAATATACTGTAGTTTTACTTACTGTTACTGACCTGCCTACTTTTTGTGTTATATTTTTCATCAATTGTTGATTGGCTGTGTTTGTTTATATTATATATTTTGGCACATGCATAGCAGCATTCTGGTGTCTTCATTATTAGTTGTTACTACTACTTACCATATCTCATGTTGATTATCACAACATGTTTTTTCACTGTTAGTTATTTATATATATATTTGTTTATTCCTTGTCATGGCCAGTTGACACATAACTCTTTCTGAGGGGCTACCGTGATAATTTTCGATAATATATTTTCTTTCTGTGCAGTTGTGTGCTCCGTGGCACTTTTGTTTACATATTATCATTATCAACTGCAGCCTTCGCTGTTTTTATGCCATGGGTAAGAACATAAGAAGAGCCATGCTGAATCAGACCAAAGAACACAGTTCACACAGTGGCCAATTAGCTGCCTTGTGGAAGCCCACAAGTAGGTCATAAATGCAATCGCACCCTCCCATTTGTGTTCCCCAGCAACTGATATACAGAGGCATACTGCCACCAATACTGGAAGTAATATACCCATCATGATTAGTAGCCATAGATAGCCTTCTCCTCCATGAATTTGTCTAATCCCCTTTTAAAGCCATCCAAGTTGGTAGCCACCAGTACTTCTTGTGGAAGTGAATTCCATAGCTTAACTATGCAGTGTGTGAAGAAATACTTCCTTTTATCTGTCCTGAATCTCCCACCATTTAGCTTTATGGGATGACCCCAGGTTACAGGTATTCATTTTCTCCACATTGTGCATAATTTTATACATGACTCGTCTCCCCTTACTCACCCTTTTTCTAAGCTAAACAGTCCTAGACATAACCTTTCCTCATAGGGGAGTTGCTCTAGCCCCTTGATATTTTTGGTTGTCCTTTACTGCACATTTTCCAACTTACAATATCCTTTTTTGGGTACAGTGACTAGAAATGTACACAATATTTCAAGTGTGGTCACACCATAGATTTGTATAAAGGCAGTATGATATTGGCAGTTTCATTTTCAATTCATTTTCTAATTATGCCCAACATGGAATTTACCTTTTTTTTTTTTTACAGCAACCTGCGTGACATTTTCATAGATCTATCCACCACAATCCTGAGATCTCTTTCTTGGTCATTCACTATGAGCTCAGAACTCATCAGTGTGTACTTGCAGGGTTGCCACTAAAATTTCATTTTCTATTTTCCTGACCATTCTAAAATAACCTCAAGTCAAAAGAATTCATAGGTTACATTGCATTAAATAACAATTTTATTAAATAGTTTAAAACTACACAAGTGCCAAGACAGGAGCTTTGATATGAGCTTCTTTAAACATTGAGACTGGGCTCGCATGACAGAACAACCCACTGTGGCTTATAGTGCCTCCAAGAACCCATCCTGGATTCACATGACGCAACCCACCGTGGCTTAGAGCTACGGTGGGTTGTCATGTTGTGAGAACCCAGGACAGGTTTGTCAGGGTGGCTTATTAGGTGGTTATAAACCAGCCTGATAAGCCATGGCTTGTAGTAGGGTCTGTTTGAACCCCTCCTTGCTGCTCTTGCCAAGCGGCTAGTGGGCGACTGCCATTGCCAGCCACCTCAAAAGTGTCTGAGTGGTACTTTGTTGTGGCTGGCAAAGGCTCCCCTCCACTGCTGCCGTGACCCATTTCAGAGTTGCCGCAGCTTGACCTTTAAAAAAAAAAAACTCTCGGGGGGAGATTGCAAAAGCTGGCTGTCAAGTCAAGCAGGCTTTCGCGATCCCCATGGGGGCATCCATGAGGTGCAATGGAAGTGAAGCATTAGTTGGAGGTGAATAATAAGCTGTGGGGAAATCTTATTGAAAATTAGTATTTCAGAGTATTGGAAAACTTAAGTGCTGGCCAGGGCAAAGGCAGATAAAGGAAAGATGTGGGACTCCTACAACAGTGGTGTAATGACTCTGCAATAATATACTGGTCTCAAAAGCCCTTAGCGGAGTTCTTTCCTGAACAGTAGGGAAGGCTCAAAATAATGTATTCCCCCCATTCCCTTATATGGAAGTCAGTGTAGTCCTATAAGATGAAAAAGCAGAACAATCTGCAATCCAGGTAATCTGGGGGCCCTAAATTAAACCAGCATAAACCCCATCAACTTCAGTCTGATCTACAACCCAGCTAAGTACACGGATCTTAAACTGATTAATTCCCTGACCTTATACATGTTACTTGGAAACAAGTCTTATTGAAATCAATGGGACTTGCTTCTAAGTAATGTGTTTAGAATTGGAGTTTTAGTCAATTGGCTTAAATCTAGCAATTCACCTTAACTGGATTTGAGAGTCATGCAACCATCAAATGTTCTCTGTCCATTAAACCTGAGCAGAAGATGTTTGATATGGAGGTTGTAGTACAACCAAACCAGGTCTTCCTTCTAGGTTGGCATGTCAAAAAGGGATCTCTATTTGATGTTCCCAAAGAAGCCACAGGTTTTTGAAGCTGCTGCATTCTAGCTTCTAAGGAATACTGAACAGGCAGACAGAATTCTTTGGATGGTCATGCTATAAGAACATCCAAAATGCATGGCTTAGAGGGATGCTTTCATACTTTTAATAGTGGTTGCATGGCAGGGAAAATACAGTAAGTGTGGCTTTTCATGTCATAAAAGCATAACTACTGAGGCATGCAAACTATCCAACAAGGAGGGATAATGGTTTTGCTTTATTTTATTGAATTTTGATGCTTAGGTGTATAAGAACATGTTTTGACGTTGCTTGAGTGTATGTATGTATTTCCTCTGGCTAAATCATTTAGGAAGACATATACGCAATGGCTCTGACCTTTTATTCTTAAATGTAAGCCACACAATGTGTGTTGCGTATGTGTATGTTTACACAGGGCGGCTCAGACCACTTCCTTTCAGGAATGGCCTGAATGAGAAGCACTATCCTGGCAAATGATCCACGTGTTTGGCCATTCTCATTGATTAGTGAGACAGTAGTTAGACATTACACAAGAAGCAGTGAGAGGAATTGACTGGGGGTCCAGTGGCGGGAAGAGAGTTGCCATCAATTGGCTCACAATGAAACCTATCTTGTACAAGCAAGTGAAGAGACTTTACTTTACATGAGAGTCAGTACTAGAAAATATGGATGGTATTGTGATGCAGACAACTGGGTCCAAAAATACATTTTTTAAAAAAGTGCAAAAGGAATTATATTTTGGTGTTAAGTACTCCAGTCCATTCATGACAATGGGATCTTCTTATCACATACATCAGACATGTCCAGTGCATGCAATCTGCGGGGTGGGTGGGTATCAGGAAATTCAATTGAGATAAGGTGAGGTAATTTCGGTGGCTGAGGGAGTTGCTCTGCCTGCCAGAGATCATAGAAGAAGATGGGAGAGGGAGGGGAAAAAGATATGCGGCAATCCTGTGCAGGCTTACTCAGAAGGAAGCCTTTCTCAACACAGAGACATATCTATTCATTTGAACACATCTACCCAGCCAATGACTTGTTTGTGTCCTCCCCCCCCCCCCCCCCGAATCATTTCATAATCTGGAAATACTGCAGGGCTATTGTATCAGCATTTTGCCAGGCCTAATACTTGTACAGATCTTGAGCACCAGCTAGAGGCGTGGGAGACACTGACCTGATTTGTATGAAATTACAGCCCACTATGGCTTAACTTACCTGTGGGGGCTGTCGTGTGGTGCCAGGCGCCCATGGGCACCTAGCTTGATGTGGCTTGTCATGTCGTGTGAACCCAGGCAGCAGGGGTTGTTTGAGGGTTAGATAACCCTCAAATAACCCTAAAACAAGTCATGGGTTCTTTGAGGGTTCTCTAACCCTCAAACAGCCCCTGCAAACCCATCTTTGCATGACACAACAAGCCAGGTGTGCATGGGATGCTATGCAAAAATGGTGCCCCAGGGTGCCTGGCATACCCCTACAAGTAAATTAACCCATGGAGGGCTGTAGTGTCCGGCGAACCACCCCACTGTGAATATGGAAGGGACAGAGCCATTTATTTTTTTAGCCTAGGGCCCATTCTACCTTAAGCTATGCTTCTGGGGGAAAGGGTGGGAGGGATGTCTGCTGAGCTTCTGCCCAGTTGTGCACTGCTATATGACAAACCAATTTGTGCAACAAAGTTTATATTATACTGACTTAGTAAAAAAAAATTTGAGAGACAGAAAATCGGAAGATGTTTACATAGCAAGCGATGGCAAATGGTACCTGTTGACTTTGTGCCTGACAAAACATTGAAGGAAGGGGAAAGGAAACTAAAGTATTGAGGTAAACCTTACTCAGAAGTAAATCCTTTGGAAACAGAAATGGAGGTTGGAACTACAGCTGCTATGAACTATAATCTTATGCAACTTACTCAAAAGTAAGTCCTACTGACAGGGCTGGACAATTTCCTGGAGCCACCACTCACCCCCATACCTTCTTACTCAAATGTAAATTAATTTTGTTTAATGGGACTGTCTAGTAAGTCAGTCAGTATAGAATTGCAGCCTACATTTGCAATCCAAACCCTTCATTATATACTGTAGGAAGGGGATTCCAATAAAACCATGCTTATTATAATCCAGCACAAAGAAGCATTTTGGATAACTCCTAGTTAGTGACTTTTGGTTATTCCTAATAAAAATAATGCCCTACTATTATGATTTTATTTGTTCTAATCGGCAAACATGGTTACATGCACTTTTTGAGGTGTACACCAAAAAAAGTTAAGTGTGCACTCTGAAATGAAATAATGACTACCATTAGTTAAGTATTTATAATCCCAGGTGTCATATAGGTCATCTTGCAAGAAAGCAGGTTCAAATACATTGGGAAAAGTGTGTGATCATCTTTTTAAAAAATCAGAGAAATGCAATAATTTAGTGTTAAGGCTATCACATGTTGGGCCAATCTCCACAAACCCAGGAAATTGGAAACTAAGGCTGATGCCATAACAGATCTCCCCACCCCACGTAGTGATGTTGTTCAGTGTCACAAATTGTGCTTGCTTACAACTTATCCATGTACCCACACTTTTCCTTGGCCTTTCAGACTCAAACCCAGATAGGGAGGATGGAGTGCCTGGGGCCAGCAAAGATGCCCTATGATGTCTGGGTCTGGCATTGCCTTATGCAGCAGCTGAGCCTTACTGTATTGGCAGTGTTCTCCAACCTTGGGTCCCCAGATCATAGAATCATAGAAAAGTAGAGTTGGAAGGGGCCTACAAGGCCATCGAGTCCAACCCCCTGCTCAGTGCAGGAATCCAGGTCAAAGCATCTCTGACAGATGTCTGTCCAGCTGCACCTTGAATGCCTCCAGAGTGGGAGAGCCCACGACCTCCCTAGGTAGTTGATTCCATTGTCTTATTGCTCTGACAGTCAGGAAATTTTTCCTGATGTTTAGGTGGAATCTAGGTTCCTGTAACTTGAGCCCATTATTCCGTGTCCTGCAAACTGGGATGATCGAGAAGAGATCCTGGCCCTCCTCTGTGTGACGACCCTTCAAGTACTGGAAGAGTGCGATCATATCTCCCCTCAGTCTCCTCTTCTGAAGGCTAAACATGCCCAGTTCTTTCAGTCTCTCCTCATAGGGCCTTGTTTCCAGTCCCTTTATCATCCTTGTTGCCCTCCTCTGAACCCTTTCCAGTTTGTCTATGTCCTTCTTAAAGTGAGGTGCCCAGAACTGGACGCAGTACTCAAGATGAGACCTAACCAGTGCCGAGTAAAGGGGAATTATCAGTTCCCGCGATTTGGAAGCTATACTTCTATTAATACAGCCCAAAATTGCATTTGCCTTCTTTGCAGCCACATCGCATTGCTGGCTCATATTCAGTTTGTGATCTACCACAATTCCAAGATCCTTCTCACTTGTAGTATTGTTGAGCCAAGTGTCCCCCATTCTGTAACTCTGCATTTGGTTTCCTCTCCCTAGGTGCAGCACTTGGCATTTATCCCTATTAAATTTCATTCTGTTGTTTTCGGCCCAGCGCTCCAGCCTATCGAGGTCACTTTGAATTTTGTTTCTGTCTTCCAGAGTATTAGCTGTTCCACCCAACTTTGTGTCATCTGCAAATTTGATAAGCATTCCCTGTACCTCCTGATCCAAGTCATTAATAAAAATGTTGAAGAGCACCGGGCCCAGGACCGAGCCCTGTGGTACCCCGCTCGTTACCTCTCCCCAGTTTGAGAAGGAACCATTGATAAGCACTCTTTGAGTCAGATGTTTTTGGCCTACAACTCCCAAGGGGCCAAGGGGAGTTCTAGGCCAAAAACATCTGGGGACCCAAGGTTGGAGAACACTGTGCTAGAGGAATCCTCCTGTGAGTTGACCCGGGCCTGTTTGTTCCCTACAGCAGTAGATGGCAGAATGGGTTAATCAGTGAGATGGGGTTCTGTTCTGATGCAGTAGTTTTGAGTGATAGACCTTAACTCTGGTCTTAAACTGGCAGGTTGTTTGATAATTGAATATTACTTTTGATCTGAAAAGCAAAGTGTTATTTTCAAATAGTCTTTTCCTTGAGTCATGGGGTCACTTGAAATGGTCACAGCCTTACACAGAATGCAGTGGATGATTTGTTGACTTTAATATATTAATTTGTAGCATTAAAAAGCATCAACCATGGTATATAATTGAGAGAGCATTGTAAAACAAACAAATACACAAACAAAAGAAGAGCCAACAACTTATGTGATGTATGTACAAGCTCAGTAGCAGGAAAAAGACATATTTCTCTGGTATGGAATAATCAGACAAGCTTAGAAATGGACCTTAGTTGGTAGTGCATTTCGGGCCTGGTTTAGCTTAGTGGTAGAGCACGTACTTTGCATGTAAAAGGTTGAATCCCTGGAATCTTTAGTAAGGGCTGGGGAAAGATTCCTGTCTGAAACCCTGGAGACCCAGTAGGCAATACTGAGCTAGCTGGACCACTGGCCTGCTTCTAACTTACTGCATGCCATGTTTCCCCCCTTTTTCTAGAAACTATCAGCTTCTCTATCTACTAGTTTACTTATCTTCCACTGGGAATTAAGTGAAATGTTAAGTAATCAAATGACTTCACAGTTTTGCTATTAAAATAGCTTGAATTGTCTTGCAAATAACATTGGCTCCATTTTACAGGCATAACAGTGATGCAGAGATTAGTGGCCAAAGTGCAGACCTAGTTTTAGTAGTCTACTGCAGTGGTTCCCAACCTTGGGTCCCCAGATGTTTCTGGCCTACAGCTCCCAGCATCCCTTGCCATTAGCCATGCTGGCAGGGTATGCTGGGAGGTGTAGGCCAGCAACATCTGGGGACCCAAGGTTGGGAACCACTGATCTACTGTTCAAATGTGGTATTTGGTATTGAGTGTAAAATTCAGCACTCTGAGAACCTCTGCTTCCATTATAAACAAAGGTCAGTCTTTGGCTGCAAAGATAAGCCTGAAACGGTGTGGGCATTCCTTGGTGACGCTCAGAAGCTGTGAATGTGTGAAAGCAGGCTTAGTCAGTGGTGGGGCTTTTGTGTGTAGTAAAATTCCTTGTTTCTATGAAAAACAGAATAAATTGTGCAAAATAAACAAATATATGCAAATGTGCTTCATTTGCCTCATCTGCAGCTTGTAGAATCCAGCTTTTTGACATAGAATTTGGGCTATGCTGGTACAGAATTTCAGCACAGGGCTAGACATAGTATGTAAGGCTGTCATATCATGAGCAGTTTATAATATTCTCTAAGCAATTTTCCCTTGCTCCACAAAGTCACTGAGCTAACAGAATTCATGTTTTGCTACTCAAATCAGGGGTGTTTCCAGATGGAGGATTCCCAACACTATCAACCCCAAAGCATTGTGCAACTATTCCATCTTTTCCTCCTTAACAAATATTTTCCGGTAAGAAAAAGGACAGAAATGGTGGGAAAACATAGGTTACAAATGGAAAATGTCATTGAACTCCCCCTCACTCATACAATTCTGTATTTGAGGCAGGGCACTTGCAGGATAAAAGCCTTAGCTGGAAGCACCCCAGTATTATCTTTTTATTGCCTCTTTGGACCAAGTAAATAAATTCTTTTTTAAAGATGCTCAGTGGTATATTATGGGAAACGTTTAACATATTGAATTAAAAAACAATTTTAAACGTAGTGTTCATTTACATATGTCTGTAATTTCATAGAGATCTCCAAACTAGCATGAAGAAAATGGTGGTCTGCATTTGGTGTAGCTTCCCATTTTTTTGTTTATATCTTCTAACGTTCTGTGAGCGAAGAGTTCACAGATGATTCGCTTTACCATCTAAAAGGGTCAGTCATCACTAGCTCAACATAGACTAGAGGGCTGGGCAGGTGTATTGCTTTCATTTATAAGGAATGCATCTCCCTCACCACGAAACTGTTGCTCGAGTGTATCTGGTGTTGGACCAAAGACAAATTAAGGATTCTGTTGCTTATAGCCATCCTGCTGCCCCTCAGTCTGTCTGCCCAAGCTGGCCATGGTAGGCTCTGGTGTTGTGTTCGACAGCTGTAGGACACTTGTCCTGAGGGATTTCAACATCCACACTGGGGCCACTTTGGAAGGGTCTGCTTGGAATTCCATGGCTACCATGAAGCTGTCTCAAAATGTTATTGCCCCAACACATTCTGCAGGGCATGCTCTTGTAACCTCCAGGTTGAATTTATTACTGTAATACATTATATGTGGGGTTGCCTCTGAAGATGGTTCAGAAGCTTCAACTAATGCAGAATTCAGCTGCTAGAATTCTGACTGGCTTATCTAGGTGAAGCCATATTATACCAATTCTGAAATAATTACAGACTGCTTATTCACTTCTGAGCCCAGTTCAAGGTGCTGGTGCTTACCTTTAAAGTCCTAAATGGCCTGGGACCCAAATACCTGAACAAGTGCCTCTTCCAGTTCCCATATCATCTTGCCTGTGTATTAAGATCTTCAGATGAGGCCCTTTTCTGAGTGCATTATGCATCCAAGAAGAAGACCTTTTCTGTGGTGGCACCCCAACTTAGAACACCCTCCTTAGGCATTGTATTCTTTGTGGCACCAGGTCAAAACATTTTTATTTGCCCAGGCATTTTAAATTAACCATATTGTTTTTAGCTGGTTGAATAGTCATGCTCACTGTCTCTCCAATTCTATTGTGATGAAGTATAATTATTATTATATTAATATTGTATTGAGGATTGGCATTTTTATGCATCCTACCCTGAAATTAATGTTTTTGAAAAATGTGTGGTTTATAAATGGTTTTTTAAAAATAATAATAATAATAATAATAATAATAATAATAATAATAATAAATGAAGTTGGTAGCAATACATATAAAATGCCCAGGAGCTGGAATCTGTTTTGATCTTGTCAACAAAATACTCCTGTGTAACTCCCTGAACATGACCTGCAATGTAGGAAACCCTTTCTTTTCATGTCTTATATCCATCTCACATACACACACACACACACACGCACACACACACAAAAGGCGAGGGGGAGGGGGAGGAGGAGGAACACAGTTGTAGGCCTGCAGTATAAAGAAAAAAAACATATGCCCATTTCCAGCTAAATCCCTATTCAATACTTTGAAAGCACAGAACTCCAAGAAATCCATAAAGGGATTTTATTAAAAACTGAGATTTTAGGAAACGGCATTCCTGATCTTCTGTACATTTCTAGCATCACTTCCTATATATTTTAAAACCAAAATCCTCTTAGCATGCAAAGTAAATAGATTATGATATACTGAAGGATTAAGGATCACTGTCTGGTGTCAGATTAATCCCTCATATAGACCATCACTTGTACTGACAGAAATATGGCTGCAATTCAGCAAAATAGCTCTATGCCTAAGTAACGCATTTCGGCATCCTTAGGTTGAGCAAGCAAAAGGCTCCATTGATCTGTTGTTGGACTGCAGTTACCTCACAAAGTGCATTTATATGTAATATGTTATGAGCCATATGCTCTCCTCAAATGATTGTGAGAAAGCATATAAAGCATTTTGTTTTATACACAAGTATATATGCAGGAATACTACATGTTTAATGATGGCTCTGTCTCATAGCTCTTGTGTTACTAATATTTCCCCCATCACCACCACAACCAAGTGTTGAGAATCTTATGCATTTTACTACTTTTGTCTGCTGAGAACATAAGCTTTTCAGCATGGATTTAATGCATTCATCTGACTATTACTGATACGTCTCTATGCTTTATTTCCCCCCTCTTGCTACTAAACCCATCATCCACAAGGCATGTGTTGTACAATTTTTAAAAGGTTTTAAAAAATAAAAAATGACAACCTAGAAAAAACAAACATCTTAAATGCAGATTTGACAAGGAGTCTGTTAAAAGCAAGATATTGAAAATCAGTTTCCATCTCTTTATTTGGTAAATTTCAAAGATATAACTAAACTTCAAGTAATTTTGATTTTTAAATTGGGTGATCAAGATTAAATTTATATAATATTATAAATGACTTCAGACTACACAGGAAAGGATGCATTAAATAACGCAGGGGAAAACCCATTCTTAATATGGCAGTACAAATATACAATTATGACAAATACAAAGTAAGTTTCCTTCTTAGTCTCTTTTCTGTGAATGCCTGGCAAAGCAAAATATTAATTCTTTAGAAGCTTAAATTTTTTAAAAAGACAAAATAATGGTTATTCAGCTAAACTGATAGGGGTAGAGTGGAACATTGAGAGCATTTTTCTTCCAAACATTTTCCTGACTGTTAAAGGCTGATCTTTTGCAAAGATATCCTGAGTGAAGATGTTATCTATTAGAATATTACTAGAGTATCTATTGCAGAGCCTTAAGTGGAAATTCGAATCTGCCATCATATAATATGGGGAGGAGTAGAAAATTCTGAGATGTTTAGATTTCTTTTAACTGCTGCTCCTGCCATTAGGTGTATTATGTTTCTGCTTGTGTTAGTTGAGGAGGTGGAGAGGCAAACGACGAGGGGGCTGTAAGTATTCTTTGGATGGTCTGCTTCTTTGGGACATCTTTGAGCAGTCCCTCTGATGATCCCATCACCTTCGCTGGCCTCACAACACAAAGTGGCTATGGCCTAAGAACTGGGGAGAAGGCAGAGTTGATCAACCTCCAAACCATGTAAAGATGAAAAGTTGAAGTCCACTTTCAATTCAGCATGAATCTTTTCTACTCATTTACCCTAATAGATTTTTATGCATGCTATTAGTTGATGGAGCTAGGAAGAAAAAAAAAATTGAGATCCCCAACTGCTGCTCTTTGAGATGCCTATCTGTTTGTTTGTTTGTTGCCTTCATAACCCTGCAGGTGATCTCTGGACAGTGCTGTTTACTGTATGTAAAACTGCTTCTACAATTTATGGGTTTTCTAACATATGGGAACTTGGGTATAGATGGGCAAAGAAAGATAGGCATTATAGAGCCTCCTTAAAAGGCAATTAAGGTTGCGTGGACCTGGAACAATGGTTTAGCTAAACTGTATAAAAGTCACCCTCTTGAGAGATGGTTTAGGGCAGCAGTCCTGGATCCACATCCAATGCTGCCTCATGCAAGTCTCTTTTTATTATATCCAGCATTTGGGCTGTGTGGTTACTTGCCTGGGTCTCCGGACATCCTGCAACATTTGCACGACTTTCCTGTAATAAAGTTGATGCCTGTTTTTCCAAAGCTGTGTATATGCACCCGTGTGTGTGTGTGTGTGTGTGTGTCTGTGAGGGAGGGATGGCAAGAGAGCAAAAGATGATCTTTTACTCTGCTCCTTCTACACACTGATCGTAAAAGGAAACAAATTTCTTACTCTAATATCTTGTAAATAATAGTAGTTATTAGTGGTGGTTTACTTTAGTCAAAAGCTACTGCAATGACAACATACAAATAAAAATTATGACGAATAATATAATTAAAGCATAGACAAGGGTCAAACCTATTCATTAGCCAATAAAACACACAGCTAAAAATATTTTATGGCCTCTTTAAGGTATGCTTTAATAAGTGCTGCTGGATAACCTCAGTTAATTTAAACTGGGCTTGTGTGATGTGCTCCATCCAAGTCCCAGTGTAATGAGCGGAAGCTGAATAGAAGAACTGGTGTTGTGTCCTTAATATGTAATGCTGATGTGAAACAGCTTTGTGGCTAGTGGTCACATGTTACTAACCACATAGGAAAGCTCTAGTGCAGGGGTCCTCAAACTTTTTAAACAGGGGGCCAGTTCATTGTCCCTCAGACTGTTGGGGGGCCGGACTATAGTTTGAAAAAAATATGAACGAATGGATCAAGTAAAAAAAAAGGACCCGGGTCCTTTTTTTTTTACTTGATAGGGGTGAATTTCCCCCCCCTTAAATGGAAAGTTACTTTATTTATTTATTTATTTCATTTTATACCGCCCAATAGCCGAAGCTCTCTGGGCGGTTTACAGCA
Source organism: Shinisaurus crocodilurus (assembly GCA_021292165.1). Taxonomy (NCBI): domain Eukaryota; kingdom Metazoa; phylum Chordata; class Lepidosauria; order Squamata; family Shinisauridae; genus Shinisaurus; species Shinisaurus crocodilurus. The sequence continues at coordinate 177,043,877 of CM037879.1, read as the reverse complement.
ATTAACAAGACAGTCCCTGCCCGCAGGCTTACAATCTAAAAAGACACGACACACAAGGAAAAGGGAATGGGGAGGGAAGAAGAGGGAATATTAACGAATACTCCTGGCAGGGCTGGTGGTATTTACATATATAGTTGCACAATTGTTTCATGCCTAACACGAATATTTTGTTTTTGCCATCACACAAATGAGCATACTCTGCTTCAGTCCAAAGTAGCATTTTTGAAACATTAGAAATCTGACTTAGCTACATCAGCTCATACATAAGAGGTAAAACACCACAATTAATTTGTCCATATTACGGAAAAGAATTAAAAGAATTGGCGCTTGAAACGAAAGAGTTTTTAAAAAGTCTGCTTCCGCCAATTGGCCGGCGGGCCGGATAAAAACGCAAGGCGGGCCGGATGTGGCCCGCGGGCCTTAGTTTGAAGACCCCTGCTCTAGTGCTTTCCTATGGAATGTGCAGAGGAGCACAGTAAAGATGAAGCCCTGTGTGCATGTAAATGGGTTTCAGGATTGGGCCATCTTTAAAAATAATGGACTGATCCAATGAAAGTTGAGCATGTTTAAATCTCATTACTGAACTTTCTCCCATAAAAATTACTGGGACTAAAAGTGCTTCGCATTTTCTGATGAACTACTTGAATATGATTTCAGAACTGCCTGAATCTAAGATAGCTGAAAGGTGCTCGCTTATCTCAATGAGTCATATGTAGGGCCTTAACTCTCTTTCAAGGGTTAAGTATTAAGATTTCTGGCTTATACTAGACCAAAATGCACCACTTTGACAGAGCTGCTTCCACTGATTTCCTGCAGAAAGAGAACAACACTTTGTTACAGTATATACGTCAAGTACACATTAGAGATTGAAGATGTGTATTCTTTTTCTAAACAAATTCAAGGAAACAAACTTTTACAAGCTTTTAATTCAAAGACACTAACCTTTGTTTTTATTTCTTAGCTTCATTTTATTAACTTAATTCTTGATTGTAGTTGTTAGAAGACTACTTGCTCAAGTCTCAAGTACCTAGCTTTGCACTCTTGAGCAAACCCCTAAAAACCTATGCTTTTTTTTCTTTTAAGATGGCAATTTCTGAAAAAGTACACCTTTTGTAATACATGATAGCATGCCTACAATATAAATGTTTTTGTGAAAAAACATGTTTCTCTGCAATGAGAACTACATTGGTAACTACATATAAATGCTTCAATCTTCACGGTGTAAAGAAAACTAGGTGTGGAACTTGAAACAAAAGGAAACTTGCCTCACTGCAATATTCAACATATGTTCTCGTAACTTCTGTAAGAAGGTATAAAAACTGGCACCAGAAGCTTGCAGGTTAAGGCTGCTTCAGGGTTATTTGTGTACTGGCAAGTTCAAATGGAATTCATGAGGATTTATTTTAAACTTTCACATGTAGATCAATCTTAAATACCAGCAGCTCCATCTCATGGTGTATTTGTTCTAACAGTGAGACAGAAACAATTACCGTACACACAATGTTGCATAAAACCTGCATTTCAACAGCTAGCACCTGTGTTCCTTTCCTCTTTTTTTGGCATTGCTACCTGCCCTTTCTTTGTATTACATTGATGTAAGCAACAGTAAAGAGTATGGATTTTTAAAGTAGTTAGGTGGCATTTAGTATCAAATCATAAAGAGTTGTTTTTTCCTTGCACAACACAAAGTGTATTCCTATACTCTTCCATGCAATAAGGCTCCCTTCTGTTTTACACATCCACGTAATTATAAAAAGGAAACCGATTAACATTGGTTATGTTTTATGGCTAGTGCATAATTTCTAAGATGCAAGTTACAAAAGACTCAAGCCTGACTAGAAGACAGGGAGCAGGACTCGTAGGCCAAGACTCTTTCCGGGTTGTATGAATGGCTTAATGGAGAAGGCACACATTTTGCACATGCTCAGAGTCACTCTACTATTTATTTATTTATTATATTTATACCCCACCTTTTTTCCTGCAAGGAACCCAAGGCAGTTTACATAATCCTCCTCCTCCTCTCCATTTTACCCTCACAACAACCCTGTGAGGTAGGTTAGGCTGAGAGTCAGTGACTGGCCCAAAGTCACCCAGTGAGTTTCATGGCTGAGCAGGGACTAGAACATGGATCTCCCGAGTCCCAGTCCAACACTCTAACCACTAAGCCACACTGGCTCTCTATGACTTCATATAGTCCTAGAATCAAATTAAGAGTACAGGACTGTGACCTGGCAAGCCTTGACTCAAATTAAACTCTGGTTATCACTAGAAAATATTTATGTCAATTGCTTGAGTTTGCCTACTACGGTAAATTAAAAATACACAAGTTGAGCCTTTTCCTACTGCATAGTTACCATTCCCTATGCAACTGAGCCTGTAGCCAAGCCTCAGCATGTGTAGTTGAAACAACTGCATCTTCTTTTCCTGTTTACCCCCTTCCTTCCCTCCTGTTGTTTCCCCTGTGTTGAATTTATATTGTAAGCTCCTCAGGGCAGAGACCTGTCCTATTCTCCTCTGCAAATCACTATGCACACTGATGATGCTATATAAATGAATAAAAAAACAATAAAGTATTATCCTAAAAGTGTGATACTGTGGATATGATGATATGGAAAGGACTTGGAAATGTATGTATTTTATGTTATGTAAAGTGGAAAATATTGATAAGAATGGTAATAGGATGAATTTTGCTATATACTAGACATACAGTTATTTTACACATATGTGATAATGTTCCCCCCCCCAAGTAGTTATATATTACTTATAAATTAATTAATTAAAAAAGTGGAAAACTCTTTACCTGTCCATTATGTGCTTCCTCGGAAGTTTCTAAAAAAATAAGATAAGTTAGTTGAGTGAACTAACTAGGAAAACAAACACAATGGAAATAATAATTCAACTAATCAGTTTATTTTTAAGGTGCAGATGTTAAATGTTCTTTATATAATATAGATGTAATTATTACATGTCTACAAAAAAGATATACACAGGCCAACTTCATGCATATTATTGGGGCAGTTCTGCAATTGGCATAGTGCCCTCTTATTTTTGTAAACATGATGTATCAGGTCTGCTTCCTCCTTATCCCTATGTTTACCCATACAGCATCTCTGTATCTTTCCGGAACGAATTATGATCTCAATCCAAGGCATGACTGTATCTCTGAATGTGACAGACGGGTTGTCTCTCGTGGGTTGTCCCCCCTCCTTCTCCCTCGGCCCTCTGGGAGGCATCCAAGGGGACTTGGTGGCTGAAGTCGCCTTGTCTCCTCTCCCTGCTCCAATCATGAGCTCTTTTGTGCTCGCTGCAGCTTCCCTTCCCCCCTTTCCTCCTGGAGATCGCCTAAATTTCTTAAGTGACAGCCACCGAAGTGGCACATTGGGGGGGGGGTGTCAGTGGTTCGCCACCTTTAAAAAAAATTCTTTTGCACAACTGAATGTGCACAAATATACTCTGACAACATCTCCACATTTTTTTTGATAGGGAAATGTGCAGCCATGAATCTGCATATATTTCCTTGTCAAAAAACAAATGTGGAGATTTGCCAGAGAGTTTTAAAAAGAAAAGTCTTTTTTTTTTACATCTGTCAAAAGTGTTTATGAAAAGGGGGCAGCCTCATGATCTTCACTTTCCTGAGTAGCTGGAGACTCGGGAAAATGGGGAATAGGTGGGGGCATTTGGAACTATGGGGGGAACACTAAAAACCCTGAGGATCTCATTGTGAAGCGGGGGAAGTCACCATGCCCTTTTGCGAGCAAAGATCCTTCACAGCTTCGCTTTCCTTGGCAGCTCTCCATTAGGCAGCAACAAAGTAACCAAGTAACCTATTTGCAGGCTCTCTTGGTCAATGTCCATGGTTGGTACCTGCTACACTATGACATTGTCCAAGCAAGCCTTCCCATTTCGGCTATTTGGAATTGCGCAACTCCCAAAAATTGTCCAAAAAGAAATTTTAAAAATGTATGAAAATATTTGCACACAGTAGTTGTCACTTCAGAGATCGTGAAAAATGATGAACGAAAAGAAAGGGAAAGGGGGGGAAGCTGCAGTGAGTGCAAAAGGGCTCGCTACTGCAGTGGAGGTGACCGAGCCAGAGATGGTCGTGCCAAAGTGCCACTTGGGGGAGTGGCTGTCACTGGCAGTGGTGTGGGTGAACTCAGCAAGATGGCAAGTGTTTTTTTACCGCTCTTGCTGAGGAGCTCGCTCATCACTTCCCTGGACCCATGATGGGGTTGGTCACCTGGGTTTGGATGACATGGCAACCCATTGTGGATCCAACAACCCCTGGAACAAGGCATGGGTTGGCAGGGTGGCTTGTTGCCCACAAATAAGCCACCCTGCAGGAAGCAGTCCAGGTTTGCATGATGCAACGACCCACCATGGCTAGTTACCCACGATGGGTTGCTGTGTCAAACAAACCCAGTCACTGAGTTCAGTGGGGCTTGCTCCCAGGCATGTTGGTTGTAGTCTTAGGACTGCAGTTTAAAGTCCTTGCTTTTGAGCTTCCTTCTTGCTCCAGAAAAATAACAATTAACTGCAGAACTTTGAAGTATAATACCAAAATTATTCCTCCAACGTATTGCAATAACTTGCATCAACTTGCAGTCCAACTTTGCCTTTTGCAGTTGGACTGTTCTTCATTAAAGGCATGCTGATTACTTCGTGTAGGGCATGATTTGGCAGAGTCAATGGAGTTACCGGTAAATGGACTTGTAGCAGTCTAAGATCCTACCCGTATGTAGTATCATGTTTAATTCATGACTCACCAATTCCTTCATGGCACTGAGTAGTTGAAGCACAAAAGATGTGTTTTGCCCTAGAACTCAGAGTTTCTTTTGTTTCTCACTGTTTCTTTTAACTGGATGGTTAGGCTATGCTATCTCATTGTCACAGATGTGTACTCTGCAAGTTGACTATGAATCCCTGTAAGTGATTAATTCTTTCTGAGCTCAAAACTCTTTCTAGACATGTCAAGCTCACCAGTTTTCAAAACACTCCTTGTTATACACATTTGGCAGTACACTTACTTGTTGGACACCAAGAGGCAGGTTTATTCATCTGCGATGTAGTGAAAATCTCTGTTACAAATTGACATTCCCTTTTGTCTGTCTCCCTAGAAAAAGTAGATCTAAAAAAAAATGGATAGAGTATTATGCAAACGATAGTCACACAACATATTGTAAAAACACTCTTTAAACAGGGGTCCCCAACCTTTTTGGGTCAGTGAGCACATTTGGAGTTTTGAGAGTGTTGTAGGCACCCTCACAAAATGGCTGCCATGGTGGGCACGGCTAGTCACAAAACACCTATTTCCCAGAAGGCAAACTGGTGAGGATAAAAGAAAAGTTGCCCAAGAACATGAATATAAGGCAGAGGGGGGCTGAGCTTCAAAACACAAAACCACTCTTTTGAACCCAGAGTTTTCTGCTCCAACATCCATTTCATTGAAGGCAAACTGATGAGGCTCACGGACAAGGAATTTGGCCAAGAAACAGCACTCATTAAAGAGAAGGCAAACTGGTGATGTTTGCAGAAACATATACAGGAAAAACATTCACCCACACAAACCATCCCCCAAACAAACCACACATACCATTAAAAAAAAAAGCCAGGTGAACACACACCAAACTCAAAAACAGAGCAAAAAATGAGGCAACACCCTGCACCAAAAGAAACAAACTGGCTAACCCTCAAAAAGGCAGCACCCACAGCACAGGCAAAAAAAACCCCTCACTACTATCACCATTAAGGCCCTCGGGATACTCCCACCTCCCCCTAATCTTCCAGGATGTTCCCCATCACACCTCCCCCCCCCCCCCCCCCCCCGGAGCATGCTTCAAAATGTGCTGGACTGCAGCCACCTGCTGTTTTTCTTTTTTAAAGAATGCCTCTGGGGCCCAAAATGGAGCCAGAGGCATTCTTGGAACTAAAGACCGTGAAAGGGCCAGATCATTGCTTTGGAGCATGCCAGCCCCCCAAGGTTTAAAACAAACAAATAAACAAAAAAACAGGAGGGGCAGGAAGCCCTGTGGGCCCATTGAGGACTCCAGCTTTATAGCTTCCACTTAAGTTTGAGAACCCTGAATCTCAAAAATCTCCATTATAACAGCAACATGTACATATAGAATGGGATCTCTATTAATTAATTAATTAATTTAATTTAAATATTTCTACACTGCCTGTAACGGTAAAACCCTCTCAAGGTGGCATCCAGTAATCAAGAAAAACGTCAAGAGCACAAAATTAAAAATATATTAAGAACCAACAGATCAAAACCAACTAGCCTAGCCTAATATAGATAGTTAAATCCAATAATACATACAGCTAACATTTCCATTCAGCAGCCCAATAAAAACGACTTAAAGAGAAAAAAACCCATAAACAAATATATCTTTAAGGCTCCCCTAAAGGCCTGCAACAGAGGGTCCTGGTGGATCCCACCTGGTAACATGTTCCACAGATGTGGAGCAACTGCTTAGAAAGTGCTTTCCACCATGCCTGCCTGTTTTGGTTGTGGATTCTACGCCCAAAGAAGACAGAGTAGTGGTGGGACCGAGCCTTCAGCAGGCTCGTGGCTCGCTTGTGGCTCGGCCCTCCGCGGCGCCCGATCTTGCTCTTCAGAGCGGTGCGGAGTGTTCTCCGCGCCGCTTGAGCTGCTGCCGCCGCCGGAGGACCCCCCTGCCACCCCCCCCCGCAGCCTACCTTGTCTTGCACGCCACCTCCGCCGGAGCTTAAACAGCCCTGTTGCCCTGGTTTCCCCCGCCAAAAACAGAGCGCGGGCAAGGGTCCAGCGCGACGGAGCATGGTCCCGTCACGTCACTTCTTCCGGGCCGGAAGTGACGCGACGGGACCAGTGGGCGGGGAGGCAGGCTCTCCGCAGAGCCGGAGAGCCTGCAGGTAAGCCCGCGGGGGTGGCAGAGAGCCCACGCGGACACGAGCAGGCCCAGTTCGGGCCTCACTCGTGTCTGCCGGGCTACTCGGCTACATCCCTACGAGAGGCCTGGTAGTAGTGACTAAAGCTTTATTGTTCACGTCTCCGGACCTGCTGAGCTTGCACTGGCTCCTCCCCTTTTGACTTCTCAACTAGAGGTTAACATCCAGTTCCTTTGCAGTAATGAGCTGCTACCTATAATAACATCCCCAATATCATACTTATTGAAAGAACACGTGAATACCATGAGGATAACTATGTTGTGATATGTATCACTTCACCAGCTGTAGCACACTGTTTACACATGGAAAGAACAGAATGGCTGTAAACAAGTTTGTTATGTCTTTCTGGGTTCTCGTGTTTTTCGCATGGGAAGCCTAGACCGTGGGAACATTATGAGCTAGTCACATGGTTTGTATGTTCTGATGACGTGCTATCAGAACATACATATTGTTTTTCTGTCTGAAGCCATCTTAGAGAGAGGCAGGACTGCTTTCTCTCTTCTCCTTTGTTCTTCTTGCTGGACTTTTGTCACTGCAACAATGTAACGCCTTTGCTGAGGTGGAGTGAAGCTCAACTTACTCCACTGGATGTAATGCTTGCTATGCATTTATACTCTGCACATGGACTGTAACTAGGAAATGTATACTCTGTAGAACTTTACTTGCTAAGTGAATAAACAGGTAGAATTAGACCTGTGGTGTTACAGAGTGTTTCCTGACTCCATGGATTAATCTGCAAACGGGGAAGCTGGAAGCAAGTTGGATTACAGGCAGGCTGGGCTGGCATCTTCACAACACGCTGCACGCTGCAAAAGGGGGGAGCTGAGATCTGGAAGATCTGTGTGTGGAATAACAGGCCTCTGCTAGCACACAGACAGGATTTTAAATCTCCCATGCGCACACACACTGTGCTGCAAACGCACACACGCACCAACAAACTTGTCAAACAAAACATGTGTAACGATTAACTTGAAAGGTGCTGGTTCTTCTTCGTGGTCTCTGTGCATCACACACATATGGGTTCTCTGCGCCTGCACTGAGATCGTTCGGGAAATTTCTATAGCTGAGGTGGATTGGGCGGGAGCCCCTCCCCCTGCGCGTGCTCCTTAGCGCGGCTCCCGCCCGTCTCCTCAGTTCCTCTTCGACCGCCATTGCAACTAGTAGTTGGGTTCTTCTCTCTCTCTTCGGAGTCGTTCTAGCTGAGTGTTCTTTTCCTTCTTTCTAATAAAACTCCTCTCATGATAACTTCTGTTCTCGATTCTCTTTCACTATCTAACTTCTGTTTAAAAAAAAAAAAAAAAAATCTCCAAAAAAATCCTTGCTATTCCTATCTCTCCCCCGTTCTTATCCTTCTTCCATTCTACATCTAATCTCTTCTATTATGCCTCTAAAGGCAGCCTTCCGAAAATGCCAGCGGTGTGGAACAAAAATCCCACCCGCTGACAAGCACCTGCTGTGCTTGCTCTGCCTGGGGCAAGAGCACAAAATGGAGGCCTGCGAGCACTGCAAGGCCTTCACAAAACAGGCGCGAAAACACCGCCTAGCCAAGCTGAGAGCTCTCCTTTGGGAGCAGTCTCTATCAGCGAAGGGCCCTACTCCGGAGGAGAAACCTGGGGGCTCCCAGGTAGCCAGAAAGCCGTCAAAGACTCCGGACACGTCAGCAGCAAAAAAGCTGGCAAAAAAGGCCCGCAAGGACAAGGAGAAACGCCTCAAAAAGAAAATGGCGGAAAAAGGCGACGAAGGCGAGGGCCCATCGACTTCAACTACTATGACGGTCTCAAAGCAAACCGCTTTGTTTATGGCGACTATGACTGAGGCTCGGGATCGAGCTACGGGACCGATTGCCCGCCAGTCTCCCCTGGCCTCGACGATGTCTCCTCGAGGCCAAGAGTCGGGTTCGAAAACCCCGATAAAACAGCCGCCAGCTGTAGCCACCTCCCTGTCGGAAGGAGAAATCGTGGTTTCCCCACCGTTGGAGCGACCTCGTTCGGTCCTCCACCACGTCTGTCACCTCCAGTAGCGTACCATAGAGAGGAGCAGATGGAACGCCGCCACCGATCTCGATCCCCTCGATACCGGAGCCGTGATTCAGCTTCTAGAGCATCCACCTCCCGATCTATCTACTCCCACCGCCGGGATGACAGATCTTGGTCGAGCTCCTACTATTCGGACTCGAGATCGAGAAGCTATAGGTCTCGTTCTCGAAGCTCCCACGGTCGGAGAAGGGCAGACCATTACTCTCGCCGGTACCGATGCTCGCCTCTTCGAGACCAACGCCGTAACCGCAGATCTAGGACGCCGACAACGCGACGGGATACGACTATATCTCGCCCTACAGTCGAGGCCGACAAACAGCCTCTCGCCTCGACATCGACCGCGCAGTCCGCGCAATCAGTCGCGGTGCCCGCTACTACGCACTCTTCGTCGGGATCGGCATATGTGTCAGACTCCGACTCAGAGGCCTCCTCCTCTCATTCCACCTCCCCAGATACACAGGTGGAATAGAAGGAAGCGATCTCCCCGTCGGAGGACATGGGGAGCTTCGCGGAACATATTAAACGGATGGTGACGGCCCTAGGAGTGGAAGCAAAAGCAAAGGGAAAGGCAAAAGATGATATCTATGCTATCCTGAAGACTACCCAATCTAATCATTTACTCCTTCCTTTCTTGCCGACATTGCTGGAGACGGTGCAAGAGACCTGGAAGACCCCAGCCTCCACGAAAACAACAGCTAAGAGACTGGAGTCAATGTACAGGGTCCAGGAAGAAGGAACAAAGTTCCTGTTTTCCCATCCGACCCCGAACTCGCTCATAGTAAAATCAGCGCAGTCTCGTGGGGGAAAACAGCACACCACTCCGGCAGATAAAGAGGGCAAGACGCTAGACTCTTACGGCCGAAGGATCTACTCCTCGTCTTCCCTCGGCCTGAAGGTATCTAACTATGAGGCGTTACTAGCTAGATACCAGATGTTTATCACAGAGAAGCTGGGAGACCTCTGTGATTATCTGCCGGATGACAAGAGGGACCAGGCAGCGCAGTACATCAAGGAGGCCACTAGCATTGGTGCTTTACAAATGAATACTGCCTGCCACCAGGTCGATAGCCACGCCAGGTCAATGATTGGGTCCGTGGCTCTGAGGAGGCACACCTGGCTTGGCTCTACCAACTTGACTCCCGATGGTAGAGCGAAGATCGAAGACCTCCCATTTGACGGAGAGGGGTTGTTCAACGCCACCACGGACGACTCTCTGGACTCCGCTCAAAAGGCCTTGGCGACGGCCAAAAAGATGGGGCTCGTCCGTCAACCTCCACCACAACAATTTAAGCCAAAACGCTGGACTCAGTTTCCTTACCCGTCATACCAACCATCCGGACAATATCGGGGTGGAAACCATCGGCCTCATGCCCCACAAACACAAGCACCACAGCGCTCTCACCCTCAGCAATGCTCCAGGGGCTCGAGGAGAGGGGGCGACTTTGCTCGACGGCGTCTTTGACTCCTTAGCCAGCCCGACCAAATTATCTCCACCGCTCCGACCAACTCTCGACACCACTCTTACAGTCGCCATGTCTCCATCACCTCAGGCAAATCTCTTCGGCTCTCGACTCCAACAGCACCTTCGGTCCTGGAGGACCATCATGACGGATCGATGGGTACTAAGCATCATCGAGCACGGCTACAGGATCGAGTTCAGAGCCCTCCCCCCCTTTCTCGGGATCAAGAACTCGAGGTCCAACTCGAGTGCTCCTAGAAGAGGTGTCAAATCTCCTCCAAAAAGGAGCAATACGGCCGGTTCCCGCAGAAAACTTGGAAGACGGACTGTACTTCAGGTACAGGGCCGGTGCTACCGCTAGGCAGACCCAGGCGGCCGCCTAGGGCGCGTGGCGGAAGAGGGCGCAGAAACGCTGCGCTCCTTCCTCGCCGCCGGCGCGCTCCTGCCCCGCCTGCTGCCTCCACCGCGCCTCCCCGCCCACCTGCCTGCCGCTGCCGCCGCGCCCGCGCCCGCGCGCCCGCCTGCCAGCCACCTACCTACCTTCGCGTCGTTTCCGGAGCCCCGCCGGCGTTGTTTTGGCGGGAGGAACCAGGGCAACAGGGCTTAAACAGCCCTGTTGCCCTGGTTTCCCCGGCAAAAAAAAAAGCGCGGGGGTCCCGTCGTGTCGGAGGAGGCGGCAGCAGCAGCAGCAGCCAGCAGCAGGGGGGGGAAGGTAGGTGGTGGTGGTGGTGGCGGCGGCGGCGCGGAGTGGGGGGTTGCAGAGCAGGGCTGCTTTGCTCCGGAGCCCCCCCCACGGCACGAGAGGGGGGGACGCTAAATATAATTTGGCCTAGGGCGCCAAACAGCCCTGCACCGTTCCTGTCCAGGTACTTCATCGTAAAGAAAAAGGGAGGAGGACTCAGACCGATCCTAGACCTTCGAACTGTAGATCTTTTCATTCCACCGAAAAGATTTCGCATGGTCACACTCCAATCGATCCTTACCCTACTTCGAAGGAACGATTGGTTTGCATCAATCGACCTCAAAGATGCGTACTTCCACGTCGCCATCCACTAGGACACCCAAAAATACCTTCGGTTCCGAGTGGGAGACGACACCTTCCAGTTCGTAGTTCTTCCGTTCGGACTTTCCACCGCGCCAAGGGTATTCACGAAGTGCATGGCAGTGGTATGTGCAAGTCTACAGGCAAGAGGCATCACCGTCTTCCCGTATCTGGACGATTGACTGCTAGTGGCTCCATCAAGGTGGGAGCTTCAACACGCACTGGGAGAAACCCTTCGCCTCCTGGACGAGTTGGGACTCTGCCTGAATGTAGAGAAGTCGGTCCTTCAACCAGTAAAGGAGATACAATACATCGGCGCAAGGCTAAGCACGTTCGATGGTCGGGCATACCTACCAGACGACAGGGTGCGAAATGTACTTACCCTCGCGAAAAAGGTTTCCAGACGGCCAATATGCTCTGCCCACACGGTTCAACAACTACTAGGGCATATGGCCTCGACGATTGCGGTCGTACGATATGCGAGGCTTCGCATGTGACCCCTTCAAACCTGGTTTATAAAAAAATTCAAACCAGAGAAAGACAAACCGTCCATCCGGTTGAATCTCCCTCGAACCGTAAGAGAGTCCTTGAGGTGGTGGCAACAGGAGTCGAATTTGAACACGGGCATACCGTTCCATCCTCCAATACCGACCCGCATATTGACAACGGACGCATCGTTGCTGGGATGGGGGCCCCACTCAGACGATCACATTGTGCAAGGCACATGGACGGCGACACAAGCCACCAAACACATCAATTAGCTGGAACTGATGGCCGTTTGGGAGGCGCTACAAGCCTTGGAGCAATACCTCTCGGGCTGCTACATCCAGGTCGTGACCGACAATACAACGGTAGTCGCTTATATAAACAAGCAAGGCGGCACGAGATCGACACGCCTCACAGGACTGACCCTGCAACTCTACGAATGGGCTCTACCTCGAAGAATGTCCTTCATAGCAATTCACATCGCAGGGAAGTCCAATGTGCTGGCAGACACTTTGAGCCGTGTGTCAATGCAGTCGCACGAATGGAAGCTGGACAGAAAGGTAGTCAGTTCACTGTTCCAACACTGGGGTTGTCCAAAAATAGACTTATTCGCCACCAGTGAGAACACTACTTGCCCCATGTTTTGCAGCAGGGCGGCCTCGGATCCGAAGTCGATCACCGACGCTTTCCTGATGGACTGGAACAATGACTTTTATTATCTGTTCCCCCCAATTCCGCTGCTGACGCGTGTAATCGCCAAAATATCTCAGGACAGGACCAACTGCATCCTGATATCCCCGTGGTGGCCGCGCCAACCCTGGTTTTCGCACCTGCTCAGCCTTTCACAGGGAGATTATCTCCCATTACCACTGCAAGACAATCTACTAGCACAACACAAAGGCAAGGTGCTTCATCCCAATCTGCATTCCCTGAACCTAATGGCCTGGAGGATCAGATAACAAACGATACAAACCTCTCCGATGCTGTAAAGGAGGTTTTGTTAGCAGCACGAAAGCCCGCCACAAGGCTCTCCTATGCTAGGAAATGGACAGCTTTCACCAACTTTGTATCACCCTTAGGCAAAGATCCAATTACATGCTCGATCTCGACCGTCCTCGACTTTCTCCATTCACTAATGACCCGTGCCCTTAAGTTCTCGTCAATTAAAGTATACTTAGCAGTGGCGCTGACAGCGTATAGAACTACTTCGACGGGGACGTCTTTGTTTGTGCACCCGTTAATTAAACAATTTTTGAAAGGTCTCAAAAATATACGACCTACAACCCGCAACATTATACCAGGTTGGGACCTACCATTAGTCTTAAAAGCACTAACGAAATCGCCATTCGAGCCCATGGCGAAAGCGGACTTACGACTGGTGTAGTTCAAAACGTTATTTTTGATAGCAATTACATCGGCAAGAAGAGTAAGTGAATTACACGCTCTTAGAATAGATCCCCCTTACACAATTTTCCATAAGGACAAAGTCGTGCTAAGGCCTGATATAGTTTTTCTACCAAAAATGGTTTCAGAATTTCACCTGGGACAGGACATTATTCTTCTAACTTTCTTTTCGTCCCCTTCGTCACTGGTCGAGAGATCGATGCACGGCCTTGATGTCCGTCGGGCGCTGCTTTTCTACAAAGCCCGCACGGAGTCAATAAGAAAAACTAATCAACTTTTTGTATGCTATGGCCCCCCGAAATCCTGTATCTAAACAAAGACTGTCCTCTTGGATAGTGGACACTATCGAGCTTGCTTATCAGCTGGCTGGACGCACTTTGCCAGGATCTGTGAGGGCCCATTCTACCAGGGCTCTCTCGACCTTGACAGCTTTCAGAAAAGGGATTCCCTTGCTGGACTTATGCAGGGCGGCGACCTGGTCTACCCCCTCCACATTCATCCAGCATTACCGCCTCGACGTTCGAGCCAGGGAGCGGAACGCGTTCGGTAGGGTGGTTCTCTCTTCAGTCACCGTCTGACTACCGACACCGACCCACCTCCGGTAAGTCAGCTTGTTAATCTACCCATATGTGTGTGATGCACAGAGACCACGAAGAAGAAGGACAGGTTGCTTACCTGTAACTGTAGTTCTTAGAGTGGTCATCTGTGCATTCACACAACCCGCCCTCCTTCCCCGCTCGGTGTCTTCATCGAGTCCGATGGATACCAAAAAGGAAAGGGGTTGGGAGTTTTAATTTAATTTCACTCGATATCGAAGTGTGTGCCGAGTTCGAAGCTTTTTCTGACATCAAGGAATATGAAATGTCATCCTCGGTCCCGAGGGTCGCAATAGGCGGTCTCAGGGAACTGAGGAGACGGATGGGAGCCGCGCTAAGGAGCACACGCAGGGGGAGGGGCTCCTGCCCAATCCACCTCAGCTATAGAAATTTCCCGAACGATCTCAGCGCAGGCGCAGAGAACCCATATGTGTGTGAATGCACAGATGACCACTCGAAGAACTACAGTTACAGGTAAGCAACCTGTCCTTCTGAATGATTGATAATGAAGTTGCTTGTCAGTTATTTGTTACAAAATCGGTGTATCGTTGAGGTGGTTTGATATGGCTGCGGTACATGTGGTTTTCACACGATCACTGTACACCGAAACATTGTGATCATGTATGCTGTCAACTGTTTTGTGTTGACGATGCAGTTGCACGTGGCTCTTGGTTGCGTGGCTCAGGGTTAGGAAGATGGTGTGCATCCGGATGAGTACCTGGAATGACTGAATAGTCCAGTGCATCATCATCCACCACATCTGAGGTGTCCTCGAGTGCTTGAGACCTCATTAGCCAAATGAACTTGCAATTCTGTTGATAGGAGCGTCCATTAACTTCAATAAGATCAGTGCGTGGATTTATTTGTCCCACGCAGGATCCTTTTGTCCAGGGCCACAACTTGTCTTGATGGAATTTATTTATTTATTTATTATATTTATGAATCGCCCATCTGGCCAGACATCCGGCCACTCTGAGCGATGTACAATCCAATATAATACAAGGGGTGGGGGGAAACACACACACACACACACACACACACAGTATAAAACACAATTAAAAACAGTACAAAACTTAAAAACTCTAACCCACCCCATATTCCCGCCTGAAAAGCCACGTTTTTAATGCACGGCGGAAGCTAATCAAGGAAGGGGCATGGCGGAGGTCACTGGGGGGAGAGTTCCATAAATTGGGGGCTGCCACAGAAAAGGCCCTCCTCCTAGTCCCCACCAGCCTGGTTTCTCTGGCTGATGGGACACGAAGAAGGCCGTCTGTGGCAGATCTTGTTGAATAACAGGACACACACAGAATCTCCAACGTACAATGGTGGTAACTCTTTTGTATGTTTGTCATAATAGGTTTTAGTTTTACTGCATTTGTGTTGCAGTTGCTCCGTGACTTTTGTCGCCACTTTAGGTTTCAATAATGCAGGAGATGTGGGTACCGAGGATTGTGTGCGTCTTTGCACTGGGCTGCTGGTCATGCCAAGCAGTGGGAGTATTCCTCCACTCCAGAATAGCTTGCCAAATGTTTTCTATATTTTTTGCCATTTTCTTTAATAGAGTTTTTGCCATTTTGACGGCTGATTCGGCTTTGCCATTAGATTGACTGTTGCATGGAGCTGAAGTTATGTGGTGAAATTCCCAGTCTGTTGAGAATTTGGTAAAATCTTTGCAGGTGAACTGTGGTCCACCATCTGAGATCACACAGTCCAGTATGCCTAGTCTGCTGAAATGGTTCATGATTCTCTCAATTACAGTCGCTGATGTGGTGTCTGGCAGTTTGTCTATTTCTCAGAAATCTGAATAGTAGTCCACTAGAATGAGATAATTGCTGCCATTTTCAGTGAACAGGTCTATTCCTACCTTGTTCCATGGTCTGGTAGGAACGCTATGTATCACCAGTGGTTCCTTCCGCTAACTTGTCTGGAATGCAGCACATGCATCACAGGTGCTTAAGAGGTCTCTGATGTCATTAGTAATATTTGGACAGTATATCACATCTCTAGCTTTCCTCAAACATCCTTCTATTCCAGAATGACTGTGATGTATTCGTGAAAATATGTTGTTTCTCATGGTCTTTGGAATGAGTATCCATTGTCCTTTGAATATGATGTCGTCTTGAACACTTAATTCATCACGAAAGTTCCAATACTCTCGAGTGGACCTTGGAGTTTTCCCCCGGGTATCTGGCCAACCTGCTAAAATAATAGAGATCAATTCTTGCAATTCCTTATCTTGTAAAGTGTTTTCCTTGACTCTCTGAAGTCTAGGCTGGGAGATGGTCATGTAGGCAGCTTGATTAATGCTTTCTAGTTCCTCTTGTGTAGTTTGAGTTTCCATGGAATTGAGTATCCCATAGTCTTGCTTGTCGGTGTGCTTTTCTTGTGGTAAGGGTGCCCTGGATAGGAGATCTGCTATATACATCTCAGTTCCTTTTTTGTATTGTACGTCCAGAGGATAGCATTGTAGTCTGAGAAGCATGTGTTGAAGGCATTTTGGAGCTGATAACAGGGAATTCTTAAAAATAACTTCTAGAGGCTTGTGATCGCTGTCAACCCTGATGGATTTCTGACCTCATATATACTGGTCAGATTTTTCACAAGCGAATACTATTGCCAAACATTCTTTTTCTATTTGGGCATAATGCTGTTCAGTCTGTGATGAAGACATTGATGCAAACACAACAGGCTGTCCATGTTGCAAAAGTACCACACGCAGGCCTGTTTCACTGGCGTCACACTGTATAGTGGCATCTTCATTCATGTTATAGTACTTCAACACAGGATGTTTGGTGACCAAGTCTTTGATCTGCATCCAAGTTGTGCCTGTGTCCAGTAATCATCTGAGAGGCTCACAAACATCAGAAAGGTGGGGAAGAAATTTGGCCAGATAATTGACAAATCCTAATAACTGCTGAAGAGATTTGGTATTGGATGGTTTGGGTATCTGTTGTACGGCCCTTAACTTTTCTGGGTCTCGTTGCAAGCCTTGCGATGTCAGGAGGTGTCCCATATAGGGTACTGCTGTCATTTGGAGTCTCATCTTATTTGGACTGAGTTTTAGATTGACTTTTTTGGCCCTTTCCAGGAGAGAGATCAGGTTGCTGTCATGGTTGGCTATGGCATTCTCCATTGAATCTCCACATCCATAAACCAGAATGTCATCTGCGATCACACTGATTCCTTTGAGACTTCTAAGCACATCCTGTTGGTGCTGATATTTCTCTGCTGCTGGTTTTATGCCAAAGGGCATCCTCAGCCATCTGTATTGGTCTTCTGGGGTCCAAAATGTGGTAAGGTAGCTGCTTTCTTCATCTAATAAGATTTGCCAATATCCATCTTTTGCATCTAGCACCGAAACTATTTTACCCTTGACAAGGTCTGGTAAGATTTCTTCGATGGTGGGCATTTGGTAGTGAGCTCGATGTCTGGTTTCTTTTGGAATACTTGGTGGAGGACTTAGGTACAAGATACCCGAATGACTTAATTATTATGCTGGGCGATTATAATGCCAGAATTGACTCTAATCCAGCACAATCTGTTGAGCGGTGGGGTCTTCATGAAGACCTCCAGGAGATCTATTGTTGGTCCTCCAGAGACAAGAAAGTAAATAAAGCGGGCCAGAACCTGCTGGAGTTGACATATAAATTAGGGCTTCAAATTTTAGGACCTAGTGACTCTAGGCTTCCTATCCATACACATATTTTACACATTCTGCTGGTAGTGTTATTGATTATATTTGTGTCTCTAGATAAAATGTTTACCTGTTATTAACCAGGGTCAACATAAAGGGTCCAAGGAATATAAAATGCACCTGGTTTGATGCAGAATGCAGAGAATCAAGGAAAGGAGTGAGAAAACAAATGAGAATTGCCCGCGATTCTTCTGATAGTGGAGCACATGCACTTATGTTCAAGCTTAGGCAAAATTATAAGAAATTAATTATAGATAAGAAAGCTAACTATTATGCAAAAAGCTGGGCAGATCTGGAACAGGTGGCTAGAAACAGAAACTTAGTAAGTTTTTGGCGTAAGGTTTCAGCCAGACTTATTTATTTATTTATTATATTTATACCCCGCCTTTTTTCCTGCAAGGAACCCAAGGCGGCTTACATAATCCTCCTCCTCTCCATTTTATCCCCACAACAACCCTGTGAGGTAGGTTAGGCTGAGAGTCAGTGACTGGCCCAAAGTCACCCAGTGAGTTTCATGGCCGAGCGGGGACTAGAACCTGGATCTCCTGGGTCCCAGTCCAACACTCTCACTACTACGCCACACTGGCTCTCACTGTGCAGTGATTCCTGTCTCTGTTAAAGCATGGGAAGATTTATATTTCGAATTATTTAAAGATAAGACAAATGGGGAAAGAACAAATTTCACAGAAGATAACCTTAGTAATATTGATGACCTCCCTAAATGGCCTCCAATCTTAAAACAGGAAATAAAGCCCCTTATTCTATCACTAAAGAACAATAAAGCCCCAGGTGAAAATCTTTTGCCTCCAGAACTCTTCAAAGACAGTGTTGACTGGTGGGCTACTGTTCTTGCAGGCCTCTTCACCCACATAAGCAATACTGGTTGTATACCTAATGGATGGAAACTTAGCATAATAATTCCTTTATTTAAAAAAGCTGATCACAGAGACCCCAGAAACTATAGACCCATCAGTTTAATTGATATCCCTGCAAAAATCTATGCTAGGTTTCTATACCAAAAATTAGAGGTGTGGGCTGAAGAAAATGCTATTTTAGCAGAAGAGTAGGCCGGCTTTAGGCAAGGAAGGTCTGTCATTGATCATTGTTTCACCGTATCCCATTTAATATCTAAATACACTACAAAGGGTGGACAGCTTTTTATTGCATTTATTGATTTAAGTGCTGCCTTTGATTCAATTAATAGAAATCTTCGCTGGGAAAAACTGACTAAAAGAAACATTGATCAGAGACTCCTTTTTCTTATAAAGATCCTCTATACAGACACTAGTCTAAAGGTTAGAACTGGGGTAAACCACGCTTTAACAAATGAGATCCCCACAAGCAAAGGAGTTCACCACGGTTGTATTCTTGTGCCATTCCTTTTTAATTACTATATCAACGATGTAGTTTCCACACTTCACAGCCAAGAGCTTCATATGCAAAAGGTTATGGATAAATCAGTGAATATCCTCTTATATGCAGATGATATGATTTTTGTGTCCACCACACAGGTTGGTTTGTGGAGGCTACTGAGACAATTTAGCTCTTACTGCAGGGAAAATGACCTAGTGATTAATAGCAAGAAATCAAAAGTGCTATTTTTTGGTAAGAAAAAGAAGAGATATAAGTGGTTCTTGGACTCAAATGAAATTGAACAGGTGGAATCATATATTTACCTTGGCTTAGCTTTTACTTTCACAGGATCCTGGGCATTGCAGCTAAAGAGAAATGAGCTAAAGGCAACTGCTTGTGCTCAATCTTTAATCAGGCTCTTAAATTATAGACAACCTGGTTCTCTCTTGCCAGTCATTAATGTGTACAAGGCAAAAGTGTTGCCAGTACAAATTTTTGGTGCTGAAATCTGGGTTTTTTCCCCAATATTAAGGAAATAGAAAGGGTCCAAAATAGTTTTTTACATATTTAGGGGTGGCACCAGCCTGTCCAGCATATGTTCTTTTGGAATCATGGCTGTTTCAGATCAAATACATTGTAGACTATTTAATTATTGGTTCAAGCTAGTTCTGATGAGTGAAGCTAGGCTTCCAAAGAAGTGTCTTCTCGAGCAGATGGCTAAAACCTTGGAAACTTCCTGGCTTTGTAAATTTATAAAGATGTTACCAAGCTATGGTTTTAGTCTGGAGGCAATAAACATTTCTAGCACCAATATAAGAAATGCTGTTAAATTAAGAATTTCAGATATTAGAAGTTAGACTGATATAGCTGCACTGTCGAATTCAAGGGCTATGAAATGGCTAGCTAGAACTAAATTTCAATTCAAGGAAGAGAAATATTTGTTTTTTGATATTATGTTTTATTGTGTTTTATTGTATTTTAATTGTACATCGCCCAGGGTGGCCGGGTGACCGGCCAGATGGGCGATTGATAAATATAATAAATAAATAAATAAATAAATTTGATATGAAATGGGACCAATGTGTAGCCTTTACTTGGCTCCGATTTGAGTTGATGGACACAATGATGCTACAGGGTAGATTCCAAGGCATTCCAATGAAAGATAGATTATGTGTATGCGGCAACTCTGCAATAGAAGATTTGGCACAGTATTTACTTGAATGTCGTTTATATTAAAAATGTAGGGAACATTATCAATCTTTATTTCTGATACGCATGAGAAACTGGACAGTGAAGGATAAACTGTTATTTCTCTTACATGGTTCCAACTACTTTGTATCCCAGAGAGTTGCCCTCTTTGCTCTCAGAGCAGCCAACATAAGGAAAAAATAATTGGAAAAACGGATAGGCTAATAGATTTTATTGATTTTACTAAATGTTTTAATATGCAAGGGGTTTTATATTGTTGGTTTTATCAAGTGTTAGTTTCAAACTATATTGTATGCATGTATTGAATATCGTTTGAAAATTTTAATGTAAAGTTTTAAATTTTAATATGATATTCCTAATTATAATATATGGCTTTTAATTCTAATGAAGTTTTTCCCTCCAATGTTTGTTTGTTTTAATTTTTATTTGTTTCTGTTTTTGTTTTTTGAAATGGTCAGAAGACTTATTCAATAAAGTTATTCATTCATTGGTAGTGAGCTTGTAATAATGCATTGTTTAAATTACTGGGATCTATACAGATGTGAAGTTTACCAGGTTTCTCTATGGCTACCATGCTGATTATCCACTTGGTAGGTTCTGTCACTCTGACAATGATTCTATTCTTTTCTATTTCTCTTATTGCAGTCATAACTTTTTCTTTCAATGTCATGGGGATTCTACATGGCATATGTTGCACTGGCTGCACTGTTTCATCTATTTTCGCATCTGTGCTCCCTTGTTCTTAATGCCTATAACCAGTCTGTCTCTGATTAATTCTTCTTTCAAAGTGGTGTCTGCACATGAATCTGCCATTTTGCGCAAGTTAGCAACAAATTGATCTATAGTTTCATCAGGTTCTGGTGTACATTTATTAAAGAGATAGCATTCATATTTGACATTTCTAGTAGGCTCAGAATACTTTTGAAGTGCTTCTAGTAATTTGGAGGGATCTTGCCTGTCTGCTGGTGGAATATCAAGGTGTTGCTGGAGCAAATGACATTCTTTCCCCATTACTGATAGCAGTATTGCAATCCTAATCTTTTTATCTTTGCCATCCAGTCCTGTAGCAACTTCATAATTCTCCCACTGTGCTTTGAAAAACATCCAATTAGTAAAAAGATCACCTGTCATGTCCATGGGCCCTGGAACTAGAAACATGCTTGCTGCCATTGCCACAAAATCTTCTGCCACCAGCATGTGTGTTGTCTTTGTAAACTTGCTACTTGAGCCCTCTTTGTCTTCAGAATAACAGATTTACTTCTGGCACCATGTTTTGGTTGTGGATTCTATGCCGAAAGAAGACAGAGGCCTGGTAGTAGTGAGTAAAGCTTTATTGTGCACGTCCCCAGGCCTGCTGAGTTTGCACTGGCTCCTCCCCTTTTGACCTCTCAACTAGAGGTTAACATCCAGTTCCTTTGCAGGAATGAGCTGCTACCTATCGTAACACTGCCAACCTAATTGTCCTCAGGTGCAGGCACTGAGTGAGTAGGACTCCAGCAGATGACCTCAGAGTGTGAACAGACTGATATGGGTGAAGGAAGTCTTTCAAGTAACTTGGTTCCAAACCATTAAGGCTTTAAAGGTTAAATCCAGCACTTTAAATTGGTCTCAGGAATTCACCGGCAACCCGTGGACTTGATTCAGTAAAGTGTCACATAGTCTGACAGCTGTTGCCCTTACCAGTACCTGGGTGACCACATTCTGCACCAGATGAAGGTTCTGAATAGTCTTGAAAGGCACATAGCGTGCGTTACAGTAGTCCAGCCTAGACGTCACTCATGCATAGATAACTGGGGCGAGGTTTTTCCTCTCCAGATAGGGCCATACCAGCCTGAGCTGTTAAAAAGAACTACCGGTAATCAAAAAATCATTAATTTTTAACATTTGTGTGGATTTTAGTATAAACTTTCCCAACAAATAATAATAACAAATAATAATAACAGATATAATGATATATCGTATGTAACTATATATTATAAAATCATTACTAATTTGTGGTAATCTTTTTTATTTTATTTTGCAGTATCTGTAGGCAATTGTGTTCTTATGAAGACAGAATCAGAATTTCATTTTGCAGTCTATAGGTTAAAATTTTCAGAGTATTGCCTTCACTAAATAGAAAACCAGATTTGATTTATATATCTTTTTCAATGCACCTATATATGCTGTGATGACCTTTGTTGAACAAACAAATGCAACTGTGTTTGTGATCAGAATAAGGAAAACTCTTACAGGGCAACTTGTGTGCCCCAGTTTCTTCATTGTACCCTGGTAGGGAAACATCTACTAATTTGCAAAACTATGACACTATGTATCATTTTTTAAATCTGTAACCATCAAGCTCTCAAGGAGCTTGATATAGTGATTAGAGAGTTAGACTGGGACTCAATCAATCAATAACTTTATTTTGCTTAGCCAAACAGACTTTAGCAAACACCATAAAACAAATCATCAAAACTCTTACACAATATAATTAATACAGTTAAATCAGTAATATAAACCCAACATTATATTTTCTTGGCAGACGATATCATGATCTCTCTCCTCATCCAGGCTAATTTGACATACTTGGCCATACAATAGGACACATAATAATCAGATCCTGTTAACAAAAATGTCAGTTTTTGGGAAAAGTTAGCATCTCCAATACGGACAACGAAAGGATCTAAATATTGAGTTCTCAACTCTAAATACAGAGGACATTCCAAAAGAAAATGACATAAGTCTTCTATCTTTCTGCAACCAATTGGACACTGTCTGTCTACAAGGGGCATATCTTCATAACATCCTTTGACCCCCATTAGAGGCAGGGTATTCAGTCTGCACTTAGTAGAGTCCTAAGATTTTAGGGCAAGAGGAGGCCAAATAAGGGGGCAATTTTCCAGGATATACTGTAAAGGTCTTATACAATATAGCAGAATGACAATTGGACACTAGCGCAGCATTTTCCTGACAGTCAATATCTGCTAAACGTCCAGCAACTTCCAGACGAGCAGCATAATAGCCTTTTGCAACTAAATAGGTCACTGAGAAACCCAAATTAGAAACAAGTTGATAGAATTTTTTTGCCCCATTAACTCATATGCCCTTAAAACTAAAGGGGAAACCATCTGGAAAATTAAAATTAGGCCATGTGTGGCGTAGTGGTTAGAGTGTTGGACTGGGACTCGGGAGATCCAGGTTCTAGTCCCCGCTCGGTCATGAAACTCACTGGGTGACTTCGGGCCAGTCACTGACTCTCAGCCTAACCTACCTCACAGGGTTGTTGTGAGGATAAAATGGAGAGGAGGAGGAGGATTATGTAAGCTGTCTTGGGTTCTTTGCAGGAAAAAAGGCGGGGTATAAATATAATAAATAAATAAATAAATCTTAAGCCAATACCAAATGGCTGATTTCTGTGCAAGGATTTTAACTGAACAACATGCAGACTCCGTACGGACAACCCTAGGAGAAGATTTAGGGACACCCAAGGCTCTCGATAAAAATTTATGTTGAACTGAGTCCAATATTGTCATATTCGAATGAACCCAGACCGCAGCTCCATACAGTAATTGGGGCAATAATTTGCTCTTGTAGAGCTCAAGTAAGGTTGACACAACACAAACCTACCCCGAGGTTGCCGCAAACCGGAGAATAGCATTGGCTGTTGAATTAACTGATATTGCTGTGGCTTTCAGATGAGAAATCCAACAGCCAGAGTTATTAAATGTTACCCCCCGCCCCGATATTTATAATAACTAACTTGCTCCAATTGTTGGTTATTAAGCTGCCATTGGTATTTACGCCTTCTCTTTCAAAAAACCATGATTTTGGTCTTTGAGTATGTGAAGGACCGCCAACTGGTCCTTTTCTCAAGACCAGAGATCAAAGGTGCAAAACTGCCAGCCTTAGCTCTGCCGTCTTGACTTGATTCTCTCAGGGCCTTGCCCTTGGTCTATACACTGGATTTAGCACTGAACCACAGAGGAGCCACACACACCGTGTGGGGTAAAACCAGGAAAGTTTATTTAAGGTAAACAGATTACAATAAAAGGTGGGGAATGAGGGAAGAGGGAGAAAGATGGGGAGACACTTTGGTACATACAGTAGAGCTACAAAATAACAAAACCAGTTCCTTTACCATATAAATACCTAGGCACTTACTCCCTTTGCCTAGGGGTTGGTCTTCTCAGGGTTTGCCTTAGACTGTCAGAGCAATAAGACAATGGAACCAACTACCTAGGGAGGTGGTGGGCTCTCCCAATCTGGAGGCATTCAAGGTGCAGCTGGACAGCCATCTGTCAGGGATGCTTTGACCTGGATTCCTGCACTGAGCAGGGGGTTGGACTTGATGGCCTTGTAGGCCCCTTCCGACTCTACTTTTCTATGATTCTATGAAACCCTACTCCGCGCTGCTTCACGTCCAGACCACACAACCCAAACCAGAAGCCACAGCAGCAGTATAGATTCCCCCCCCTCCTTTCAGTAGCCCAGCTCTCTTTGGCCAATCAGGATGAACTTCATCTGGGCTAGGGGAGGGGTGGCTCTTTGCTCATGAATAGAGTGCTTGGGGCATTTGCATGCAAATAGCTGTGGCACTGAGACATCAACTGCCATGGGAGACTCTGAGGCACCATCAGAGAAAGCTATGTACATTTGCATGGGATTCCGAACCTCCAGCTGGGATTATACTTGTTTACACGTGTGGAGGTGTGTGTGTGTGTGGTGCAGGAAACTCTGACGCTTTTTCTCCACAGAGTAGTTCACTTCAAGGGATTCTTTTTTACAATATTCTCCCAAAGCTCTCAAATGTCTGCGCAAGCCCACTTGTGTGTAGGAAAGGAGAACAGCATCATCCGCATACAATAAGATGCTAATATCTTTCTCCTTCAAGTGAGGAGAGGAAAACTCTGTACCTGTTAGGGAAGACTTTATATCATTAATGTAAAGGTTAAATAAAAGGGGAGCCACGACAGGCAGCCTTGACGGACGCCCTTATTAACAGGAATTGGATCTGAGAGACCGCCCTTGGCAGATGTTCTAATGAGTAAACTAAGAGTTGTTGTACAACCCCTGAATTCGCATAAGTAACCTGCGATCAATATTCAAGGAAGCCAACTTATACCATAGACATGGACGAGATACGGAGTCAAAAGCTGCCCTAAAATCCACAAAGGCCACAAATAGAGAGTGAAAAGGTGGGAGAGTATATTTCAGTGAGAGATGGCTTAAAATAAAACATTGATCAATTGTTGATTTGCCGTGACAGAAACCCGCCTGTTCTTTGATCAGAAGCTGTTCTGAGATCACCCAAGTTTCAAGTTTATCCAGGAGGTGTCTTGTAGCTTGCTGACCACATCCAAAAGACTAATTGGATGATAATTTTTAGGGTTGGATCTAGAAGCTTTCTTGTGTGGACCAATATAGCTGTTAACCAGTCGTCAGGGAATTTTCCAGTTCTATCAATGGTTGTAAACAAAGTGGCTAATGCAGGAATCCACCAATCAGCTTGCTCTATTAAAAGATCGGGAGGGATCCCATTGGTGCCAGGTGCCTTTCCTTTTTTAAGTCTCTTTAATTAGAGATGCCACCTCACTACAGGAAACTGGAGGCCAATCTGGCAAAATCAAGCCATCCTTTATTGTTGGTGCGGATCTTACTTGCTTCATTGTAGAAAATAGAGCAGAAGTACCTCATGTGTGGAAATTATGTTGTCCTTATGGGGATTTTCTAAAGATCGTAAAGAGGAAATAATACGCCAACATTTTGGTTTGTCATTGCGTGTCAAAGTCAGTTCCAACTCCGCCCATTGTTTTAAAAAATAGGTATGCCTCTTCTTTTGTAATAGCTTCCTATAAAGCTTCCGCAATTTGATGAAGGAGCTAGGAAGCGGGATAGTATTTGAACCCCTAAGGATCTTATGCTGCTTTTGTATCTCCCTTTTTTTGGGTCTACATTCATCGTCGAACCATGGATTAGGGTTATTAGACTTATACAGTTTCTTATTATAACGTGATACATGAAATAAAAGAGGTTGAAATAAATATATTATCTGAGAATAACAATCAGTTGCTTCTTTAGCAATGCTTGAATGTATTAGTTGGTCTTTCAAATCTAAAATTTGTGTGGATTTTAATAGAGTATCCAGAGCTGCCAGGTTCACATTTGCCCATTTTATATGGTATTTAGACCCCTCCCCCCCAAGACAAAACTGCAGTCATAGAATCTTGACGGGTCATAATCTTCCCCGGACAAGCAACCTGAAATAATATCAGTTGATGATCACATGTAGGATAAGAGTCTACGCTAAAAAGTAGGATATAGTCCAACAATGCCGGTGAAACTGCAATATAGTCGACCACACTAGTTCCCAAGTGGTTAAGAAAAGCATATTCTCCCAACTGATCCTCTGAAATCATTCCATTTAAGAGGACCAAACCAACCTGGACTGGAAGATCGTATGGGTATGACTGGGACTCAGGAGTCCTGGTTTCTAATATCCACTTGGCCATGAAGCTCATTGGGTGACTTTGGGCCGGTCACTGACTCTCAGCCTCACCTTGCTCACAGGGTTGTTGTGAGGATAAAACGGAGAGGAGGAGGATCATGTACGCCACCTTGGGCTCTTTGGAGGAAAGGTGAGATATAAATGTAACTAACTAAAAAACAAACACTTTTTCATTTGAAACCATCTGAAAACCTTGGAATGTGAATGCTCTAATGTAATTGTACTCCAATCTTCTAGCTGGTGTAGTGTTAAGTTGCGTTAGCCTTTGAAAACGCACATGACGCAGTCGAAATGTAAGAAGAACCCCTTTCTTGCTGACAATATAATTTTTGGACTAGCGTTTGTTTGTTTTAGTCTCAGCACCATGAAGGCTATCCTACTACCCGATTAGTTTTATTTTATTATTGGGTGTTGTTCTGTTGTCATGTGTTTTTATGACCAACAGCCAAAACAAATAAATTGAAGTTGAACTGAACTGAGTGAAGGTTATGTAAGCAGCTGTGAATCTATAGCAACCTTGCAGCTCTTCAGCTTTCTCTGAGCCATGCTAAAGCTACAATAATGCAACCACCTCATCCCACTAAGCTTTATTGGCTCAGGAAAAGAAACTAAGGAACTTCATTGGAGACCAGATTAGGTGAGTTTCAAAATGGAGAGATCCTTTTGCCCTCCAGCTCCATTATCTTTCCCATAGTCTCTTGATCAGCTTTCCTACACATAGCTGCGGATTCCATGGTGACCTGCAAATTGCTTTTTTGGCTGCCAAATTGCTGTAACCCTTCTATTTTTATGTTTTTAAGAGAGCTTAAAACTGTCCATCCTCTTTGGACATTTCTTTAAAATTGGCCAGTGCTTGGAAGGATTTCGTATATATCCAAAAGGCTTAGAAGAAGACGTTGCTTCTAGTTTTATTAAAGTCAACAAACATGAAAAGCCCAGAAGGGGATAAAAGCAACTTAGCCACTTTTATCTAATACATATAAATCTACCTAAGAGCTCCATGCAGCAGAAGTACTCAAAGTACTACATTTATTTCTATCTAAGATGCAGAAATAGGCCCGGTGTGCTTATGCTACATGCTCTCTAATATTGCCAGGTTTAATATGAATAAAAAGACTGTGAGATGAGTAAATAAGGTCAGTCTGGGCTAGGTCAGGTTGGATTAGTGTAAAAATAATTGTTAGGCTGTTCTATCAGGGTGACAGTTTGTGCTGGTGCATGACACTCAGAATATTATTATTAATTATCATCATAATCATCATCATACCACCCAGCAGCCAAAGCTCTCTGGGTGGTTCACAACAATCCAGTACACTATAAAATGTTTTAGTAGGGCATTTGCAAGATGCTTTGATTACCCTTCCTAAAAAAAAGAATGCTGAAAACGGCCCACTGTAACATTGCAAAAGTTTGTGACAAAGGCCACTTGTTTGAGGAGGGAGAAAAATATTTATTTATTATATTTATACCCTGCCTTTTTTCCTGCAAGGAACCCAAGGCGGCTTACACAGTCCTCCTCCTCCTCTCCATTTTATCCTCACAACAACCCTGTGAGGTAGGTTAGGCTGAGAGTCAGTGACTGGCCCAAAGTCACCCAGTGAGCTTCATGGCCAAGTGGGGACTAGAACTCGGATCTCCAGAGTCCCATATCCCAGAACCCGGATCTCCAGAGTTAAACATATAAACAATTTAGTTTTCAGTTAATATATAGGTTGATGCAAAAGGTGTGCTATATAGAGTAATACTAAATGTACAAATTAATCTCCAGTAATGAATTAAACCCACTGAACTATATGGACATCATATGTCAAAAAAGCATAATAAAATGGCAAGGGACCATATGGATCCCACAGGTATTTAGTGTACAGCCTGTGTATGGTATGTGGCTAATCGAAGTCTCCTCCCCTGCCTCATATTCCCTTGGAATGTCTTTCTAGGCAAGTATTGTATCATAGGAACTTGCAACAATGCAAGACAGATATTATGGGAGGTTAATTCTTACATTTTTGATATTGTGGCTTTGAGATGCATTTCTGTTCTGAGTCTTCAGAAGGTGCTGCCATCTTTCATTGTATCAATTTATCTCCAAAACAGATTACTAGACTTATTATTTTTTTAATATAGATTAAAAAAAGAAAGAAAATTGATTCACTCTAACATCTTCAGCAATTTAAAGTGCACAAATACTATCCAGGTAATCCAGTTTGTTAAACCTTCTGTGAATCAAAAGGCAGGCTGATTACAATGTTTTGACATGTATTATTTTTTATGGTACACCCTTTCTGACACACCTTTATTATTATTTGCATGCTGGCATTGTTTCCTTGCTCAAAAGTCTTAAGGGGGAAAAAAGAAGAGTCTACTAGCAGTTAAAAATGAATTTGAATGCATTGTTCATTCTGTCATTCTGTATCTCCCAATGTTGTTACTTTATCAATATAGTGCAGATAACGATGCTTAAACACTTTTACATGCACTACACACATTAGAGAGCCTTGGTCTTACAAGTAGAACACATTCATATGAATAAAACTAATGAACTGCTGGGCTGGTAAGTATACTTAAACCTTACAGCGTGTGGTCCAAAATGGCATTAATGATACTGAAGGAAACATGTTTGGCAAAGCAAATATAAATGTATATATTTTTGGATAGACTTGAAAAATGGATTGAAGCTTAAAATGGAGTCTGTCCAGTTTTGGCTAAAGAAGAGCAGGACTTCTTACTGTAGTCGGTAATAAAGCTAAATGCCACTGCATACATGTAAAATTCATCTCAGCAGAGAGACTTTTGGTATTCTAATGACTAAGAAGGCAGAAGCAAAGTAAAACTGGAAACTGATAGAGGCAGGAGATTAAAACTGTAATTTAAATCACATTGAAAAGGTGAAAAAGAAATTGGTACAGTAATGTTAATGGTGCAGTTTTGGTAGAATAGCAAAGCGGTACAGGATTTGGAACTACAAAAGACTGCAAGTTCATTACAAAGCTGCTGAGCTCTTTCATTGAAGAAATGAAACTTTAGACATTATCCCGTATTAAGAGGACTCCCCTACCTAATGATTTTAATGTTCCTAGTAAAATAGGTATTTATCCTCACTTTACAGGTGTAGAAATGTAGAGGAAGATAAAGACTTTTATAAGGAGATTAGGGATCTTGGGAATCACATGGTTTATAAAACACTTATCTAAATATATTTAAGAGTACAGCCACAGCTAGTGGGTGGTTCATCTTGAGAAAATAACTCAAATGTTGGTTCTCCTGACTACATTTTTACGTTATCTTTTCTCTTCAGAAAGCTTGGGAGGACAAGACAGGAAGACATATAATGTAGTTTGGCACTGTGCAAATATATGCAAATTGTTCACTAGGAATTAGCACATTACGTTCACTTGCAATGTTTTACAACAGTGAATATGCAGTTTCTCAGCTTCATGGACTCTAGCAGGAGTCAATTATTCTTTGTGCCAATCTGAAATTATTACAGGGAGTTCCTTTGAAACTTGCATTAGGTTTGGTGGGGTTCAACTCTACAGTTCCAAAGAATCACCAGTAAGGGCTGGAAACTTTCTTTTTTGTATTTGGTAGCTAAAGAGGAGGAGAAAGGCAAGCATAGTGGATCTGCCTTATTTTAGGTTTAGTAACATTCATTTGGATTTTACTGGTATGAAGGAGCTGTTAGTGAGGGTTGAAAGCTCTCTTTATGTTCTTCAGCTCAGCAAGAGGTAATCTCAGCCTCAGAGAGGAAAGCAGTTTATGCGGCTTCAGTGACTGCAAAGAGGTTCGGTTAGGAGGATTAACCATTTGTGATGACCCACCTTAGCTGATCTCTTGCAGTACTCAAGACAGTGAGGCAATAAGTAAAACTAAAGTTGAAGAACTCCGTGACTGCTGAGAGCAGGAAAGCTAACAATTAACTATGAGGAGCAAGGTGCTTTACTATAGAAGAACTGGAAGTGAAATGTTCTAAAATATGTCTACTGGAGTTTGGATTATTGTGTAAATTGTTTGCACAGAATATTGTTCAATTTTTCTTGTCAAGCCTCAGGAGAACTAGTACCTAAGTCCTTGGAATTAATTCCCACTGCATTCAAGGGAAATATGCATGTTTAGATCATAGCCCTAAATTGATGCTAAAACATTTGCATGTTTGAAAAATTGGGGCAGCACTTTTAAGCACATTTACTTGGAAATATATTTCAATGAACTTGAAGGCTTGATCCCAAATAATGTGCTGAAAATAGGAATGTTTGGACAGCCATCTGTCAGGGATGCTTTGACCTGGATTCCTGCATTGAGCAGGGGGTTGGACTCGATGGCCTTGTAGGCCCCTTCCAACTCTACTTTTCTATGATTCTATGATTCTATGTCATGCTGGGCCAGTTGGGATATAACAATCAGGGTTCAATAAACCATGTTTATCACCCTGGGATCAAACCATGTGCATGTGTGCTCCCTCCTAACTCCTCCACTTGCATGTCCTACTTAGTTTCTTAAAGCAGTTTGCCAGGTTTGCACATCACTTTAAACCCACAGAGGTTCTGAAACCTCTGTGGGTATAAAGTGGCCCCAGGCCCTGGCTGTGCCCGACCAATGGTCAGACACAGTAGGAGTCTGGAGGCACAGCCTCTCCCCTCTGGCCGGTATCCCAGGGGACACTGCGGGAGCACTGAAGGGAGAGGAGTGGGGATGACAGCTGCCCCAAAGTGCCCGAGCAGCACTTTTGGTCAGCTGTCAGAGAGGCTCCTTGTGTCCCTGCTGAACAAGGGGAGAGCGAGCCTCCCACCAGCTAGCCCCCTCCCCCGAGCCCCACTCACCATCACCACTGTCTGCTGCTGTCCTCTGCCGCTGCTGCTGTCCTTTTGGCTGAAAGAACAGCAGCAGCGGCGCAGGCGGGATCCAGCCGGCCAGCCCTCATTAGGCTTGGCCAGCTGGATCCCACACCTGCCTTCGCCATCTCTGTCATTTTGGCTGAAAGAACACAAGCGACAACGGTGGCACCTTCTCCGGCCACCCCGAGCCCCACTCACCGCGTCTGCCAAGTGGGAAGAGGGTGGGCACATGGCAGATGTCGCTGTGCCGATGTGCATGCGGCAGGGGGTTCTGGAGCGCACATGCCAACCCTTCCTCATGCACGTATGCCGGCGCAGCAGCATCTGCTGTGCGCCCACCCTCTTCCCACTTGAGAAGGGGACTGGGCAGAAGCGGACGGCAGCGGCGGCGGATACAGTGAGTGGGGCTCGGCGGGTGGCAGGAGGAGGTGCCTTCATCACTGCTGCTGCTTCTGTCCTTTCGGCTGAAAGGACAGAAGCAAAGGTGGGATTCAGCCAGTGAAGGCTGGGCTGCTGGATCCCACCCCCACTGCTGTCCTTTCAGCCAAAACTACAAAAGTGGCAGTGGCGGTGAAGGCAGGGGTGGGATCCAGCCGGCCAGGCCTAGTGAGCTGTGGATGGCTGGGTCCTGCCCCCGCCTTTGCTGCTGTCCTCTTGGTTGAAAGGACAGCGGTGGTGGCATGGGGGATCCAGGCACCCGGCCTTGCTTGCTCTCAAGAGCAAGCGAGGCTGGGGTGCCTGAATCTCCTGCACGGCAGCAGATGCCAGGATAGCAGGATTGCTCGCGAGCAATCCTGCTTTCCCGACATTGGCCGTGACATGGGGGGGGGGAAGCTGATGACAGACACGCTAAGTGCTGCTTGGGCACTTGGCTGACTGTCATTGGCCTGAGCCCCATGCCCAGAGCGGCAGCCATGTTTTGCCACTCTGGTCAGGGGGTCTATGCCCCTTTTGGCCTGCGGTAGGGTTAGCGTGTCATCCAGGTTCGGACAAGACACTAAACCTCAGTAGGTTAAGTTAACCCTACTGCAAGCCATGGTTTAGTAGGGTAGTTAAGGAGACTCTTCTTGACCAAACTAACTATACCTTCCCGGGTTCACACAACACTTTAAACCTCAGTAGATTTACTCACATGGTAAACCTACTGAGGTTTAACATGTTGTGTGAACCCAGTCAATGTATACTTAACTGCTAAGATAAAGCACTATTTAGCATACTTCCAGATAGGGAACTCCTATTGCTCACTAAAAACATGGCTATTCATGGCTATTCAGGCAGGAATATGGGGTGGGTTAAGATTTTAAAATGTTATACTGTTTTAAATGTATTTTATATTTTATCATGTTGTACATCGCCCAGAGTGGCCAGTTTGCCGGCCAGATGGGCGATGCATAAATACAATAAATAAATAAATAAATAATAATTGCTACCAATAAAAAGGCATTTTGTACCTATTCCATCTTTTCCTCCTCACTGGAGGAGGAAATATGGGAAAATATTGGAGGGTCACAAAAGAAAGACAACATCACCTGGACTCTTAGTAAAAAAATTACTGATTGAAGCAAGGTGATTGCAGAATAAAAGGCTCATCTGAAAGCACCCTTAGTGTACATTATGCTAGATGATAGTAACAATTAACATGCTGTATTCTTCAGATGCTTTTGCTTTGCCGCATGCTATGAGCACCTTACCTAGTAGAGCTGTTGCATGCCATGTGT
The DNA here is from genome assembly GCA_021292165.1 of Shinisaurus crocodilurus. Lineage (NCBI taxonomy): Eukaryota > Metazoa > Chordata > Lepidosauria > Squamata > Shinisauridae > Shinisaurus > Shinisaurus crocodilurus. The sequence continues at coordinate 177,010,628 of CM037879.1, read as the reverse complement.
GTGAAACATGGAACATTTTTGCTGGAAGATGGGAGACTGCCTTGAACTTTCTGTTCCTCTTGTGGCAACACAGTCAGGTCCACAAAAGTTTCACTTAAAACATCTTCTTTGTCTATATGTCCTGGAATCTCTAAGGGTTTTTAAAAAACAAAACAGAAATCAAGTATGAAGTTTACTATTGAATAAAGAATAAGATTTATTGGAGGTAGTAATTATTACATTGGACTAGTGCCTGTTAAAGTGGTTTTCTACTATAACAGCTTTCCTATTTATCTGTAGGTAACATCTGCAGTCCAGGAGTGTATATAATTTGTAATTACTAGACATTACTTATCAGCAAGATTTTCTACATTAAAATATCTATGGGCAAATTGCCAGATAGTAGATCAGTAGCATGTAATGAGTTCAGAGTGCTCTAATAAGAGCGAGAGCTCTCATTGAAATCAATAGGTTTTTAATGTACAGTTGTGTGTTTATGGCTGAAATTCTAAACTCACTAGGTAGTTAATCCCATTGACCATACTGTGACTTACTTCTGAATAAGCATTCATAAGTTTGGGGTTCACATTGATTGCAAGGGGACATGTGACTTACCCCCAGACAGGGTAGGCCCAGGAGGCTTCGTAACAAGGTAATTTATTTATTTATTTGATTGGATTTGTACCCCACCTTTCCACCAAGAAAATGGTGCTTAAGGGAGCTAACATAGGAACGAAAAAATAAATAAAATAAAAACTAGGTTAAAACAATAATAAAACAAATACATTAAAAGCACTGTTAAAAAGCACAACATTAACAGAATAAAAACAGTACGCAAAGCAACAGATCAACTTACATGCCAAAGGCCTGCTTGAATAAAAACATCTTTGCCTGCCAGCAGGATAGCAGAGAGGGAGCAAACCTAGCCTCTGTCAGCAGGGAGTTCCACAGACTGGGAGCAGCCACTGAGAAGGCCTTCTCTTGCATCACCACCAAACACACCTCTAAAGTTGGTGCTACTGAAAGAAGGGCCTCCCAGAAGATCTTAAACATGGGCAGGCTCGTATGGGAAAAGGTGGTCTTTCAGGTTGCCTGGTCCCAAGCTGTATAGGGCTTTATAGGTGATAACCAGCACTGTGAAATTGTGTCTGGAAACAGACCAGTAGCCAGTCAAACTGTTGTAACAAGAGAGTCACCTGATCCTGTAAAAGGCCCTCGTCAACAGTGTGGCTGCAGCATTCTGGACCAGCTGAAATTTCTGAACAGTTTTCAAAGGCAGCCCCACGTAGAATGCATCACAGTAGTCCAAATGGGATGTAATGAAGGCATGGCCAAATCAGACACCTCCAGGATGGGCACAGTTGGCCATTTTTATGTATATGTTAAATAGCAAGGGGGATAAGATGGAACCCCGAGGGATACCACAGGTCCTACGGCCATGGCATCAAACAGGAATCCCCCAGTACCACCTTCTGAAATTCCCCCCTCCCCTGAAGGACCAGAGCCACCATATAATAATGCCTCTTAGCCCCATCTCAGATGGATACCATAGTCGATGGTATCAAAAGCTGCCAAGAGGTCCAGCAGAACTAACAGGGACACACTCCCCCTGTCTAGTTCCCAGTGTAGATCACCAAGGAGACCAAAGCAGCCTCTGTGCCATAACCAGGTTTGAAGCCAGATTGAAATAGATCTAGATAATCTGTCCCTTCCAGAAATCCCTGGAGCTGAGAAGCCACCACATGCTTGAGCAACTAGCCCAAGAATGGAATATTGGAAATTGGCTGGAAATTATCCAATATAGTGGGGTTCACTGAGTTTTTTCTTTTTAAAACAAAGATGTTACCACCGCTGCTTTTAGGCAAGATGGAATCACACCTTGTTGTAAAGGGGCGTTCACCAATACCCTTACCCACTCAGCCAGTCCCCGCCCCCAGCCATATAAATATTCTAGATATAACTAGTATACATATAAGAAACCAACATTTCTCCTCCTTTTCCTCCCTCTGTGTTTTCTATTTTTTCTTGTGCAGTTCTTCCTCACTGCTTCAGGCAGCTTCAACCCTCACCTTGCAGGTCTCTCTTTTTTTGTGCTCCCCCAAGCTGCCCCCCCCTCACCCCACTCCACCACTAATGAAGCTTGTTTCTTGCTTTGGGCTGTTTGCATTTTGCTAGACTCTCTTGGGTTAGAGCATAAAGCAGTCTTTTTGGAGAAGAGATCAAGTTTCAAAACAAGAAGGGGAAGGCAAAACAGGGAAAGCCCAAAACCAGCAATCACCTAGTAGCAGAAATAGCTCACTGCACTGTATTTTGACACTCGCTTATTTATACCTACATACACCTCCTCCATCAACTCCAGGCTTCCCAGGCAGTTGTAGCTACAGGAGCTGGCCCTAAGTTTGTTTTGGCTGGCCATAGCTCATGGGCCCCCAGATTTAAGTCCCAAAGTTCAATCCTAATGGCACCTCTGAAGGCCCAGCATAGATTAAAAGAGAGAGACACCATTTCATGATTGTTTAACATTTCCTATTATGCTTTTTGTTGTGTTGTATAAGATATCAAATACATGGTTTATGTGGGAAATTGGATCAGTCTAGTTCACAAACCTCTTCATGCCAGTACATTTTGCAAACTCCTGCACCCAGGTAAGTGAGAGTACAGGATTGTAGCCTAAGTCTTGTATCATCTTGTATTTGTGGTTTGTAATTTTTGTGATTCAACCAGAGAGCTTTGGCTATTGGGTGGTATAGAAATGAGATGCTGCTGCTGATGTCCACTATTAGTTTTAGAGATTTACACATTTGGAATAACAGAGGTATGAAACATCTCAAGAACATCTACATGCCTCAGTCCATGTGCATGTGACCTTGGTCCCACTTGAAGTTCCTGTCTGCCTTTAGGACTGTTTATCCATCCCATTACAAAAATAAGTAAACTAGATTTTAATGTATTTTTAATCTGTATATTTTTATCTGTTGGCAGCGAGAAAGAGAAGCCAACAGCTATCTGTATGAAAGTTGAATAATTTATCTTTACACTTTGGTTTGGATTTTACAAGATGCTGCCTTTCACCTGGGCTTCTTGTTTTCCAAAACAATGTTGGCTTTCTCAAAGGAAATGCTGTCCAGGAACTAAAGAAGAAACACAGGCCTGTAGGGCAGTGCTACATGCAAAGCCATAACTTTTTGTTTTCACCGCAGGGGTTCCCCTGGTCAAAGAAATGAGCTTCTTTAAAGCATGCAGTAACTCATCATGTTAGCTGTGGGAACTGCTAAACCAAAATCAGGAGGCAAAGCTTTGGCTGTAAGCCCAGCTTGCTCTTGTGTGCATATCCCTCCTTTGGCCCTTAGCAGCTATACTGTTACACCCCTCAACTCTGTGAGAAATTTGTCAAGACAAGTGCATTCACTGGATTCCCATGTAAAACTATTGCTTCTAATGCCACTGAACCAGAAGAGACCACAGGATAAGTTAAAGGGCAACTTTAGCAGGAGCTAGTGAGGTACTGCGATACTGAGTGGTGACGGGGCAGGGTGGGGAGACTGCCAAGGACTCCTGGCTGGCTAAGAATATTCATAGAGGGCTGTAATGCCAGAACCTATGATGGGCACTTCTAGCCAGTCAGAAGACTCACACATGCATGTTGCCAACTCCAGTTGCTTTCTGCCTCCACTGTTGTCTCCTGCTAGTAAGGACGAAGAGCTTAATTGGCACTCAGCGACCATAGCCTCTTCTGATCTCTTTACTGACTGCTGCTGGGCAACTTTTTTTTTTCCTAAGCAGATCGTACCTTATAAATGAGCATAACTTGCAAATGAAAACATTTTGAGGCCAAAGGTGAGACCAAACCATAGTTACAGAAGTACCGTAAGTCTCGAGAGCTTTGGGCTCATTTGCAGCCTTCTCCATACCTTGTGCATGACTTCCAATACTTGTTTGTGGGAAACCACAGTTTGACAATATAGTTGAATGGGCAAGCAGTGGTTTGTGCTTGCCTGCAAACCAAGATCACAAACCAGGGTTGATCCTGGTTTGTGATTCTGGTTTCTTGGCATGCACAAACTATTGTTTGCCCATTTGGATAAAATGGCAAAATAGTTTGCTACAAGCAAGGATCAGAACTTTGGAATTGTGCTTCATAAAGGGAGGAGAGAGGATGGGGCTATGTGCAAGCCTGGGGCTCCTCGTGACATGTAATGACAAATCGTGTTTTGGCATGTTGACACAGGCCTAATATGTAATAATTATGTTTCTACAAAAAAGAGTGCGCTCTTATTTAGGCCCATATTTTACACAATTTCTCATTGTTTCAGTATTCAGAAAATTATCATTTCTTCTTTTTCTCAACCTTTCTAGTTTAGAAGAAGGAGTCCAAAAATTTCTACCTGGCCTCCTAAGATTTTTTTAAAGCCCTATAGTATCACCTTCTGGAGTTATTGACCTTAGAAATAGCATGAACTCAAGTTAAGACGATGGAAGAAGAGTGACTGCTTCAAGAGATGAATAATGAATTCTAAGGCAGTTTTATACAGTGTAAAGTTGTCAAAGAGACTTAGCAACAATCTGATTGATCATATCTTGTTAAAATTATTTCCTCTAGTGTACCCTCAGTATTTCTCCCAGAAATGTTTAATTTTGGAAAATGTACAGTATATGTTAAAAAGAAGCCCCATAACTATTCAATACCCCTGTGTACATGCATGTGGGGACTCAGTTTATTTATTTATTTATTTATTATATTTATCAATCGCCCATCTGGCCGGTCACCCGGTCACCCGGCCACCCTGGGCGATGTACAACCAAAATACAACACAATAAAATATAATAATTAAAACAATATAAAAAATTCTTATTAAAAACCTAACCCAGGATTCCCAGATGCATGTACATGGCTGGCGTAGATCTTGTCCACACTTTACATGTTTGCTGCATGCATGCTGGTGTTTGCATGCAGCAAACACTTTTAATATTAAATGTTTATATATTTTAAGATATTTATTGATTTAAATTATTTATTGGCTGCTTTTTGCTGAAACTCAGAGCAGCCTGCAGTAAAATACAATACAAATATATACATATTTATATTAAAATATATAAAGCACACCCAAGCAGAATGAATTATAAGCATGGAATGGAACCAAACATTAACAGCCTAATAAGGTATAAACATTGGAGCTGCCCTAAGATTTGTCAGCAAGAGGTTTCCAAGCTGTAGGCAAAACAAACTAAAAAGAATCATATGATTCCATTTGTGGAACAGTGTCAAATCTTAATTACATACACCACAAAATTGGCCCTTTCTTACAAATTTCTGATTTAAGATTGTAAAAGTTTTAATTGCTGACAAAGAAATTGAGATGGCATTTCATGAGGTACACAATCGGAATGAAGTAGTATACATTGAGAATTCATGCATACAACCTTTCCCCTTTAATTTGATGACAGTCACTAACCGGGCTGGAAGAACCAGCCAGCTATTTCCACAAGAAACTTATCACAAATGTTCATACAATTTGGCCTGCAGGGCATTCCAAGAAGACTTAGACCTGCCCTATTTGGTTTAGTATATAGTGATGAAAATACACCTACTTTGTATGGCACTGTGCCCACAAATCAGGAACAATTCCTTTTCTCAAATCTCTACAGAACTTTCTAGGATGAAATACATTTCAAAGGCATGTGGTGGCATGGAAGAATGAAAGTGGTCTCATAATGTTGTTTGCAGCATTGACAGCTCTACTTAACACGAACCATTAAAATATTTACAAAGTAGCAGCTGCTCTTGTATTAAAACAGCTTTTTTGGCATGAAAAATAAACTTGATAAGTGGAAGATAAGCCATTTTACTACTTTTAATTTGTGTTTGCACTCTGCATGGTATGCACAGCCAATTCTGCACAATCTGATGTTTACAAAGTAATCATAATGTATGACCTCCTTAGGCAACAGGAACAGAAGAGGCCTTTAAAACGCTGAAGCAAGCATTTAATCAGAACTCTTCATGCTGATCTTTGAAAAATTCAATACAACAAATGTAACTCCTTCTAAAGATAGACTATAGGGTGTTTTTTTGCGGGTGGGGGGCAGTTTAGAGTTGCAGATGTAACTCACTGAACTACTAAGCCAGACAGATTCCATTTAGTGTCCGCTCAAATGAAGAAGACTGCAAAATGCCTCATAAAAATGGCATAAGCAGAGAAACGCTGTAAGACTGTAAGTCACTAAGTTAGTGTTCTCCAACCTTGGGTCCCCAGATGTTTTTGTTCCTTTTAAATGAAGACTCTAATGTGGGACAGTGTAAACATGCAATGTTATCTGTGTCAGGGAACTAGACTATTGAGGAAGGAGGACGGAATGTATTTCCTTTTGCTGGGTCATAAGAATCTGTTCTTGACCTCGATAAAACTGCCAAGGTGAGCCTTAGGAATTGGCAATGGGCGCTTTTACATGTCACGCTAACCCATGCTAATAAGCCATGGTGGGTTGGTTGTTCTTTGAACAACCCATGGTGCGCCCAAGAGATGATTGGGCTTACCATGGGTTGTTCGCCCCCTTGGTCCTCCCGTGGGTGTTCCAGGGAACCCTGCAGCAGGACAGACTTGGCTCCCCGTCCCCGCCACGATCACAAGCCAATTTTGGTTCACCGTGGCTTTTCCCCCCTTTACCCTCCCCCCCCCCCGAGATCATGATGTCTGGCTTGACAGCTGGCTTTCGCGATCTTCGTTTTGAAGCCACTGACAGCCCCTTCAAATTGCCCAAGCGGCACCTTGGATGGGCTGTCTGTGGTCGGGAAACATTTATTTTTGTGCGCACAATGTTGTGTGCTGGGAAATATGAGGGCAACAATGTTGATGGCTGGGACATATGTTTGTGTATGTCCCAGTCCAAAACCACCGATTTCCCACCCCAAATCCCCTTTTTAAAGCGACCAAGAGCTAGCTGTCAAAACTCCTTTTTTCCTAGAAAAGGGGGTGGGGGGGCACTTTTGCACTTTCCCAAGCACCTAGAGGCTTGGAACAAAATGCAAAATGTGCACCCTGATGGGAACTAAGGCAGTGAGAAGATAATCTTGCTGTGAAGTGGGTGTAAATCCGCCAATTTTCGCAGTCTAAAATCCCTCATGCCTTTGGTTTTGCTTGACAGCTCACCTTCTGACAGCTGTCAAGAAAAACCAAAGGGGGGGGATGTATTTGTAGCCTCTTCTGGGCACTGTCCAGGGGTGGTACCTGTTGCCCCTGGACATTGCCCCAGCCAAGGCTTCAAATCCCTGCAGTTGTGCAAGTGTGGCTAATTTTTTTTTAAATTGTGCAACATTTTTTGTGCAAATTTTTTTTTTAAAGGCTGGGCAAGCACTGGCAGCCTCCCGAATGTGTTGCTGGCGCACTTTAAAGGGACTGCTTGTGGCTGTCTAAACGGAGATCATGAAAGCCAGCTTGATAGGTGGATTTTGCAATTCCACTCCCCCGAAGTTTAAAGGGAAAAATAGCTGCAGCAAGCCTGAAATGGGTCATGGCAGCGGAGAGGGGGGGAACCAGTGCCAGCTGCCCCAAAGTGCTGCCTGGGCACTTTGGTGGTGGCTGGTGCTGGTGCTGGCCCGGTTTAAAAAAGGTTTTTTTGCCACTCTTGCCATGGAGTTTGCTAGCCGATTCCCTGTACCCACAATGGGGGTCAGTCGTCTGGGTTCAGATGACATGACAACCCATCATGGGTACAACAAACCCCTATAACAACCCATGGGTTTTTGGGGCAGCTTGTTGCCCATGCACAAACCATCTCGGTCTGGGTTCGCATGACTTGACAGCTCATCATGGGTAGTAACCGACAACGGGTTGTTGTGTCATTCAGACTGAGTCACTGATTCAAGGTTGAATAAAAGCTGGAATTCTAGGACTGGAATCCTATTTCCAGTTACTTGGAAGTAAGGCCCACTGAACAAAGGAGGACTTACTTCAGGACAAACATACTTAAATTACACTAAATTATACTTAAAATTACACTAAGTCTTGCAGCCCAATCCTATGCATGTGTACTCAAAGTGGGGCCATTAAGTTTAATGGGATTTACAAGATTGCCACCTGAAACTCATGGGATTGGATTGGTGACTTCTGATGGGAAATGACTTCAGGATAGGCTGCCAGCTATGATTTAGTGAGGTACTTTCAGAATCATTATTACTTATTACCAAAAAATTTATATACCACCTTTCCACCTTCCAAGACAAAGCCCTCAGTTAGAAGGAGATATGTAGGCTTCTTTAGAAAGGCAACCCTCCAAATATTGATAAATGTGAATCTGAACTAAGAATGTTGTTGTGCCTCCAGTAGGTCAGACAGAGACCAGCCAGGCCAGAGTGTGTTTGGGGCGGGGCCAGTGCAGCCTGACCCAGCTGGGCAGCCTTACCAATCAGCGCCTGCTCAAAAGGCAGGTCCCAAACACACTCAGATGCTGGAAGCAATTGTTTGTTACAGCTACAGGCAGACGCTCCTGACATTCCCGACCTCAGACTTGTAACGACCTTGGAACGACCTTGACCACAACTTTGCCTGATCCCGAACTGGTTTATGTTTGCTCTATTTCGGAATGATATATTTTGGCTTTGACCCTCGAACTGTGATAACGACTATGGCTTATCTTGGAACTGGATGGATTTACGACAAATGTTCCTCTTCCCCAAAATGCAAAGAAATCCCTTTCTTATATGGTGGCACATGCTACCTTGAAACAGAATTTTCAGTTTGAGTAATTTCCAATTAATAATGTGGGTTTTCACCTGTCCTCACCTTCACACACAGGACTGGACAAGAAAACCTATAAGATAAAGAATCAATTACAGGAAGGAGTCTTGCAGCCCAATCCTATGCATGTGTACTCAAAGTGGGGCCATTAAGTTTAATGGGATTTACAAGATTGCCACCTGAAACTCATGGGATTGGATTGGTGACTTCTGATGGGAAATGACTTCAGGATAGGCTGCCAGCTATGATTTAGTGAGGTACTTTCAGAATCATTATTACTTATTACCAAAAAATTTATATACCACCTTTCCACAAATGTCAACAAGATAGTGTACAATTCAAATAAAAAATGATAATATATAAAAACAATAAAACTATATTAAAACAGCATTGAAACAACATTAAAACCACTATCCACAACTTAAAAGGCCAAATTAAAGAGATAATTCTTAAACTACTTTCTGAAAAGCCAAGGAAGTGGGAGCAAACCTTAGTTCTGAAGGGAGATTCTACATTTTGGGAGTGATGCAGGAGAAAGTCCTTTCACGCATGTACAACAAAAGAGCTTCTGCAAATGGGGTGTCCTCAAAAGGACCTTTCCTGCAGATCTTAATCAGCAGACAGGTTCATATCGAAACAGAGGGCCCCTCAAAGAGCCAAGCCCTAAGCAGTTTAGAGCTTTAAAGGTTAATTGGACTGAAAAAAAACCCTGGCAACTAGTGCAGACTGGTGTGATATGATCACAATACTGTGCACTGGTTGGCAGCCTAACTGCCACACTTTGTAGCTTCTGCTATTAATTAGTGTGTTTCAAAATAACTGTTTGGAAAAAAATAATTCCAAATGGCAGTATACCAGATACCCGTCTAGAATATGTCTTCTTGAATCACTGGTTTTTATCGCAATCTATAAAATAATGTATTTCATATTTAGATGTTGTGTGTAAACATTGAATTACATTTCTATTGATTTTTTTCAGATTCTTGTGGTTTTCCGGTCATTTGTATTTTGTAGCTATATATCAGGGACGGGGAACCTACAGCTCATGGGCCTAATGCAGCCCATGGGGGTTCCCCATCTGTCCCAGCAGCTTCTTCCCCTGGCAAGGAGAAAAAGAAGCAGATCAGAGATAAGTACTTTCCCCTACTTAGCATTGAAAAGGGCTTAGTCTTAAAAAATCTGAGAGATAGAGTGATTGAATGGCTGAAGGTCCTAGTTCCAGATATTAAATGGGAGCAAGAGGACATCGAAAGGATCCACAGAGTCACTTTCAAAAGAGAAGGAATGAGTCCCAGAGACATTATCTTATGACTTACATATTACAACAGGAAGGAGATTCTCATGAAAGCGATCAGGCAAATCCCTGGCCAACTGATGTTTTTTTCGGCCCCAGTTCAAGTCTACAACGATTTGTGTGCCCGAACAACAAATTGGCGTAGGAGCATGAAACCTTGTATAGCAGTTTTGATCAAAACTGGGATCTCCTACACCTGGGGTTATCCAGTTTTTTTGAGATTTTTTTTTTAGAAGAAATCTCACAAGATAACATCACTGGAGCAAGGTATTGGAGTTGTTGCAACAACTGGGCTTACAAGGAGAAGATGGAGCAGCTGGATAAGAAATGCCAGGGTTGGTTGGAAATACGACATACAAGACTTCTCAGTGCAGTTGGAGGATAGGATATATATTTTTTCTTTTTCCTCTCTTGGGTTTTTTTTTAATTTTTTAATTTATTTTATTTTTTATTGTATTTTTATTGTATTTTTTAATTTTTATTTTTGGTTTTCTTTAACTTATACAAAAAATAGTAAGGGGAAAAAGGGGGGGGTAAATGAAAAGGGCTTAGTGCTTAGCAGGTGAAAGCTCTTATCTCCAATCAGCTGCTGACCAGAGGAGGCAGGGAAGGAAGTAAATGAGTGATTCAATCCTGCTTCCTTCTGAGTAGACATGAAGCTCATGCTTCCTTTTGTGTAGACATGCTTCCTAGCAGAAATTGGTACCAATGGAATTTGGGGTATTTGGGTGGGTGGGTGGGTGGGTGGGGTCAGCCCTACCCACTTTTGCCTTTGGCCCCACCCACCACTAGAATGCAGCCCCTGAGAGCTTCTCTGAAGTGGAATTCAGCCCTTGAGTTGAAAAAGGTCCATCATCCCTGCCCTTCACAGACTACATTGCAATAGTCTTATTGCAATGTAACCAAGGCATGGATAACTGTTGCCAGATCAGATCGAATGGCCATAGCTGGAACACTAAACATAGTTGTGCATACACAGTCCTTGCTGCTGCTGTCACCTGAAAATCCAGGGACAGTGTAGGATCAAGGAGCACTCTCAAGCTACAAACCCAACCTTTCAAGGGGTGTGGATTGAATCTCAGCTTGTACGCCCTCATCCAACCCATTATGAAATCCAGGCAATGATCAGGGGTATCAACTGCTGTTTTGGAGTTAGGCAATGAAGGGTAGTAGAGCTGGACAGCATCAGCATATTAATGGCACCAAAGCTCTGGATGACATCTCCCAGTGGTCTCATGTATACATTAAAAAACACAGGGGACAGGATAGAACCCCACAGTGCTAGTGCCCTGAAGGCAGTTCAGAAGGATACCGTGGTCAAGGGTATTGAAAGTGGCCAAAAGCCCAAGAGAACCAATAGGGATGCACTCCCCCCCATCCAGTTCCCAGTGTAAGTCACCCCCTAAAGTGACCAAAGCAATCATAGTCCCATATCCTGGCCAGAAGGCTGACTGAGTAATAGCTGAAGATAATAATTACCATCCAGATGTGTCTGGAGTTGCAAAACTCTTAAGGGACAATAACAGAGTTCTTGAAGTTGCTTTCAGAAGATGCAGGTTTTCATTGCAAAGCTGCATGTACTGTTGGTACAGATAGGTAATGAAAACATGCAGTTACACTTCTTAAAGATTTTAGATGAGGAAATTGCTCCAGGCATTAGCTACATGCAGGGCCCTCAACCTTTTTGGTCTGGTGGGCACATTTGGAATTGAAGAGTGTCATGGGTACTATCACAAAATGGTTGCCATTGGGGGGCTTGCCCATGCCATTCATAAAATGGCTGCCAGGAGGGCATAGCTAGTTACAGAACACCCATTTCCTAGAAGGCAAGTTGGTGAGGCTAAAAGAAAAGTAAGTTGCCTTAGAACCTAAGTACAAGGCAGAAGTCCAAACTGAGCTCAAAAACGTAAAAACAGACTTTTGAACCCATTTCACAGAAGGCAAACTGATGAGGCTCAGAGACAAGTAACATGGCTAAGAAACCGAGTACAAGACAGAGTTGGGATTTGTGGCCCTAATACCAGATCACATATTTGCCCCAGGGCCGGCGCTACCGCTAGGCAAACTAGGCGGTTGCCTAGGGCGCGCGGCTGAAGAGGGCGCGGAAACGCTGCGCTCCTCTTCGCTGCCGCTGTGCCGCCCCCGCCAGGCCTCTGCCGCTGCTGCGCTGTGAGAGTTGGACTGACTTGGGTTTAAAAGCTTTTTTAGTTAATGATTTTTAGTTTTAGTTACGCAAGCGGAAGGAGGAGATAACAGCAGTTAATAAAGATTAAAGAGTTTATTTGTAAGACTTAATTACATGGGATTAAGGCAATTAATGCATTTTTACTCATTACATCATAGCAGACTCAAAACTTATACTTTAGTGGTAAGGCTAGATGAAGTGAAGTCTAAGACAATACATGTCGAGTTGAGACGAGCAAGCAGCAGAGAGATATGAAGAGGAATGACGGAAGAGAAGTGAGTGTGTCAGCTTATATACCTCAGACCCTGCACTTATAAATAGGATATTACTCACCCCAGTGTATAACCTATTTATCAACATGTTGACTGCTAAAACCTGTTCAAGGCTGCTGAGTCACATCACCTCGAGACCATGTCTCCTGACCAAAGGCCTTGTATACTTGAACTCAAGTAACACCCACCAGGTCAGGTGATAATCTCGATGTCAGGTGGTAATCTCATTCTGCCTATGCCGCCCCCGCCAGGCCTCCGCCTCCCCACCCTCCTGCCTGCCGTCGCCGCCGCCGCGCCTCCCCCCGCCTGCCCGCTCGCTGCCGCTGCGCCTCCCCCCGCCCTCCCGCTCGCTCGCTGCCGCTGCGCCTCCCCCGCCCTCCCGCTCGCTGCCGCTGCGCCTCCCACCGCCATCGCCACCCCCCCAACCCCCCCGTCACCTACCTTCTCCGCGTCGCGTCGCTTCCGGAGCCCCGCCCGCGTTGTTTTGGCGGGAGGAACCAGGGCAACAGGGCTTAAACAGCCCTGTTGCCATAGTTTCCCCGGGCAAAAAACAGCGCGGGGGTCCCGTCGCGTCGCGTCACTTCAGGAGGAGGAGGAGGAGGAGGCGGCGGCAGCTGCAGCAGCCGCCGCCGCCGCCACGGCGGGGGGGAAGGTAGGTTGGTGGTGGCGGCGCAGGGTTTTTTTTTTTTCTGCTTTGGAGAGGGGGGGGCGCTAAATATTTTTTCGCCTGGGGCGCCAAACTGCCCTGCACCGGTCCTGATTTGCCCTCATAAAGCACAATCTATTTCCAAAGAAGGCAATCTGGTGATGCTCAGAGAAACACACACAGGCAAAACACACAGAACCTCAGGCAAAACCCTAACTAACTCCACCCCACTGAGTCAGGCAAAACACACACCGCACACATATAAAATCCCAGGCAAAATACACTGCACCATACCAAAACAAACCATGGAGTAACACACACACACACACACACACACACACACACACACACACACACACACACACACTCCACTACCACCACTGGCCTCTGATGCCTAAAGGCATTATTGGAAATAAAGATAACAATGGAGGCTTGACACCATGCTAAATAAATAAATAAATAAGTTAAAGCTAAGTAAAAGCAGGGCTTTTTTTCTGGTGGAACTCACCGGAACTGAGTTCCAGCACCTTTTCTTCTATTAATTGCATTACAATTTAATTGCCATCTACTCCCGAGGAAATGTAATCCAAGAGTTCCGGTACCTTTTTCTCCAGAAAAAAAGCACTGAGTAAAAGTCAGCAGGGACAAGAAACCTGATAGTCACTAAAGGAGGCACATTGGTGCCCACAGACACCACAGTGGGGACCCCAGTGCTACAGTATCTGAGTTGACTTGATCTTAAGTTACTGTACTTAAGGCTGATTGACCTGCTTAACCAGCAGAGGTCTACAATAGACCATTACTTTGTGACCTAGCACTTACTTTGGAAGTTCAAACCATGAAGCACCTTTCACTAGCTTAGGCTGCTGCACCAACTGCAGCCCATCCTAAACTAAGATAGCCCTGCAACAGTAATCCATGTCCTGGTAAAATTCAGACTTGAGTAATACAAATGGGTTATACATGGGGGCTCCCCTTGAAGACTGCAGCTTTTTGGAAACTACAGTTAGTTCAGAATATGGTAGCCAGATTACTAATATGAATTGACCTACAGAAAAGTACTAAATCTTCAGTGGCTTCCAATTTGTTTCCAGGCACAATTCAAGGTGCTCATTTTGACCTAAAACTTCGATATTGTTGCTTGGGATGAAGGTCTTTGAAGGACCGCCTGCTCGATCTTTGAAATCTTTGTCAGAGGCCCTGCTCTGGATGACCCCAATCAGTGATAGGCATTCTTGGTGATGGTACCCTAGTTGTGGAATGCCTATCAGGAACACAAAACTGACTACTCTTCTAACATTTAGACCAGTGGTTCCCAACCTTGGGTCCCCAGATGTTGCTGGCCTACAGCTCCCAGCATACCCAGCCAGTATGGCTAATGGCAAGGGATTCTGGGAGCTGTAGGTCAGCAACATCTGGGGACCCAAGGTTGGAGAGCCCTGATTTAGACCCTAGCTAAAAACAATATTTTACTCCTAAGCTTTTTATTTAGATTTTTTTTTTTTTTTTGCTTTGCTGGAGTTGTTTTTATTGCTGGTTTACTCTTGCTTTTTTGAAATGGCTTTTTCTTCTACTGTGCTTATTTTTATTTATTTTTTTTAAGAAAAAAACCCAGGGAAAGTTAGGGATAATGCTGGTAGTTACATATAACTCTTGATGAATGTAATCACAGCTAATAAGAATTAGGTATGTCCAATTTAAGGCAGGTGAAACAATTACTTTATTTTTATAAAGTATGCAGGGACGCTTTTCCTTGTTTTAAGGTTTTTAGTCTATATTTTGAATTTTTTGAATGAAAACTCTTAACAGGCAATAGCAGTTTCAGCTAACAGTTGAAATGTTTTCTTAACTTGTGTTGACCTCTAAAATATATAAACTTCACAATAAAGTGACTTTTAACTTAAATGTTTTCAAGTTTTCGCTGTTTTCTTAGAACAAAATGAAAGGCTGAACTGTCAAGATATGCCTGGCCAAATTTTTAATGGCCCAGTGCACACATTTAGCTGACAAGTAACTGAAATCTGACCCAGATGCTCACCCTTTCTTGTTACTTCAAAACTGATTTGGGCTTAAACATCTAACACCTACAGGTGTTCACATTCTCCAGCTTGTCAGCAACACAAGCTTCACTAGATATGGTATCAGGATGTGGTCAGACGAAAAGATACCTAAAGACCCCACAGATGACTCCAGTGGAACCACTTTGCCCACCTGTGCCCCTCAAGGCTTTTTGTTGGATCTGTCCTTCATAAATTCAACTTTGGAAGAGCAGTTAGTAAAAAACCAAATTGCTAAAGCAATTATAGTGAATGCACTGTAGCTAGGAAGTAAAGCAACACACAGGAATTTAATTTAATAATGCATGGTCATAAGACTGAAACTTAACATTTAACCTTGCAGCAAATTAAATTGGCTTTCCGATCCAGTAAAAAATTCCAGGCCATTGAAACTGAAATATGCAAAGCACATCCTAATGAAAATATGCTGTTACATTTCCCCCCCCTTTAAGGTCCATTTTCCTCCTTCCACAATTCCTCAGCAAAAGAGATGGGAGTACAGTATTTATAGTTAAGTATAACCACAGAAAGCATAAGGCAGCATGATTTCTTTCAGAAATAGTCATTTGATTACATAGTATATTCTGACATGTATACAATGGCTAGTATTCTACTGCTCACGCAACAGGGCCATCATGTTTATAAAAATAACCCCCAAAGAGCGGAAACACTCGTTTCTGGAATGGGGCAGGTCAGTGGAACTTGCAAGAGAGAGATCTGCTGCCCTGTCCCGATCCAGAAACAGGCAATTCTGCTTGTTTGTTTCCAGGGTTACTTTTAGAAGTGTGAAAGCCCCGTTACACAAGCAACCACTCTCATGAGCACAATGGAACCAGGGGAGGCCGAGTGGCTCCATTGGATACTGCCCAATGAGTTTTTCAAATTTAGCCCTGGAGTAAGCAGTCCATATTGTATAAATATATTGTATACAATATAATGTCACAGAATGCAACAAACCCCCTCAAATGAAGTCTATAAAAACAAATTTGAAAGAAAGAGAAAGCAGGGGTGGTAGTGAAAGGTATAAACAGCAGATTCTCTAAAAGCACCTGGAAAATTAAAGGTCTTTAGATATCATGATGATGTTGAAGGAAGAAAGACTGCGAAGGAATCTAGTTTCACACAGAGAGACCTTTTCTTCTTTTTTTATTATAACATATCATATTACAGGGGAAAATAATACAAAAGAAAGCAAATAAACCAACAAAAATAAATTTATATCAATGTGAATTCCAATACACAATAAAATTAGGCCATTTACCTGCCATATTGCATGTTTTCTACCATATTTTCTGTGAATTGCATTCAGTCATTTACCAATTTCAGCAATATTCACATATTTCATTTGCCATTCCAGAAAATCTCCAGTGTCTAGTCCATACACTTTTACCAGATATTAGTAAATGCAGTGTAATTGATTTTTGAGCATTAGAGAGGTTGTCCTGGATTATATTAAGAATAATTAATAAGTGATTAACCGTAGCATGTATCCTAAATTTTGGAATATTCGATCAATTATTTGCCTCCAATAATTCTGAGAAAATTGACACCTCTACCACAAATGGCACAAATCTGCTTTGTTAGTCCAGCATTTCCAACATTTTAAATGTGTAACTGAACATATCCTGTTAAAGTCATGTAGTGTCATCAAGATAGCAGTTTATATTGTATTTCCTGGACTTCCAGCACAATCCAATGAGGCTACCCGTAACCCTCTGAACTGCTGATTTCGGCTGCCTAGATGTTTTACCTCTCCTCATGGGGAGGAGGGGCTGAGATACCACCCAGATTCCTTGGAATCCAGCGATGCCTTAATCCTCCCCACTCTGCCACCAGGAACATCCCCCCACGGGGAAACCAAGCAGAATTCTGTGTTCGGTTCCCTGCCAGCGCAAAAAGAACCACGCTGGCTACGAGATAGGGGTGGGTGGGCGCTCCACGGCACCACAACCTCAGAAGGGATTTCCGAGGTTGCAGCGCCTTCTATGCCCAATCCTATACTCCCCCCCCAAGACAAGGTTGGAGGGACATAGGATTGAGCCCTTAAAAGACTTAATGAAGCTGACTTGATAGATGAATGTATTTTAAGCCGTTTTTGTTTTGATACTACTATATCTAAATCCTTTCCCTTAACCTCTCTAAATTTATGCCTTTTCTTGTGAAGATTACATATATCTTTGCTAGCAGACCTTTAGGTTCTTCTTTCCCACATTATATTTCCCCAGGCTGTTAGGTTTTTCAAAGAGTAGGAAGGACCCACTTTGCCAAATAAAACAATCCTTATTTATAGATATTGCAACTGGAGCCTCCTCTTTTTATACCAATATCTTGTCTGGTCAATATCTGCCCATTTACTATCAAATTATTAAATTTATCAACATTGGGTTGGATTTAGGATCTGCCTTCTGCAAAAGAATGGGACCTCAGTTTTGGGGATTCCCCCTACCCCTACACCACAGCTCACCCCATTTGGTAGGGTCTCCTGACTCCCTGTGTGGCATTTTCAGGGGACTGGAGGGGCTGCTGTGGGAAGTAGTGGGCAGGGAAATCCACTTCTATCAACACAGTTGATCCAGCATAAATTTGGATCAAACTCAATATTTCCCAGTTTTGAAAACCCTGTTGTGCCTCCATATGGGATGGAGGAGGACATAGGGCAACTGAGCCAGAGTGAGTTTGGGGAGGGGCTAGGCACGTATCATCTGCAGCCTGGCCCAGCTGTGCTGGCTTGCCAATCAGCGCTTGCTTAAAAGACAGGCCCCAAACACACTTCAGACACTGGAAGCAATTGTTGTTGCAATCAGCTGTAGCCAGATGCTCTTGCTAGCTCCCGAACTGAGACTTGGGCATTTTGACTCCAGAATGACCTTGACATCTCTTCGGCCTGCTCCTAAACTGGTTTGTGTTTTCTTACTTTGGATATTTATTTTGGCTTCTAACCTCGGACTGTGGTAACGACTTCGGCTTATCTCTGGACCGGACTAATTTATGACAAACCACTTGCAAGCTCATTAATATTAATTCCTTATTCCCTATCATTGAAGCTAATGGAGACAGATCTGATCTTAAGGCCTCTTTCCTCTTGTCCCAGGTTTCGAAAACTTGTTGTGAAATTAAATTCATGGCCAGCTGGTTACTCCTCTCGTTTTACATATGAAGTTGTTCCAATTTATAGACAATATTACGAGTATTGTGTGATAATCATAATGATAATCAAACCAACTGCTCAGCCCTCATACTATAGTGTCAAACTGGGGACAGCCTGACCATTTGTGGTGATTATTGCATTATGGGCCTTGACTGAGAGACTTAACACAGTAAAAATTTCACTGCCTGTTGAATTTTAAGTGCAATGGCAGCATTCCCATGCTGCATGTTGCGCTTCAGGGTTGAGAAGCACCATGGCAAGATTCCAGGAGAGCATTTTGACTATAGGCAGGGGCCCTCAGACCCCCCAAAGTCACCCCCCCCTGCTCTATGTCATCATTACCTATTGACATGGGGAAGGACTATGCCCTCCTGATGCTGGCTCCTGGTTTTAAGAAAGGCAGCATTACATCTACATCGGATGTATAAATGAGTATAGCTTATTTAACAATTTTTAAAAAGTGGATAGTGTAGTGATTTTAAAGAAATAGTCATATAGCTTATGCACTACTCTGATAGCATCCTTTATGCTTTACTGGATGATGTGTATGTTAAAACAGCCAGGACCTGCCTTTCAGGTGAGCTGGAATAATGCTACATCAGGGAAGACAACACAGATGCCCTTTCTAAATGCACCTTTAAGGCATTAGACATAAAAGTGGTTTGGGTATCAGAACCTGACTTGTTTTAGACACCACTCTATAACCATGACTGACAGTTTATAATTTACACGGAGGGTGCGGCTAAAGTCACTGAAGCAGATATAAGCATTGGCTTTCCTAATATGTACTTATGGCCCGTCTCTTGTCTAAGTGCTTTGTTGCACAGACATGCCAATACCTAATACCACTTTCTATGGGCCCAGTGCCCAAAGGCCTTTAAAAGGAATATG
Source organism: Shinisaurus crocodilurus (assembly GCA_021292165.1). Lineage (NCBI taxonomy): Eukaryota > Metazoa > Chordata > Lepidosauria > Squamata > Shinisauridae > Shinisaurus > Shinisaurus crocodilurus. Next base: position 176,991,421 of record CM037879.1, on the reverse strand, counting down.
GAATTACATATACATTTGGAACCTCCTTAATTTTACTGGTTCCTGATGACAATTTTTGTTTTGGCAAAACCATACATTTCATGTGGAAAGGAATCATTAGTACAAAAAGATGGTCATTCAAGAACAATATTTAACAAGCCTGAGAAGAAAGTTATAAATATGATAAAGGTATAAAAGACATATGAAGAAAACAGAAGTGGGGAAATACATAAAATATCTGAAAAAATGACAGAAAAGGGAGATTTATTTTTATCACCCTATGTAGTAAAGGCTAAGACAAAACCTGAAAAAAACACCTTTGTAACCATATGCAAAGTATGGAATTGTACACACTACTGCAACCTTGATCTTCACTATCAGTTCTGCAGAATATGCTCCTTGACATTATCTCTTTTGATCAGATATAATTTCACAGGAAAAACAGCGAAGGTTATCCCAACTCTCCAAATTAAGCAATCTAGCATATTGGCTATGATCTACAGCAGTGCTTGAATTATGAGGGGAAAGCCCTTAATGAAACAGGTAGAGGACGCCTTAATGAAATCCGCCCTCCCCACAATTTTAGTGAAGTTGTGGGTCCCCTTGTAATCCTCTAATAACAGCTAGGCGATGGCAGAAAGGGTATGCAGATTACAGGTGGTCCAGAGGGAGCCAATCTAGAAGAGCCAAAAGCATACACTGGCAACTTTCACTGCAGCAGTTTTGAAATGGATTTTAAAAACACACTACAAAGTGGTCTGGTGGCCTAGCACTGGAAGCTGTTGTAGGTACAAAGAAGAAATTTGTAAAAGGTGGCTGGTATGCTCAGTTCTTCTGATGTACATAAAATGTGGATGGACAACAGTTCCACTAGTATTGAACTTTATTGGAAAATGCTTCCATACTGTGGTTACAGACCTAAGCAATGTGTATGTCAGGTTTCCTATATGAGGCAGTATTATTATTTATTTAAAATATTTATATACCATTTCCTTTTTCAAGGATTTTTTTTAAAAATTCCAAAGCGGTTTACATTACATTATAAAACTATAAAATACAACATTACAATTACAACACCAATCTTGCTGGTGCCATACCGTGGGACCTTGCCCCAGTTCGGAAGGAGCTTCAGTTTCAGATTCTAACTTGGGGGGAGAGTCGGTAGAGTCGGGCTCTTGTTTTCTGTGGGGAATCAGAGATCTGACGGTTCAGTTCTGCCAGGCCTCCCACTGCCCAACGAACAGGACATGGACGGTGAGGCGCTGGACACTGATACGGACAATTCTTTTCAGTCGGAAGACTCGACCTTGATGGAGGCTCCTGGTTATCAGTCAGGGACATCATCCCTGGAAACAAGGCAACAGGAGGAGGGCTCTGTGTGTTTCAGGGGTGGCCCTTTTGGTCTGTCATCTGCAGAAGATGGCAGGATAGAAATGCCCAGTCAGGCGTAGCCACTGGTTGAGGGGCCGGCATCTGTCTGTCTCTGGCCCAATGTAAGATATAGGCCATCAGAGCCTACCCGGGTAGGAAGAGGTCTCCTAGTGAGTAAGATGGTATTTCTGTGGACTATGGTGACATAAATGCATTGTTTTTATTTGCATTTTAGACTTAATCAGGACGTAGTATCTGAAATCATTAGGGAAACTAAAAATAAATAAATCCCATCCCTGATATACTGATATAACCTGTAGACCAGGGATCCCCAATGCGGCACCAGTGGAGGGATCTCCAACATGGAGCCTGTGGACACACAATTTTTAATGCCACCTGTTCAGAATCAGATACTGAAAGTGTTGTAAGGTCCTCAATCCATTGCATTATAGGAGGTACCGGTAAGTGCTTATACTTCCAATGGTGTAATATCAGTCTTTTAACCATCAAGGGGATGCAGAGAATCCATTTACATTAACCATTTGTTAATGTACATGAAGCAGGTAAATAATTTAAAACAGTGTGTACACCAATTAATATTAAAGGCTGTTCCAGTACAAAATGTATCTTTGTAATAAAATCCTCCCAAAAAGAGGCAACTACATTGCCAAAACATTTGTTTAAAAGAAGCATTAGCTGTATTGCACTGCCAGCGATTAGCTGAATGAGACAATCCCTTATTAAAGAGATGTCGCAATGTCCAACAGACACGAAACAAAAGTTTTTGCTGAGTAAGATGCACCCTAAGATCCATAAACAGGACAGGGAGATGCCAAAGTGGCGATCTCCTGATTGGGCATTTTGCGGTGATGCCCACAGCACTTTTTCAAATTCCCAAATGTGCCCACGGATCCAAAAAGGTTGGGGACCCCTGCTGCAGACTAATCAATCTGCAATCTGTCTAGATAAAAACAGCAAACAGTAAGAGACTAATGTCATAAGTGTAACGGCTCTGTTTTCATATTTTTAAATGATGCATCTGTCTTGTTGCAGATCTGTTTTAGATAAGTGATGAAAGTGTCTCTAGAACTGTGCTGAGTGACATTTGGATCATGCAGATACAGTGTTTGCAGAACAATCTGCAGAATAGACTCGGAAGAAATGTTATCCTATATTCTGACTGGAGAACTAGACAGATATTTGTGTAACATAGGACAAGCCCTTGGCATGGAACAACTCACATTTAAATGCTCTGCCTTGATATTGTGGGATATGTGTTCTTATAAGGTTTTTTAAAAAAAATCTCAGATGTGTGGTTAGTGATGAGGGAAACGCAACTCTGTATATGCGCAGGGGCATTCTGATTCTATTAGTATGGCTGCCACAGTTAATTGATCAGTTAGGTTAATTTATTTAAAACATTTTTGAACCTGTATTAATTGAGCAGCAGATTTTTTAAAAACATATATATTTTTTTTAAAGTACAAGTGCTTACAAAAACTGTGGGTGACAAACTTTTTCATAGAAGAGGCATTTTCTCTTCTCTGTCTCACAGCAGGGAATGACTCCTCTAGTGGTAGGGAAATTCTTATGGGATATAAGTTACTGAGAACTGTGTAATTAAAATAAACAGAACAATGGATGTCAAGATACAGTAATACCTTGGATTGCAAGTAACTTGGTTTGAGAGTGTTTTGCAAGACAAGCAAATTTTAAAATATTTATTTTAAAAAAATTGACTTGATATACAAGCGACGTCTTGCAATACAAGTACTGTAGTACGGCTTAAATTAAAAATCTCTGTACACATTTTTTGGGGGGAATTTCATTTTGATATAAGAGTGTTTGGGATTACAAGCACATTTCCGGAACGAATTATGCTCTCAATCCAAGGCATGACTGCATAATCTTTTTCACATAAATGAACATTAAAGAAATCTAAAGCAGAATTCAAATAATCATATAGTCACTTTTCTTCCTCCAGGTTTAATGCGCCATAAGCCAATTTCTGAGCTCAGTCAATCATGATAGCAGCATATGTGCTGGATGTGATGATGAGGTTGCCAAGGCTGCAAAAGACAGCCATAAATGGCCTCTGACTTACAGATGAAACAGACCCTGTCTCTAACTGGGTTGACCTGGCAGTTTGATAATATCCCAGAAACTATACAGCTTGTTTTTAGCTTAGGTAGTCAAAGAAGAGAACTGGCCACTGCCTGTTGCCCGTTGCCATCACCCTCTTCAGGGCTAGGATGAGTGTCTAAGAGGAAGGAACTGGAAGTAGTTAACCCAGCAAAGGTCCAGAAGAGAGTGAGAGTCTTATATACTCATTGTCAGTCCATTCTCATCCTTGTCCTCAGCTGGGTTATTACTTTCAGCTTGGACCTTCCTCCTCCTCTTAAGTAGAAACTTGGCAATAGAGTCTTCTGGCAGCTGAATGGTCACTCCTGCAGCAACTCTGTGCTTCCCACTGGGTCTGCCGTCATCTTTGCTCTTTAGGGGAAGGAGGCAAAGGGATCAAGGCAGGTCTCAGGATGGGGTTGAAAGAGTTACTGTGGGGTGCAGGCAAGGCATCTCTGAGATGGGTCTCTTAAATTCTGCCTTTGGGCTACTGCAGGATTCTCCCAGGCTTCAGGTGGAGAGGAGGTCTCTGTGGAGTCCCAAGCCTCTTCCTCCAAAGAGGTTTCCCCAGGGTCTGAGTCGGACAGGAATCATTTGCCAAGGAGAAGGTCTGCTTGGGCTTTCTTCTTTTTCAGACTTATTTCTTGATTTTGGAAGTGCTTGCTCTTCATGGGATGAAGTGGAAAAGCAAGGGAGACAGTCTGTACTTTTTGTCTGCTTTCTAAGGGCCCTTGTGCTTCTCTAGCTTCTTGTGTGAACAGAATATGGAACTGAAGTGAGTTCCTTATTCCTTCTTCTATCTTTTCTGTTTATGTTTATATGGAAAGTCTGAGGCACTCTTGCTTCTTCCTAGTTCCTACAAGTCTAACATTCTTCAAATTCCCCTGTCCTCTGGAGTTAGCTCTTGATGTGCCTCTGAAATCTGTAAGGTGAATCCTGTTTCTGTGAGTTCAGTAGAAGAACAGAACTAGTGCCAAGTATCGGAGGTGCTCAGGGTGCACTTCTTGATATCCAAACCCACCTGCTTGCTTTCAGAGGGGCTCTTCTCCAAGTTGATACCCCCATTAAACAATATCTGCTGGGTCTAGGAACAGGGGGTTTGGATCCAGAAATCCTTTTGTGCTAGTGGATTGACAGTCCAGCATCTTATTAGAGGACATTTCTACAAACACTTTAAAATACTTCCAATTTGCTTAATCTGTTTGCTAAGCTAATTGGTTATTTTCAGAAAGCCTAGGTTCGTCTAAATACTTGACTGTAGATTATATTCATCTACCTCAGACCTGACCTCATATTTACAGTTTTTATCAACACTTGATGAATATTCTGTTTGAAACATTTGGTGGGGATAAAGATAAGATGTCCTCCTTAACTATTAATATTCTGGAAACACTATCAGTTTAAAACATCACCTATTTTCAAGTCTAGAAAAACAGCTCCTCTTAAATTCCTCAGCTGACACATCACGTCTGTGATGTGTTACACCCTGTCACATCACATTACATCTCACACAGTAAACAGAAGAAAGGTTATAAACTTAGTGTGCATACCAACTGCTAACAAGTACATGTTTTTGCCAAGTTCTATTTAAATGAATGCATTCAGGAGTGACAACACAGAGGATCAAATATGGCTGAAATTCTCTACACATTTGCTTGTGAGTAAGCCCATTTCTCTCATAAACAATGCAGAATAGTAAGCTATATTTACATACAAGCCTTAATTCACTAGGTTTTTTCTTTTCTGGTCATAAAATGTACATGAACATTACTATAAAAGTTACTGCCACTGGGGAAATATTGGCTGGCATTTATACTAGGTTGTTTTTATTTATTTTTGGTCCTGACTCTGGCTTTACAACAAATACCTACAAAAGCCACTCTGCGGGTAACTCCTTAAAAGAAGACAAGAAGGGACTACATATTGCTTCAGGGAATGCACTTTGTTTACTTATTGGCTTGAGCCAGCAGTGGTAATGACATATCTACCTGCAGAGATGATTCATGTTCCTAGTGGGATTACACTGTCGATGGCGTCTGTTGCTAATCAGAATATTGTTTTACTCTATTTTTTTCTATTGGTAGTATTTGTGCCTTGCTAGGGCTTGTGCTGATCAGTATCTGCATTTTTATTTAAATAACTACATGGACAAGGAAACCTGTTGTCAACACCCAAATAATTATAAAATATGAATGTATGTGGCTGCTACCACAGTGCCTTCCCTATATTATATGGTCCATCTCTCTAATATTACAAGCATAGTCAACACACCAGGTGTGGCCTGTTGCAGAGCTTTTGTGATGTTCCAATACACAGGAAAGACTAGCACACAGAGGGAAGAAGACTGACCAATTCAATTAAAACTAATATATAGTATAAAAATATATAGTCCTCAGTATATTTAAATTGCATTCTACTATTAGCAATGTTGTTATACAGAAGGAGAAAAGGTAAATAATGTTATGATTTTAAAAGAAGTTTTCAAACTATGGTATGTACTACAGACTCATGTAGGCTGCTTTTGATGTACTTATAATTACCAGGGGCTTAAGCAGCCTAGCAGTGGAATGTCTAGATCAAAACTGATGACATGACATAGTAAAGGCAAACAGAAGTAGTGGAATTTAATGTGGCTGTGTTCTATAGACTAAGTATGAAGCACAACATGTTGCAGATGTGAAACAACTGTAGCTCACTGCTTCAAAAAAAATATGAAGTGCGGAAGACTGTATTTTTATGAAAGTTTCAAAGAGATGGTTTAGAGTGAATTTACAAAAAATGTTTGGGAATCAGAAATGACACTATGATATGACAATTCTCCATAATGTGGCAAAGGTTTTTTTTTTAATGAATATACCACCAATATATATTTTGATACATTTAACTGTGTCCAGGTGTTATCACTTTGCCATGGATTGTTTTTTAGAACACTGTTAAATGCTTATTCATAGGATCTTTAACACAGAGGAATTACAGGGATACATCACCGCATGGTTGCATTTTCGCACACTAAACAGGGACCTTCCCCCCATCTTCATGTGGATTTGTCCCAGATCACCAATCTACATAGCAAGATACTGATACGTTCAGATAGTAGCCGTGAGGCTCCGCCTCATTTTAAGTCAAACCGTCTTGGGCTCCAGTATGGAAAGAGGTGGTTGATTTGCATCTCCCTTCTGCCCTTAGTATGTTCAAGACGATTGTGTGAAGGTGGAGATTTGTACAGGTATAGGTCATACAGAAAACAGTGGGTTTTACTGTACTCATAAAACACACTCATAAGAAAACCCATAATGAACCATAAATCACAGAGGAAAGTTTAGACTTGAACGTATTGTCGGTGGAATTATCTAAGAACAATGTAATGGACTTATGCATGTGAAAAGAGCATGTGAAAAGATAATGTCAGCATGACTGTGAAGGAAGGGGAGGCTGGCTGACTCTGCCAACCCACCCCTTCTTCCCAAGATCCAGAGATCCCAAAGTGCCAGACTTAGCTCTGCAGTCCTGACTGGAATCTCTCTCAGGGACTTGCCCTTGTCTATAACCTGGATTTAGCTGAACCACAGAGCAACCACAAACGCCATGTGGGGAAAAACCAAGGAGGTTTATTCAGGTAAACAGATTACAACAATTAAGGTGGGAAATGAGGGAAGGAGACAAGGTAGGGAGACACTTTGGTACAAACAGTAAAGCTACAAAACAATAAAACTGATTCCTTATATCTCCCAGGCACTCACGTTTACCTGGGGGCCGGTCTTCTTCAGGGCTTGTTTCAGCAAAGCCCTACCACAAGAGGAGACCACCACACCCACCCTAAGGTCCGGGATGGGTGGCCCTCTTCAGGGCTTACCTTAGCCACAGCCCTCATTTAGCATTGTTCACTGGGAGCTCCCCAGGGATGGTGGCTGAGGTCTGACCGAAGCCATAGACCTGCTTGCAGCTTGCTGCCTGACGACCAACAACCAAAACCAGAAGCCACAGCTGGTAATATAGATTCTTCCCCCCCTCCTCTTTTCAGTAGCCCAGCTGCCTTTAGCCAATCAGGATGAACTTCACCTGGCCCAGGCAGGGGAGGGATGACTCATGACTAGTGGGCTTTAGAACATGTGCATTTTGCATATCAAAGGCCTGGTCATGTAGACCTCAGCCTTTGGGGCGCCATGCCTCATCAGATAACCTATGTACATTCTGCCCCTCCCAGCTCCTAGCTGGGATTACCTGGTTTACACATGAGGGTGTGTGTGTGTGTGTGTGTGTGTGTGTGTGTGTAGGAAACCCCAGAGGCTCTTTTCTTCACAATGGCTATTCTGGAGTTTTGAGCACTGTTGTCAGAATCACCCACACAGAAGACATTTATCGCAACTGTACAAGAAAGCAACTCAGGGTGCAATCCTATGGCGATGGCCATAAACCCCTGAATTCAGAGGCTTATGGTCATCCAATGCAGAATGGGAGGAGCGGCAGAGGTCGTATCCTGGCCTCTCCAGTCTCCTCCCCTCCCCACTCCGCCCCTTGAAATGCCCCCCTTTCCCCCCTCCAAGGTCGCTTTCCTGACCTCGGAGAATAGCCAGCACAGTCCTTTCTGCGCCAGCTGCGAGGGGAAGGGGGATTGGAGCACCGATTCCCAGCTGGCTGTGTGGTTGGAGCACTGCCTCCGACCTTGGATCTGGGAATCCGAACAATCCTATGTCCCTCAGATGCTGTCTAGGGGGCCATAGGATTGCTTTCTTATACTGTAGTATCATTCTAAACAACATTTTGTTTGACCAGACAGAAACAAAGTTGTCCTGAGGATGTAGACGTAACAAGTGAAACATGAAATTGTTTTAAGATTTCTAGCTTTACTTACTTGATGGTTCCAGATAGTTAACCATAAACTAAATGGTTAACTATAATCTAGAGAAAGGGAAAAAAAACCCACTCATAACTAAGGGACCACTGAGCAAATCAACCCTGTAGGGTTTTTCACAACAGTGGAATTGTCACATCCCTGATTATTATTTTTAAAATTAGGGCACCTTTGTTGCCAAAACTCAAAGCCACCAACATTTAAAACTAAGTTTCTATAAAAGGATAGGGCTCCCCAGTTTGTCTTTGAACTATGAAGCATTTATTGGGCTGTCTTGTCACAACATGAATCCCTTTGGGGTGAAAGCAATTGATTTGAAGGCTGCTGTGACCTAATGCAATTTGTTGGAAGCTGGCCTTGGGAAACTTTCTGACATTTATTACACAAGGTTTTCATTGAGTATTCATGATGCAGTAATGGCTTGATGGCTGAGTTGTTCACTTCCACGAGAATTTGCTGGATCAGAAAAAGTTTATCTTTGTCTACAACACAGAACAACTATATGCCTTTCGGTGCTAGCAAACAGAGTACGAAGGTATCGAACATCACTTATTTATTGTCCCCACTCCCCAGTATCTAGAGATCTGGTGTGGTGCAGTGGACAGAGTGTTGGACTAAGGTCAGGGAAACTTGGGTTCAAATCCAGCTCAGCCATGAAGTTACTGGGCCACTGGGCCAGTTAACATCTCTCTCTCTTTTTTTTAATCCTGGAAGACAATCTTACTCGGTCATGAGTGATCGCCTACAGTACAGTAACATCTCTAACCCTAACCTACCACACAAAGTTGTTTTGAGGATAAAATGGGGCCGTGAAGTCATGTATGTGACCTTGTGCCTTTACTTTCTTCCATAAAAGTGAATGGAATGGATGCCATGATGAAAAGTGAAGTGCTGCACTTGGGATGGGGACAAAACTTGACCACTACCCTGACACTGCATGGCAATGTTCATCCTCTACCTCCTGAAAGCATCTCTAAAGTTTCAGAGGGAAGGGGGCATATGTGTCTACCGCTTCTCAAAACCAACAAGCAGCATTCTAACACACACACATGCAATCATGGACATAGCTTTTGGGTTGAAGATGTGGTGAGCTTCCTCTCTGCCACCATCTGAGTTTTGGTCTGGGTTGGGATAGTTTATCTCTAATCTTATTATTTTGGATTTGAACTTCTACTAACAGTGATTCTCTGAATAGGATTTCCTTTATTTTATTTTTTGAGCTTATTAGATTTTATCCCTCCTTTGTCATATAGTAGAAGGGGAAGAGCCATAACGGAATCATTCTTGGAGTTGCAGCACCTACTTTTGTCATTGCAACAGTATCTTGCCAAGAGCATCTGCTGTCAGAGTAAGTGATGCACTGTTACTTATAGAGATAACTACTGCTGCTGCTCAGAAGATGACTTGACTTGTGGCTGTGGCAGCTCTTCTGCCTCATTGGAATACAGAGAAGGGAAAGGCAGGGAGTAAGCCTCATTCTAAACCTTATTGACAAATTGAAAACAAACAAATCCAATCTTATTAACCTTTGAGAGTTCTTGAGACTGACAACAAGCATGTGGATAGTGGTGATGCAGTAGACATTGTTTACCTGGACTTTCAAAAGGCTTTTGACCAAGTCTTTCACCAGAGTTCTGAGCAAACTTAGCACATGGGATAAAAGGTGAGGTCCTCTTATGGATCAGTAACTGCTTAAAGAACAGAAAACAGAGACTAGAAATAAATAGACAGTTCTTGCAATGGAGGGATGTAAAGAGTGGGGTCCCCCACGGATCTGTATTGGGAAAAGTGCTTTTTAACATGTTCATAAATGATCTGTAGTTAGGGATGAACACTGAGGTGGCCAGATTTGCTGACAACGCCCAATTATTTAGAGTGGTTAAAACAAAATAGGATGGTGAACAGCTCCAGAAGGATCTCTCCATACTGGGGGAATGGACATTAAAATGGCAAATGGGGTTCAATATAAGCAAGTGTAAAGTGATGCACATTGGGGCAAAACTCTTAACTTCATTCACCTAGTGGTGAAGGAAAGGGATCTTAAGGTTGTGATAATTGGTCAATAAAAACACTGACCCAGTGTGCAGTTGCTGTGAAAAAGACAAATTCCCTGCTGGGGACCATTAGGAAAACAATCAACAATAAAACTGCCAATATCATAATGCCTTTATACAAATCTATGTTGTAACCAGACTTGGAATACTGTGTACAGTTCTGGACACCACAACTCAAAAAGATATTGTAGAGCTGGGAAAAGGTGCAGAAAAGGGCCACCAAAATGATTGAGGGGCTGGAGCAACTCCTTATGAGGAAAGGTTGCAATGTTTAGGACTTTTTAGCTTAGAAAAAGTTGGTAGAGCTGTATAAAATTATGCATGGTAGATACAGAGAACTTTTTCTCCCTCTCATATAATACTAGATCCTGTGGCCATCCCATGAAACTGAATGGTGGGAATTTCTGGACAGATAAAAGGAAGTAAAATGGAGAGGAAGAAGATCATGTACCTTGGGCTCCTTAGAGGAAAGGTGGGATATAAATGTAACAAATAAATAAAATACTTCTTTACACACCATATAGTTAAACTATGGAATTTGCTTCCACAAGATGTAGTAATCGCAATCAACTAGGACAGCTTTAAAAGGGGATTAGGCAAATTCCTGGACAATAATCAATGGCTATTAGTCATGCTCACTAGATATTACCTCTACTATCAGAGGCAGCAAGCCTCTCAACAAGGTCGGCCCTCTCTCTTGAGGCAGGGTGAATCCCGTCTCAGGCAGTGGCATGAGGGAGCGACAAATTATGGCACTTGCCTCAGCAGGAGAGCGAGGCCTGTGGAGCTTTCCAGAGCTGCTGGCTGCCCAGTGCACCCACTGGGGTGCCACAGGGCGGGAAACAGCTCCGGAGATTCCTGCTGGCCCTGCTCTCCCACTGTGGCAAATGCCACAGTAGAAGAGTGGCCAGTGGGGCTCTCTGGAGTGGCTACTAGTGAGGCTCTCTGGAGCAGCCACCTGCCCTCTGGCTTGCTCTGAGAATCTCAGAGCGAGCCAGTGGGTGGGTGGGCTCTCTGTAGAGCAACGTCAGTCAGGAAAAGTAGCTGGTGTGGCTCTTCAGAAAGACAGCCGTGGCCAGGCCCAAATGCCTGGCTGTGAGGGGGTCTTTCCCACAATGCCTACCTCTGAGGAAGGACCCCCACAGAACCCGACATTTAGGCCTGGCCATGGCTGGCTCTCTGAAGGGCTGATGCAGGGGTGGGTGGGACATGTGGTAATGGCAGCAATGGGTGGTGGTGATGGGGTGACGGGGGGCACCAGTATGTGTGTGCTCTCCCATCTCAGGTGGTGGGAGAACTTGTGCCACTGCTACCTGTCAATATCAGTTGTTGGGAAACACAAGCAGCAGGTATTGTACTCATGTCCTGCTTGTGGGCTTCCCATAGGCATCAGTTTGGCCACTGTAGAAAAAGAATGCTGAACTAGATAGGCCTTTGGTGTGATCCAGCACAGCTTTTATGTTCTTAAGCTTGTTCTGAGTGCCTCTCCATTTCCTTGATCTCCCTGTTCTGGTGGATAGTGCTAGAGAATCTGGTCCTTTGGGAATCTAATCAAATACGTAAATGGGATTTAAATAGATGTGTTCTTTCACTAGAAGGGTAGTTTGTGAGCCTTCTTTTAGACTATAAACATATGCACACTTAATTGGGAATAAGTCCTATGGAATTCAGTGGGAATTATGTCTGAATTAATATGCACACGACTGGGTTGTAAGGGCTGATGGAGAACCCTATAGCAGTCAGCTTTTCCTTTGCTTGTAGTAAAATAATCACCCAGGGCATTGGGTAGAAACAGAAAACTGAAGCTCCCGCTTATGGCAAGGAAAGTAGTGAGTTTGCCACCAGCAGGGAGCCACCATGGCAAGGAAAATATATGTTTGCCATGGGCAGAAAAGGAAGAATAGGACAGCAATTAAATTTGGGCTAAAGCTTTACTAAAGAGTAACCTGCAGTGTAGTGCCATAAGGAGAGCACTGAACTTGACTCAGGAGGCCTGGAAATGAACTGTTTCTCTGTCATCACTAGAACCTCACCTCAGTTCTCTCTGTATGAAGCAGAAGTTACATTTTGCCTCTCAGGACTGTTGTGAGGATAGAAGGTTATCAGGTGCTTTATACACAAAATGTCATGCAAAACCTTTTAGTTACAGTAATACTCAATGGCCATCTTTCTCTACTTTGAATGGGAACTGGGGTGAATGAGGAACAGGACATTATACTTTTCCAGAATGAAAAGTGCTATTTTCATCTCATAATGCCACAAAATGCACCCACATGGGATTTCAAACATAAAAAGCCCTTTGAGACTTTGGCCTCTTAAAAAGCTTTTACTGAATTAATCTTAACAATGTTTGTTCGTGCCCAGGCAACAGGCAGGAGATAGCAGAAAAATCAGCTGCATCTTTTCGTCTTCTACAAACTGTCCAGTGAAACTAATAGTGTCTGATCTCCTGAAATCAAGAACAATTACAAGAGTTGCCAAGACATTTGACTCCTAATTTTCACTGGGCAGATAATGTTTTATTTCACATTTATTTAGATATGTACTTGGCAAATGGTGGCCCTGTAAGTAGCTCAAACTAAATGAATGGGTTAAGGCAGAATCCTATACATGTTAAGATAGATTTATTTTTTTTTACAGCTCCCAGCATTCTTGAATAGAGCTAATAGGTGACATTCCACTCTGTCTTACTGAACTACAAGAGTTGCCAAGTCATTTCACCCTTAATTTTTACCCTATTATTTCTCACAGGGTTGCAATGATTTAAATCAGAATGATTTAAATCAATGATTAAATCATTGATTAAATCATCAATAAAAATCACTGATTTAAAAAAATCGATTTATTTTTTATTTTTATTTGTGTGTGTGTGTGTGTGGCAAAGAATCATGATTTTTTGCAACTCTGGCTTCTGGAATGGTGGACTTCACAGCAAGACAAACTGCATCAGGAGGTGATCGATGTCGCAGAACAGTTGCACACTGCAACTGCCTCCACAGCAGATGTGGAAAGAATGTTCTTCTTCGTGGTGTCTGTGCTTCACACACATATGGGTTCTCTGCGCCTGCGCTGAGATCGATCGGAAACTTCTTTAGCTGAGATGAGCCGGGCAGGAGCCCCTCCCCCTCGCGCGTGCTCCTTAGCGCGGCTCCCGCCCGTCTCCTCAGTTCCTCTTCGACCGCCTTTGCGACCAGTCGATAGGTTCTTCTTCTCTTCACTCTCGAATTTTCAAGCTGAGTTTGTTCGTCTTTCTATTGATCTTAAAAACTTTTTTCTCCTCATAAACTTTCTATTTCTTGATTCTCTTTCGAACTATACTTTCATTTTCCAAAAAACAAAACAAAAAAAAAAACAGGCCAGAAAAGCCCGCCAAACCAAATTGAGGGCCCTTTTGTGGGAGCAATCCCTGTCAGCAAAAGGCCCCACTCCAGAGGAACAGCCTGGGGGATCCCAGCCGGCTAAGAAGCCATTAACGGACACGCTAACGGCTAAAAAACTGGCAAAGAAGGCTCGCAAGGATAAAGCGAAACGTCTTAAGGAGAAAATGGCGGTTGAGCCTGACGAGATGGCGGGCCCGTCGACTTCGTCCACTGTGGTGATATCGAAGCGTACGGTGGCGTTGATTTAGGCTCTGACTGGTGCTCGGGATCGAGCTTCGGGACCGATTGCCCACCAGTCTACTCCGGCTTCGACTACGTCTCCTCGAGAGACCGGGAAAGAGCCGATGGCTGCGGCAGCCTCCCTGTCGGAGGGAGAGCTTGTGGCTTCGCCAGTCCAGCTAGAGGAGCAGAAGGCACTGGATAGACCCCGGTCGGGCTTGACGGGTCCTCCACTGCGACTGTCTCCGTCGGTTGGACGCGCAGAGGAGCGTCAAGAGCACCGCCGCCGACCACGATCCCTGTACTATCGGGCTCGTGATTCGGTCTCCACGACTTCGAGCCCTCGATCTCGTCTCTCCCGGTACCGAGATGAGAGGTCGAGGTCCCGCTCCTACTACTCGGGATCGAGTTCTAGGAGCTACTACTCGAGGTCGAGACGCTCACCGAGACGTGAGAGGTCGGAACGTCATTACTATCACCGGCGTTCCGTTTCCCCGGACAGGCACCGTGGTCGGAGGCATTCTCCTTCACCTCGCCGAGATGCGGCTGTGTCTCGTGCCCCGGCTGAAGTGGTGAGAGAGCCAACTGCGTCGACATCGACGGCTCAACCACAGACTCTCGTGCGTCTACCAGTTGCGACTGATGTTGTTGGCCACTCCTTGTCGGGATCGGCATACCTGTCAGATTCGGACTCGGCGGTTTCCTCCTCCCACTCCACTTCGCCGGACGTGCAGGTGGAGTCCAAAGACGTGGTCTCCCCATTGGAGGACATGGGGAGTTTCGCTGAGCATGTCAGCCGGCTGGTGACTGCTCTGGGAGTCGAGGCGAAGTCGTCGAAGGGAAAGGCCAAGGATGACATTTATGCTGTTCTTAGGACGACGCAGTCGAACCAGTTGCTCCTTCCATTCTTGCCGACACTGTTGGAGACGGTGCAAGAAACCTGGAAGGCTCCGGCCTCAACTAAACCGACGGCCAAACGGCCTGGAGTCGATGTACAAAAATCCAGGAGGAAGGAGCAAAATTTCTGTTTTCTCATCCGACCCCGAACTCGCTCATAGTCAAATCGGCGCAGTCTCGTGGGGGGAAGCAGCATACCACTCCGGCAGATAAAGAGGGTAAGACACTAGATTCCTACGGCCGTAGGATCTATTCATCGTCTTCCCTCGGACTCAAGCAAGATATCTAACTACGAGGCGTTGTTAGCTAGGTATCAAATGTACATCACGGAGAAGCTGGGAGACCTCTGTGATTATCTGCCGGACGACAAGAGGGACCTGGCGGCTCAGTTTATAAAGGAGGCGACTAGCATCGGGGCCCTGCAAATGAATACAGCAAGGCACCAAGTCGACAGTCATGCCAGGTCGATGGTCGGTTCTGTGGCTTTGAGGAGGCACGCATGGCTTCGCTCTACCGCCCTGACTCCCGACGATAGGGCGAAGATCCAGGACCTCCCTTTCGACGGCGAGGGTCTATTCAATGCTTCCACTGGACGACTCCCTCGATTCTGCCCAGAAAGCTCTGACAACGGCAAAGAAGATGGGGCTCATCCGCCAGCAACCATCCCAGAGCTTCAGGCCACGGCGTTGGTCCCGGTTCCCGTTCCCAGCCAGGCAATACCAGCCGACGGGTCAATACAGGGGCGGGAGCCGAAGACCCGGAGCACCACAGCCTCAAGTGCCGCAGCGGCCATTTCAACAGCGGTCCAGGGGCACCAGGAGGGGAGGCGACTCCGGCCGGCGTCGTCTTTGACTACCTTGCCGGCCCGACCGTAGTAACACCGACACTTCACCTCGACGACACCTCTGCACCACCTCAGACTACTCTCTTCGGCTCTCGACTTTACCACCACCTCCAATCGTGGAGGACCATCACGACGGATCGATGGGTGCTAAGCATCGTGGAGCACGGTTACAGGATCGAGTTCGGAGTCCTCCCCCCGTTTCTCGGGATCAAGGCCACCCGTCCAACTCGGGTGCTGCTGGAGGAAGTTTCGACCCTCCTCCAAAAAGGGGCGATACAGCCGGTTCCCACAGAAAACTTGGAGGACGGGCTGTACTCCAGATACTTCATCGTGAAGAAAAAAGGAGGAGGACTCAGACCGATCCTGGACCTTTGGACTGTAAATCTTTTTATCCCACCAAGAAGATTCCGCATGGTCACGCTCCAATCGATCCTTCCGCTACTCCGAAGGAGCGATTGGTTCGCATCCATCGACCTCAAGGATGCATACTTCCACATCGCCATCCACAAGACAGCCGGAAATACCTTCAGTTCCGAGTGGCGGACGACTCCTACCAGTTCGTAGTTCTTCCATTCGGACTTTCCACCGCGCCGAGGGTATTCACGAAGTGTGTGGCGGTGGTGTGCGCAAGTCTAAGGGCAAGAGGCATCACCATCTTTCCCTACCTCGACGATTGGTTACTGGTGGCATCCTCAAGGATCGAGCTTCAAAGCGCTCTCGAGGAGACTCTTGATCTCATGCTCGAGTTGGGACTTTGCCTGAACGCGGAGAAGTCGGTCCTCCAGCCAGTGCAGGAGATCCAATACATAGGAGCAAGGCTAAGCGCGTTCGATGGTCGGGCGTATCGCTGTCGCTTGCAAGAGACAGGGCGTGCAATCTGATTTCCCTTGCAAACAAAGTATTCAAACAATCGATGTCATCAGCTCGTTTGATACAGCGACTCTTGGGGCACATGGCCTCGACCATCGCAGTCGTACGCTATGCGAGGCTTCGCATGCGACCGCTTCAGGCCTGGTTTGTCCGAACCTTCAAACCAGAAAAGGACAGACCTTCCCTCCGTCTACTAGTTCCACGAGCCGTAAGAGAGTCTTTGAGGTGGTGGCAGTTGGAGTCAAACCTACTCGACGGGGTACCGTTTCAACCTCCGGTACCGAGCAGAATACTGACGACAGACGCGTCTCTGTTAGGATGGGGGGCCCACTCCGACGATCACGTCGTGCAAGGCACTTGGACGCTGACGGAAGGCACCAGACATATCAATTGGTTGGAGCTAATGGCTGTCTGGAGGGCTCTGCAGGCGTTAGAGCATCACCTGACCGACCATCACATTCAGGTCATGACGGACAATACTACGGTGGTTGCGTACTTGAACAAACAGGGAGGAACAAAATCGGTGCGCCTCACACGACTGACACTACGTCTATACGAGTGGGCTCTACCCTGACGGATGTCATTTGTGGCGAAACATATCGCGGGGAAAACCAACATATTGGCGGATACATTGAGCAGGGTGTCGTTACAGTCACACGAGTGGAAGATGAACCGGCAGGTACTAACTTCCCTATTCCATCAGTGGGGTCGACCGAATGTGGACTTATTCGCAACCAGCGAGAACACGGCCTGCCCTATATTTTGCAGCAGGGCGGCATCGGACCTGAACTCGGTGACCGATGCATTCCTATTGGAGTGGAGCGGCAGTTTCTTCTACCTGTTCCCTCCAATACCACTTCTCACTTGTGTGCTGGCCAAGATATCATCGAACAAAACAAATTGCATCCTGATATCCCCGTGGTGGCCTCGCCAACCTTGGTTTTCCCTTCTACTTCGGCTGTGTCAAGGGGATTATCTGCAGCTACCTTTGCAAGACAATCTGTTGACGCAGCAACAAGGCAGGGTACTCCATCCCGATCTGCATTCGTTAAGTCTCACGGCTTGGAGGATCAGATAGCCATGGATACAGACCTCTCCTCGGCAGTAAAAGAGGTCTTGTTAGCAGCACGTAAGCCTTCAACAAGGCTTTCCTACTCGAGAAAATGGCAGGCTTTCTCCGACTTTGTGTTAGCTTCAGATAAAGACCCTGTAACATGTTCGATATCGACTGTCCTCGACTTCCTACACTCGCTGATGGCCCGTGGGCTTAAATTCTCATCTATCAAGGTGTATTTAGCGGCAATTGCGGCGTATCGAACAACCTCGACAGGTACGTCTCTATTTATACACCCGCTTGTAAAGCAGTTTCTGAAGGGTGTAAGAAACTTATGTCCTCCGATGAGGACTATCGTGCCAGGATGGGATCTTCAACTGGTTTTGAAGGCATTGACGACGACGCCATTCGAGCCCATGGCGAAGTCGGACTTGCGCCTTCTTTCGTTTAAAACCTTGTTTTTAATAGCAATTACATCTGCAAGACGTGTCGGTGAGCTGGCCGCTCTCAGAGTTGATCCTCCGTTCAACTTTTCACAAGGACAAGGTCATTTTACGTCCAGACATAACTTTTCTGCCAAAAGTCGTTTCTGAATTTCACCTAGGCCAGGACATTGTGCTTCCAACTTTCTTTCCATCACCGTCATCGGATGTCGAGAGACTTTTACACAGCCTCGATGTACGTAGAGCCCTAGCTTTTTACAAAGCACGTACTGAGTCCATAAGGCACACTCAGCAGCTTTTTGTATGCTACGGCCCTCCAAAGAAGGGCTGTCCAGTGTCAAAGCAAAGACTGTGCTCCTGGTTAGTGGACACTATCAAACTAGCGTATCAACTTGCCAATCGTGTTTTGCCGGGCTGCGTAAAACCACATTCTACTAGAGCCATGTCGACTTCGACGGCATTCGGCAGAGGAGTCTCTTTATCGGACTTGTGCAGGGCGGCAAATTGGTCTTGGTCTCCACTTTCATTCGGCACTACCGCCTCGACGTTCGAGCCAGGGCGCAGAGCGCATTCGGGAGAGCGGTGCTATCATCAGTCACCATCTGACTACCAACACCGACCCACCTCCGGTAAGTCAGCTTGCTAATCTACCCATATGTGTGTGAAGCACAGAGACCATGAAGAAGAAGGACAGGTTGCTTACCTGTAACTGTAGTTCTTCGAGTGGTCATCTGTGCATTCACACAACCCGCCCTCCTTCCCCTCTCGGTGTCTGCATCGAGTTCGATGGATACCCAGGTGGAAATGGGATGGACCAATTTCGTGTTGTTGTTTTTTGTCGATCTCGATTACATCGGGATTCGGAATTTTCTATCGATCTCGTAACCATCGAGTTCGAGGGGGTGTAGTAGAGCTCTTTTTTCCTGGATCAGCCTCGGTCCTGAGGGTCACAATAGGCGGTCTCAGGGAACTGAGGAGACGGGCGGGAGCCGCGCTAAGGAGCACGTGCGAGGGGGAGGGGCTCCCGCCCGGCTCATCTCAGCTAAAGAAGTTTCCGATCGATCTCAGCGCAGGCGCAGAGAACCCATATGTGTGTGAATGCACAGATGACCACTCGAAGAACTACAGTTACAGGTAAGCAACCTGTCCTTTTCATCATTTGGATTGGTACAATCAAAACTGCAAGATCGTTTAGGCTTAGACAAAGCTGCCAAATTAGTGTTTTTGTTTAAAGCCATGAACCAAAATCAAGAAGGAAAGTGAAGGAAAAATTAAGTGAAAGTGATTAACGTAAGTTAATTTAAGTAACATGCAGTGTATGACAAATAATTACTGTTGAGGTTGCTTTAAATATGCAAAAATGCAACAATACTCTATGAAACAAAACCTGTTCTGATTAATGTTTTCTGTATAATTTGGTGTTCTTAACTATGAAGTGTAGGCTATTTGTACATGTAGTTGCCTGAAACTTTGAAATTAATTTTACTAATTTTTTTTTGGGGGGGGGGAATTGATTAAATAAAAAAAAAATCATTGATTTAAATTAAAAATCATGATTTTTTGCAACCCTGATTTATCATGAATTTATATATGTGCCTCTACTGACTATTAAGAGGCTACAGTAATAACAGCGGGGAGGCCAAGGGAGCTCCACTGGATGAAATATTTGTGCATAGGACCTGGGAGAGAGGCAAGTTAGTCAGACTCTGATTACCAGAGAATGGGGTACAAGGGAATGCTTAAGAGTGAGGTAGCATGGAAGTGTTTGGAGTAGCTCAGAGAAAACATATCACTTTATGACAGGGCTCTCCAACCTTGGATCCTCAGATGTTGCTGGCTGGCCTACAGCTCCCAGCATACCCAGCCAGCATGGCTAATAGCAAGGGATTCTGGGAGCTGTAGGACAGCAACATCTGGGGACCCAAGGTTGGAGAGCCCTGCTTTATGTGATGGATTATGAATATTATGTAGGTTTCTGTATGTAAAATTAGGCATTAATAAGAAAACAAAAAGCTAAACAGTGATACATTATTTGAAAACACATATCTGCAGAATACATCCTCCCCACACAAATTAGACATACCAATTCAAAAATGATATGGGTCTCATTTGTCAATTTTTTCTTAAACTAATTTGCCGTGATCAAAATAACATAACCCACCCTTGCAATAAGTCATGGTGGGCTAGTTGTTCTGTGAACAACCCACCGTGCGCCCAGCAGATGATTGGGCTCTTCATGGGTTGTTTGCCCCCCACCACTTCCTCCTTGGTCTTCCCGTGGGTATCCCAGGGGACACTGCAGCAGGACCAACATTTCCCCCTCCCTGGAGTGAGCCAATTTCAGCTTGCTGTGGCTTCCCCCCCCCTTTACCTTCTTTTTTTGGGGGGGATCGCAAAGTTCAGCTTTCACAACCTCTGTTTTGACAGCCACTGTCAGCCCCTTCAAAGTGCCCGAGCGGCACCTTGGAGGGGCTGACAGTACTGGGAAACTTTTTAAAAAAAATTGTTTTGCACACACAATGCACACTTTTTTTTTGTTGTGCGTGCAAAAAAAATTGTGTGTGTGGAAAAAAAAAAAGTTTACCAACCACTGATTGCCCCTCCAAGGTGCCACTTGAGCACTTTGAGGCTGAGCTGGGGAAGGGGTTTGTGCTCTTGCTGGGGTTTGGCCCTCTGCTCCCTCCCCCTACCAAACAAGCCTGATTGAACTGCTCTACACCATCTTCAGCTGTATAAAAGAAGGCTTGTCCAAGGCTGCACCTTGGCACGTGCCTTGCCCTTGGCATCGTGCTAAATGCGCACTTGGCGATGCACTTAGCATAGCACGAGGGAGCATGGGGGGATTATAGCAGTTATTCTATTTATGCTTTACTGATTTTCACTGCTGAAAGTGAGTTCACTGTCATTTACAACGGACAGCATCTTCCCTTTAGATTGCTTCAAGCAAGATCAAACCCAGTAGAAGAATCCACTGCTGAAACAGCAGGAGAGAAGGTTTTTTGGGTATTATTCTAGTTTTATAACTTGCAGGAGTTACACTTTTAGCTGATTTTATGTTTTATATCTAATTTTATTATAAGGTAGAGTTGGGCTTACATATTTCAATCCCCATGTAAACTGTATCAAATTAAGCACTTGGCTGTTTCTTAATTTTATTTTTTTTAATTATTACTATTTCTTATTTTTATGATTGTCTTGATAAGGAACCAATAGGAGATTGTCTTAATTCTGGTTTCGAGTACTTTTATTTAATTCTAAACTTTACCTCTGATATTAATCTGAAATGGTTCACTAGACAGGGCTATAGGAATTTTGGTATTTCCCCTCTGGTGGAGGAGGTCATGCCCCCTAAAAAGAAAAGACAAACAAAAATTTCATCTTATTTTCCTTCGGTGATACATGCTAAGTCAGCTGAGATAGAATCTTCTTCAAGCCCTGTTCTTGACTGGTCCTTGGATCATAAGTGGACCTTGTCTGAAGTTCGAACAGAAGGAGCCATTGACTTAGCATCAGAAATTGCCTTTGCCGAAAGTGTTAATTGGCTGGCAGATTGGGAAAATCAGAAAATACTGGATGAACTAATGAACAAAGAGATTGATGAATTTGTGCAGCGCCCAAAAACTGTTAGCCCTGACTCTAAGAAAATACAGGGAGTATATAGAGTAAAAGAGGAAGAGAAATTAATAGATCATTATAATACCATAATTAAGGAACTGGATTTGGTTAAGGCCTTTCTCTCTGAATGTAATGGGCTATTAACTGTGATTGCCAATTTTTTAGGGAAGACAGAGTCCATGTTCGATAGGAAAACTGCTCAAAATGGATCTTCATCTCACGCTACAAGATTGAATATAGAACCTAATAAGACCCAGAAGCCACGTAAAAAAAATGTCAATGGGCCTAGGAAAAGTAAAAATATTAAGAATGTAAAGAAAGGCCAAAACCCATCACAGAAATATAAGAAGATGAACTTTCAGAAACTGTTTAAATTATTAGATGAGAAACCAGAGAAAGTTTTTAAACCGGATGAAGATAGGTTGTATTCTGAAAAGCAGAAGCTGTCACCTATTCCTTATCATTCTACTTTATCCTCAGATGGAGAAACTGGGAAGACAGATACTCAGGCCCCTTGGGGAAATGCTCTGAATAAAGATTCTGCCCCCTCTTGTAAGAGGCCAAACTTGACTGTTAATCTAGACCCTTCGACCAGTCAGGATCATTCTAGATTATATGGTAAAGGTTGGAAGCTGGTATTAATGAACCATAAATTGGTCTTTAATAATTACCCAAAGCCAAAAGGTATGCTAGCTCAGCCAGAGTGTAAGCACCACCTGATGTGCACCCTAGGCACAGCTACCCATGGGGTTTTTACTGTAGCTGATATTGTGAATATAGAATATCTTTTCTTTAATTACACGCATGTGTGAGCGGTTGTTTCTTTCATAGATTGGTTTCTTTCATAGAGCGGTTGTTTCTTTCATAGATTAGCAAATAGCTAAGAAAGTTTATTCTATAAGGAATAAGTGTTTTAGTATGGGGTTAGTAGTCTCTCGGTTTTTCAAAAACACAGCCCCTCCAATGCCATTGGTTAAAAAGCCCCCTAGATTAGTGAATGTCCAAGATCTAATTGATAAAGGGACGAGCAATCTGATTGACCTGGACAATCACAATATCTCCCTAGCCCATATATCTCAGAATGAACAAACTTTACCTATAAAGAACTCTAATACAGCACAATTGGGTAGAGCATCTAAAATTAGAATTTTTACACTTGAGGAGGAGACCCTTTTGAAGACCTTCTCAATTCTCCCCCTTGAGGTGCAACTTGAAATAACAGACAGATTAACAACTTTGAGAGAAACTTTGCTCGGCCTCCAGGAAGGGAAAGGTCTGACTTTAGAAAAAACTTTAGGGTTGGACCAACATTTGGCAGCTAATGTGGCCATAGATGGTAGAAAAACTAATGAGACGAGGTCAGAGGCTGAGCTAAGGAATAATAACAATGATAGAACAGTAAATAATGGAAGGATTGGGGATTACTCCCCCATGAAAGAATATAATTTTACTTCTTTTGTAGCTGACCCTATGATGGATGGGGAGTGGCTGCAAAGAAGGTTTTTTGAACCAAGTGAACTAGTTGAGAACAATCACATATTAATAAGACAGTCAACAGATGATGCCAGTATAATTAGACAACCACCCTTGAGAAACGGAGCAGTGTTTGTTGATAAAGGAGAATTAGATCAGATCCATTAGCTGATTGACAATCTAAAATTCAAGGAGAACATAACAGGGTTCTTAAACTGTCTAGATCTTACCTTGCTTCTTTAGCCTCTAATAAACTAGAACTCCAGCCACTGAATAACCACAAATTCAAAATTCGTGGAATATAGCTGGCTGGAACTGTAAATCCAGGGATCCTGATGTAATTGATTTCATTAGGACATTTGATGTGGTTTTGCTTCAAGAGACATGGTGTACAACACAATTAGATCTTAACGGTTATTCTATCAATGATTTAAACGCGGTTGCCCCAATTGGAAAAGGAAGACCTAGGGGCAGGGTTAGCCATGCTGATTTCTACTTCTCTTCAAGCTACTATCAAATGTCTTTTGCACTGTGGTCATATTGCAGAAGCCTGCTTGATTGACTTCGCGTCATTGAGCTTCCTATTTGTTAATGTTTATATCCCTCCTATTCCTAAACCGGATTAAGCAAGAATGGGAGAATCTAGAAAACTACATAGTAGATCTAGAGTCTAAATTTTCCTCGGTTTATGTAGTTGTGATGGGGGATTTTAATGCACGTATTGGGCCCAATAACAATATCCTGTTTTCATCTCGGGTTTGGGGCTTGCTTGAATTCGAGGATTATATATTTAACAATGATAGGTGTTCCAAGGATTCCAGGGTCAACTTTGCTGGTACGTGCTTAGTTCAGATGGCTGGTCGACTTGCTCTTAGAATTCTTAACGGGAATCCACTTTTTGAGAAATGTGGAGAATATACATACATCTCAGGGAAGGGAAGCAGTACAGTCGACTATGCTATGGTTTCTGATGCTCTTTTTGCCCTTATTAGCAGCTTCTCTGTGACTGATAGGCTTGAAAGTGATCATTTGCCTCTTTCCCTCTCTTTCTCAATTCCTCTTAGAACTGAGGTACAGGTTAATTACCAGTTAGCCGAGTCAGTCTAACAGGAGAATTTTTTGGTCTGAAGGTGTAAATGCTAAGACTATTACCTTCTTAAATTCTTCAGAAGGTATGAGGTTTAAGAATGCTATTATAGAAGCTTATGATGCACAGGTAGCTCTAGATAATTATACCCAACTGTTTTCGGGTTTGGACACGATACTGAGGGCAACCCAAGTAAAATCTAGAAACTTTAAACATAAGGATATGTCAACATGGTTTGATAAGGAATGTTACGAAGCAAAAAAACACCTAAAGACAGTATATTGCCAGTATAGAATAGATAATTGTAGGAGTATTACCTCAAATGTATTACCATCTTAAAAGGCATTATAAATCTCTGATAGCCCGGAAAAAGAAAGAGGCTATGCAAAGGCAATGGAGAATTCTGATACACTCTTCTCTGGAAAACAATACTAAATGTGTTTGGTCGATAGTTACAGGTGCATTAGGCAATCTCTCAGGCTCAGTAGCATGTAAAATTCCTGCACAGGTTTCGGAAACACATTTTTCTGCAGTTTTCAGGGAACCCAGAGAGCGGGCTTTACCTGACTTCCCTCCCCTTTCCCTGGATATTTCTGATCTCCCAGACTGGGCTCCAGTGACCCAAAATGAAATAAAAATATTGATTTCCCAAATAAAATCTGGAAAGGCCCCAGGACCAGATTTAGTCATGCCTGAACTTTTGAAAATCAATGTTACATGGTGGGCACCTCTACTAGCAGCCCTATTTACTCAAATTAATAGGACTACTCAACTGCCTGATGACTGATCTCAGGCTATTATAATTCCCATCTATAAGAAAGGAGATATAAACGATCCTTCTAATTATCGACCCATTAGCCTACTTTCAGTAGTTGGTAAATTGTATGCCCTGCTACCTTAATAATAAACTTGTCACCTGGATTGAAGATGAAAATATTATAGGAGATGAGCAGGCTGGCTTTAGAAGAGGTAGGTCAACATTTGACCATTGCCTAGTCTTAAGCCATTTATCAGAGAAATATATAAGATCTCCTAGTAAGGCTAGGATAAATTACAGATGCTGGGTCTTTCTGATGGCTTTCTTTCTATCCAAAATATTTAGCAAGCAAAATCTATTTATTTATTTATTTATTATTATTTATTATATTTATACCCCGCCTTTTTTCCTACAAGGAACCCAAGGCGGCTTACATAATCTTCCTCCTCCTCCTCCTCCTCCTCCTCCTCCTCCTCCTCCTCACCATGTTATCCTCACAACAACCCTGTGAGGTAGGTTAGGCTGAGAGTCAGTGACTGGCCCAAACTCACCCAGTGAGTTTCAACAAGGAGGTCCATATTCCTCATCCCCACACCCCAAATTTGCTCCACTCTCAGGCCCACTTTGCACACCGACAACGGGGTGCAGTAGCCACCTCCCCTCCCCAAAAACCCACTTCCCTGTGGCTCAGTAGCACACTGGCCCAGTAATGCCAGTCGCACGGTTCCTTCCCACGCCAGTAGCACATTGATACCCAGTATTCCTTATCTGCTGCCCACACCACTTGTTCCCCAATTCACTTGGGTCTGATATTTGATATTAAGAGTTGTGCAAAATATCTTGAAAATCTGACTGTTCCCAAATATCGGATAGTTTTCTCGAAAGCTAGGTTTAATGCAATTTCATCTGCTGTATTGGATGGTCGCTTCCAGGGAATTCCCTATGCAAATCGTCCCTGCCCATGTGGAGATGAAGTGGTAGAGTCTCTATCCCATGTACTTCTTTTTTGCAAATTCTTAGAAATAGAGATGAGCGACTGAGACGTATTGCACCTATTCTAAATAAATTCTCTGGAAGATCTCCTGACTGGTATGTGATTTATTTATTGGCAGGTGCTAATAAATATATAACAGAGATTGTTGCAAAGTTTTTATATTCAGCTGTTAAAATTCGTAAGACCATCCATCAGTTTCATGGATAAAAACTGTTTGACAATATTCTACCATACTGTATTAACTATGTTTAGGTTTTAAATATTTTAAATAGTAGTATGCTTTTGATTTATGTATTCTATTTTAAGGATCATTCTGTGTTCTAAATAGTCTATGACCATATAATAAAATGATGAGGATGATATTACTAATTTTATTACTGAGTACCCAAATTGTTCTGCTGTTATAATTTATAATCTTATCTTATTGTTTTAATATCTCTTTTAACAATAACTGTTCTAAAAATAGTTTTTTATGTATTATTCATTGTTTTAATACCATTTTTTAAAAACAATAATTGTCTAAATACTTGTTTTTATGTATTAAGGGTCTGTGGACTAAATAAACAATTAACTAAGTTGAGCACTTTGAAGGAGCTGTCAAAAAGGGATCATGAAAGCCAACTGTCAAGCCAGACTTTGTGATCTCTGGGGAAAGAAAGGGTAAAAGGACAAAAAGCCATGGTGAGGTGAAAACGTCTTACAATCACGGCAGGGAGGGCAGCAAGCCAGTGCCAGGCGCCCCCCAGGGCCGCTTGGGCACTTGTAGGGCGGCGCCGGCTGGTACTGGTGGGTGCCCAGGCAAGCTTTGCAACAGCGGCAAGGGTTTTCCCCCCTGCTTTTGCCAAGTGGCTCGGTAGCTGATTCCCGGTACCTACAATGGGATTGATTGCCTGGGTTCGGATGATATGACAACCCTTAGTGGGTGCAACAACCCCTACAACAACCCATGGGTTGTCCGGGTGGCTTGTTGCCCTCAAACAAGCCACCTTATGGGAAACAGTCTGGGTTTGCACAACATGACAACCCAGTCAATGTCGCACAACAGGACTTCTCTGTCCTCTCCTCCCCCTGCCCGGGGGAGGGGAAATCCATTCTGCCAGCAGTCCCCCTTCCACTCACAGAATGACACCGCTGGATACAACCCATATAGTTCTGTCTTCACCTAAAGTACATTCTCCCCCTTCTGCCCTATATAATAATGGAAAAAGATAAAAGCAATTTTCATCTAGTTCATGGGGGAAAAAAACTGCATTTAGTGCAGAAAACTGATATTTAGTGCAGAAAACTGCATTTAGTGCAGAAAACCGAGGTTGGCCATTGAGACCCTGTCCAAGTGCCTGGAGTCAGTGGCTGGCTGGATGGGAAGGAACATGCTGAAACTGAACCCCAACAAGACCGAGGTACTTCTGGTGGGAGACAAGGGGAGGTTAGGGGATGTTGACCTGGTGCTGAATGGGGTACATCTCCCCCTGAAGGACCAGGTCCGCAGCTTGGGGGTCATTCTAGACTCGCAGCTGTCCATGGAGGCTCAGGTGTCAGCTGTGAGCTGGGCAGCGCTGTATCAACTCCATCTGATACGGCAGCTGCGCCCCTACCTTCCTAATCATCTGCTCCCATCAGTGGTTCATGCCTTGGTCTCCTCTCGCCTAGACTACTGTAATGCGCTCTACGTGGGGTTACCCTTGAAGACGGTTTGGAAGCTACAGCTGGTACAGAATGCGGCGGCTCGCCTGGTTAAAGGCAGCTGCCGGTGGGACCACATCACACCAGTGCTCAAGGAGCTGCACTGGCTACCAGTTGCTTGCCGAGCCAAATTCAAGGTGTTGGTTTTGACCTTTAAAACCCTATATGGCTCCGGTCCAGTCTATCTCAAGGAGTGTCTCCAGCAACACCAAGTGGGCCGCTCAACAAGATCTGCCACAGACGGCCTTCCCTTGTCCCTTCAGCCAGAGCAGCTA
This sequence comes from Shinisaurus crocodilurus, assembly GCA_021292165.1. Lineage (NCBI taxonomy): Eukaryota > Metazoa > Chordata > Lepidosauria > Squamata > Shinisauridae > Shinisaurus > Shinisaurus crocodilurus. The sequence continues at coordinate 176,963,453 of CM037879.1, read as the reverse complement.
GACTGGTGGGGATGAGGAAGAGGGCCTTTTCTGTGGCGGCCCCCGTACTGTGGAACTCTCTCCTGAGTGACCTCGCCATGCCCCCTCTCTGCTGAGCTTCCGCAGTTCATTAAAAACCTGGCTGTTCAGGCGGGAATATGGGGTGGGTTAAGATTTTTTTTAAAAAATTAAATGTTTTAAATGTATTTTATCTTGTTTTTAGCCTATGTACATCGCCCAGGGTGGCTGGTTGCCGGCCAGATGGGCGATTAATAAATGTAAATAATAAATAATAAAAATAAATAATATTTTACAAATAAGGGCATAAAGCCAATCTGATCTTTTCTCTCTGTTCTTTGGATGGATAAGTTCAGTCTAGAATCTTTTTGAATTTTCTCCAGTCCAGCTCTCCGTAACATTCGCAGCATACATTTTTCAAAACAGGAACAGAAGGAAAGGAGAGCAAAATGTGTGTTCCTTAGGGTCAAATCTCACGTTACATTTTGTATCCTGATATGGATACACAAGTGCAAAATATATATCTGCATGCATATGTCTGTAAAATAAATACTGGGGTGTGGGTGTGTTTTGTATTGGTCATTCCGTACCAGAATATAAAACTTAAAAGAGAAAATTGGGTTTCAGTCACAAAACACTACACGATCAAATCTGGAATATATATATCTGTCTGGACTATATATTTTTCTTAGAGACTGATGACTCATTGACCAATACAAGTATTTTAGGACCAGATGATATGCAAATTAGCCTTCAGTAAATCTAATTGGTTCAATGAAGTGTGGTCTCTGTGAAAACCTGTTCAAAGTGATCATGACCCTAAAACATGGGTCTTAAAGAAAATGTATAGCATCAATATGGATGCTGATTCCCAGTATCTACAATGGGGTCGGTTGCCTGGGTTTGGACGATATGACAACCCTTAGTGGGTACAACAACCCCTACAACAACCCATGGGTTTTTGTTTAATCTTTTTTTTTGCAATGTGCAAAGAATTCATTTATCCTTCCCCCACTTCTTGCCTTGTAAATAATTCTCGCTTATTTTGGCACTTTTACAATGCCACCATTCTCATTTTTGTATCTAAAGGCTGTTTCTGTATGCTTACCTTTCCCTCTTAAGCAAACATGCCATCATTGTTCTCCCACCCAAAAAACAATTCCAATTAGCCAATAACCCTGCTACAAGCATAACATGACAGGGATACAAGAACAAGTATTGATTAAAACAAAAAAGCCATTTTTAAAAACAGCATTAATTCTTACCAACTCCAGTAGTTATTGATTCTGTGTCAATGTCGCTGGCTTTTTTCTTTGCCACTTCAGCTAGTGCCAATTCACCCTTATCTAGTGCAAAGTAATGGATGTCCTTTAGAAATAAAGCAAAATGAAAGATTAATCTAAAACGAATCTTGGGCAAGTAACAAAGGAGAATTTGAAAGGGAAAAGGGCTTCTTTATTGCTTAGATCAGAAACACAGATGGAAGTGATGAGACTATATTTATAATTTTCTCTGTTATTCTTCTGAAATGCAGGTTTATTATTCGCACTTCTGTGCTGGCACTTAATAATGAATAAAGTGTTAACCATTAACAGGAAAAATAAAGCTTTCAACCCTGCAGTTGAATGAACACTTTAGATTCTGTTTTTATATGGCAGAGAAAGCCAGAGCTTAGCAGATCCCCAGTTAAAAGGGGGAGAAGCAGAGGAGAGGGGAAACATGATTAGATGTGTGACTGAACCCAAATTGCCAAGTGGCTGAACATAATATAGGGGAGGTGAGGTGCCATGGATCCGCAGAATCCTAAAGCTTTCTAGCTCCCATCCCCACAAGTCCACTCAAACCTCTGTCTAGTGAAATCTCTTCAGAAAGGAGGACAGAGAGGCAACCATCACCTCTGTCGCTCCTCCTGTTCTGCGGGGTGTCTGCTGGTAGAGCAAAAGATTTTTGGAGTGCTCTGATGTTGGAGCGCTGCCTAGATGACCGCTAGATTTTCTTCCTATTTTTTCCTGTTGCCTTTAGCTGTCTTAAGCAGTTGCACAATTTGGGCTGAGTAGCAGACAATGGGTGTGTGAAAAGCCTAAGCCAGTGGAACAAGGGATATCAAAAGAGACCCAAATTGCCAAGTGGCTGAACATAATATAGGGGAGGGGAGCTGCCAAGGATCTGCAGAATCCTAGCTCCTAAATCGAAAGAGATTGGCTTGGAATAGCACTGTCCACCCTATTGTCAATACATTTTTTAATGATTAACCACTGAAACTATCGCTAGGTACACTTCAGTATTAAATTACTGCTAGAAGATCCAGCAGTACCGTACTTTACTTCTCTTTCTCAGGGCTACTTGAAAGCCACAATGCAAATTATTTGGGAACTATTAGCCTCCTGGTAGGCAGAATGTCCTTTTCAAAAGTAGCATCACCTACACTCCTCATTCAAGGCAAAGAAATATGGGACAGCTGTTCCTACATCCCAGTATTTGCTTCCCGCTGGAGTGGCAGTGCACACGACACAGCTTTTATAGCTGAAGAGAGTGTGGTGTTTAAAGCCTGTTTAAAGTACCTTTTCATACATGCAAATACACACAAAAACTGAACGTTGCTAGGACACACTATGTGAGAATTGGTTTTTCTGGTGGCTTTTAGCATTAGTGTACAGTCCTTATGGCTTTAAATATAAAGTACTTTACTCCTTGGCTTTCCATGATTTTATGTATGATCTGAAAACAAATGAAGATAGAAGACGGAGAGAGAGGAATCCAGTTAGAAGATTTTACTAAGTCAAGTTATCGGAATTATATTTTTTTGCCATGAATGTGTGTACATGTTAAAAAAAAGAAAAGAAGAGGAAATATTCCTTTGCTTCCAACATGCTATCTGTGAAGCCTCAATCAGTGGATTTGTTCCAGGTGGCAGGTAGTCTGGTTAATCCAGACTGTCTTCACTTGGCTGCTGATGCAAGTCCCTCCTGCTGTGAGAAAATTTCTGGTTTTTTGCAGATAAAATCAATGATTAAAATGTGTGTCTAGGCAAGGAAAGCAAAGTCTAAAGGGAGAAATATTAGAAGCTCATTTTTCTGAATGCCAGTCAGTATCCACGAAATTGTGTTGTAATATGCGCTTTTGGACCTCTGTCCTGCCTGGCTTGAAATTATTTTTGGTACAAGATGGGATTTCATTTATAAACTTTTCTCTTAAGAAAGAAAGGGATATCTCCACTTCTTCAGAAAGAAGCTTGTGCTTTGTCATGGTGCACAGTCAGACTCATTTTTGATGCTAAGGTCTAGCACAGTGTTCTCCAACCTTGGGTCCCCAGATGTTTTTGGCCTACAACTCCCAGCATGCCCCAGCCAGCATAGCTGGCTGGGGCATGCTGGGAGTTGTAGGCCAAAAACATCTGGGGACCCAAGGTTGGAGAACACTGGTCTAGCAAGATACTTCTCAGTATATAATTAGGTTAGATCTAGCAAAAACCTCCCATGGATGGCACAATTCCTTCCATCTGTGGGAGGCTTTATATCTAGCAGAGCTTTTCTGCTGGCTGAACAGGGGAGGAGATATTTGTTGATTCCCCCTCTCTCTGAGGTCCCCTGGGTAGTGTCCAACAGTGTCCCAGTGCTAGTACTAATGATGTTGTGTTAGCATAAACCAATGCTTGCACAATGTAACTAGCACAATGGGAAAAAGTGGAGATTTGCCAGTGAAATTTGGTGGCATGTCAGCAAAAAAGGGTTTTTCCCCTTCAAAATAAGGTGTACGTATTTCCAATTGAACATTTTCCCCCTTTGCAGAATTTAAAGTTCCTCTTGTTTCTTCCCATAATAAGTGAAAATAATCTTCAAATTAATGTCCCTAGGTTTGCTTAAGTCTTGGTTCATGTCCTTGTTTTATGTGTCCGCCTGCAAAACATCTATTAAACTATAATTTAAAGCAGGGATGGGGAAAATGTGGCCCTCCAGATATTGCTGGACTACAATTCCCATCTTCCTGATCATTGGCCATGCTGGCTGGGGGGTTCATGGGAGTTGTTCTAATGATATCTGGAGGGCCACAGATTCTCCACCCCTGATGGAAAGGAATAGAATCTTCCCCTAATCTTCACTCCCTATGAAAGAGTTCTCTTGGCTTTTTCTTTTTGGGCTTTTGGGACAAAGAGCAACTTCTACTACCTTACTGGCCAATGCAGAGTACTGTGTCATAATTTCAACTAAATGGGAACGAGTCCTCCAAACAGGAAAATAAGGATTCTCTAGGTATTGCACATTTTCTCTTTAAATAGGAAGAGCAACAATAGTATTAGGAATGAAATCCCGGAAACAAGAGATGGACAGAAAAAGCAGTAGTGGCCCAAACCACTCTCTATTGCAGTGTTCTCCAACCTTGGGTCCCTAGATGTTTTTGGCCTACAACTCCCAGCATGCCCCAGCCAGCATGCTGGGAGTTGTAGGCCAAAAACATCTGGGGACCCAAGGTTGGAGAACACTGCTCTATTGCGTTACATCCATGCACATTTCCTTCCCAAGTGGAGTCAACAGCTACAACCATAAACGCAGAACACCGTATGCAGATACTGAAATCCTATTCTTCCCACTTCCCACCCCCCACCCTTTCTGCATGCTCTGGTGTTAAAAGATTCTATGGTGACTACAAGCTTACCATACTGGGATTAGGGAACGATGGAGTATTCATTTCCTGGCTGGTTTTAACCAAGTGCATGCAGGAAAGTGAGAGTTAAGTGGTGTGGCTATGCACACAAACAAGTCCTGTGCATGCTTACAGTTCAATATATATTTTTTCTAATCTGGGAGTATTCTATAAAAACTGAGGATTTTTTACTCTTTTAAGGAAAAAGAATCAATTTTTCACTATAAAACTGCTTTCTCTTCAAGTTTTTATCCATTTTAGTTGCTACTAATTCATAGCAGAAGCAATCCAAACAGGTTTTTTTTTTAGTAGTCTCAAAATACCAGAATTTACATTCCAAACACAGTGGCAAAAGATACCCATTGACTGGGGGAGAGGGGGGTGGAAGGCAAGGCAGCTAATGGTAGGCACAGCTAAATAGTCACAGTAAGCAGATCCAGATAGATCTGTTGGGATGGGGGAAGGAGGATAGAGTGAGTTATTCTGTTAAAGGGCATGGCTGGCTTGCTGAACACTAAACAGAAGCACTCCACACTGCAACAATTTGTTGTAGGTACCACGTGTCCAAGATTTAAAATGCGGTAGGGAGAGACTCAAACAGAAGCCCATTTCACACACACACACACACAAACTGAGGCAAATAGGAAGTCACTTCATAGAATCACAATTGCAAGGGAAAGTTTGGGTGTGATCCCCAGAACACATTAACTCACTCCACATTTCTCTGCTCCACAGCAACAATCCACTGCACAGAAAGGGGAAGCTGAGACAAATTAACTTTGAGAAAATTGGAAGTGGGGAACATCTGCACAGCAAGAGACAAAAGCAGTGTTTTGAATCCACAGCAGCACTGCACAGAAAAGACAAATTGTGACAAGCTAACTTCACGATCATGAGTTCAAAACGGTTCGGAAGTTACAGCTGGTACAGAATGCGGCGGCTCACCTGGTTAAAGGCTGCCACCAGCGTGATCACATTACTCCAGTGCTTAAAGAGTTGCACTGGCTACTAGTTGCTTGCTGGGCTGAATTCAAGGTGTTGGCATTGACCTTTAAAACCCTATACGGCTCTGGTCCAGTTTATCTCAAGGAGCGCCTCCAGCAACATCAAGTAGGCCGCTCAATAAGATCTGCCATGGACGGCCTTCTCCCTGTCCCATCAGCCAGAGAAACCAGGCTGGTGGAGACTAGGAAGAGGGCCTTTTCTGTGGCAGCCCCCAATTTATGGAACTCTCTCCCCAGTGACCTCCACCATGCCCCTTCCTTAGTTAGCTCCCGCCGTGCATTAAAAATGTGGTTTTTCAGGCAGGAATATGGGGTGGGTTAGGATTTTTAAGTTTTGTACTGTTTTTAATTGTGTATTACACTCCGTTTTGTTCTTGTATTTTATTGGACTGTACATCGCCCAGAGTGGCCGGATGACTGGCCAGATGGGTGATTCAAAAATATAAATAAATATAAATAAATAAAACAAAGGATTGGGGGTGATTCGCACAGCAACACAAAGTACTCCTTTGGACCCACATTTTTCTGTTACAGTAACAACCTCGACTGCTCAGAAAGGGGAAATTGAGGGGAGGGGAAAATGGGAAAACTTAAGGAAAAATTAATTCACACTTTCTTCTTCTCCTTCTCCTCCTCTCGCTCTGTGTGTGTGTGTGTGTGTGTGTGTGTGTTGCTGCTGCTGCTGCTGCTGCTGCTGCTCAAAGGCAAAGGAAGGAGGCCAAGAGCTCAGGGCTCTCTCCCTCTCCTCATGTGCCTTAATGAGAGTGAAACTAGACAAAGCACTACCAGTCTGTGTAGGTAGGTACATTGATTTTTTTTTTAAAAAAAAACACCCCCATCAAGGGGTACTGATTGCTATGGTGGTCAAAATAAATGTTTGCTCTTGGGCAGGTGCAGGAGAACTACTGAGGCCCATATTTGGGAGGCAAATAGAGCATCACCCAGTGATTGCTGCCCAAACTAAATAGGGAAGCACTCTGAATATGCCCAGGCAGCCAAGAAAATTCCAAGACGCCATGGAGGACAAGAAGAGAAATGAGGACTAAATGCAGCAGTGTGCATGCCATGCCTGCATATTAAACAAGTAACTTGCTAATAAATAATAATAAGGAGGGGCTGGGGGGGCTGTTCTATTTTGGACTGGGGAAGGCAGGGGGAGATGCAGGTGGGCGCTGCCCTCCCTGCACTTATTATATGACAGCCACTGCAATAAATGTTGAAAAATAGGCATTCTGTAGTGTTTTCACTGCTAATTATAAGACTTAATCCCTACTGAATATACAGTCACAATTGGAGTAAACTCGTAAAACTTGTTTTTATTCTCTTAGGAAGTTACAAATCAGTAACTTAAGGATAAAAGGAGAGGGGTGGTGCAGTAAACTCCTATCCTCCACGAAGAACTACTATATAAAGGTTATCTTTAAATGGTAAGAAATGCAACACATATTGGATTAGGGCATACAAAAACCTTAAAGGGGGTAACAAACATGGGTTAAACATGAAAGCATACAGCTTCTCAGAATTCTAGTAGTCTGATTATGCCTAGTACTCCTTCTGAGATTAAAACAGGTGTGGTTTTAGAAGAATGTATGTCTTGGGGCAAAGTAGTAAGAATTTGCTATAAATATTGTACTTCCTCTAACAAGATTGTCAGAAAGGAGCCCTAAGCAAGTTCTTAAAGGGGTAAAGGTTTACAATGTCAGTTAAAATAATAGAGGTGAACTAGCCAATCTTGCTTTGTTAGTTTTTCTCTGTATAGTAAGCAACTTTGTACATTTATATCTTATGTTTCAAGCTTGAAAGATAAACACCCACCACCTACCATAGCAGCGAGGCTCTAATTCCGCAGGGAGCAAGAAAGGGAACAGGAAAAACGGCTGCCTTCCCTATCATTCAGTGGTCTGAAGATCTTACTGCTCTTGCTGCATTTCAATGTATATCCTACAGTCGGCAGTTTTGTCTTATTTAGATATAAGGACGGCTTATATTAATGTTTATATTTGAAAAGAAGTGTTGAATCTTTTTTTCCTTTCTTTTTTATTAATGGTGTTGTAAATTGTTATTCTGAATGGATATGCTTGTTATGCTCTTTTTGTTGTTTCCTCTTTCTCTTTTTTGTTTCTGTTATAATTGCAAATATTTATTTTTTTAAAAAAATCTGACTGGTTTGTAGTTTGTTGTTTTTCAATTATCACTTTGTTTAACTTAGACAGCCATCTCATTGATTTCAAGGCATCCAACACATATCTATATAGGATATTTCTGGGCAAAATTCCAAGTGTTGTTCAGAATTTTCTTGTTCTTTACTGATCACACCATCACTAAGGATCTGACACTTTTATTAAAGTGTCTGTTCCATGGGTCTGTCCTACCTGTAACACCACAATGGATGCCCTTTTGAATTGTCAGCAGCTGAAAGCTGGAACACACTACAAAAGGATTTAAAACTAACAACTTTAATATTGCTTGATCTTTGCTGTCATATGTAGGATTAGTTACCACCCAATAAATGTAGGTGGTATGTCCTTTTCTATTGTATTTGAACTTTGTAAGAATGTATAATCATTATTTCATTTATATTTGATGTAAGGGTTTTTTAGAAAGAAATACATTAATTTTTAAAATTGTAGTATTATGTTTGAGGACATTAGCTTTGATCCAATGAAGCCCTTTAAGAAGAGGGTTGTACAAGACTTATTACAATGGCTAAATATATAATAACCAGTGCAACAGCAGCTGTATACAATCAGCTGCTTATATGAGAATTGGCACAGCATAGTGCTTAAGAGCACTATCACATGGGAGTACCCTGATTCAAGTCTAATCTCAGCCACAATCTTACTAGGTGGTCTTAGACAGCCCATTCTTTATTTTACCCTACTCTTCATGTTCCAAGGACACCTTACAAATCCATTAGCTCTCATCCTTAGCCCGCCATTTGTAGTATTGGGATAAATCCTAACTATATAGAGTTGTTTTAACCGTTACTCTGAATGTGGTGAAAACTTCGAACCAGTAAATTCCACATCTTTTCTGGCATACACTGGACATTGATCAGAATAATAGGAATACATTTCTTACCTCACAGGGTTGTTGTGAGGAAAAATGGAGAGGTGGAGGAGGATTATGTAAGCTGCCTTGGGTTCCTTGCAGGAAAAAAGGCGGGGTATAAATATAATAAATAAATAAATACCAATGAAGAAACTTTCTAGTAAGTGGCATGTCTGAAGCACAACTGATTTTTGCATTTGGGCAAAAAATATATATACAGTCATGCCTTGGATTGAGAGCATAATTCGTTCCGGAAACGTGCTTGTAATCCAAAACACTCTTATATCAAAACGAAATCCCCCCCAAAAAATTTGTACAGAGATTTTTAATTTAAGCCGTACTACAGTACTTGTATTGCAAGACGTCGCTTGCATATCAAGTCAATTTTTTTAAAATAAATATTTTAAAATTTGCTTGTCTTGCAAAACGCTTTCAAACCAAGTTTGCAATCCAAGGTATTACTGTATAGGAATGTCCACTTTCTTTTAAATTATACTTCAGTTAGGTATTACTCTAGTAGCAGACAGCTCCTATTGTTCTGTCTGCAAGCTGTCAAGTTTCTATATTTTTTGTGGGTATTTACATTTCTTTTTATTGTTTATCATGAATGTAAGGGGCTATATTGATCAATGTAGCTTATTTTGTATCAAAAAATATTTTGGCTTGCTATAATATATGTAGGCTGGTTTGGCAGGTTTTCCCAATAGAATAGATTGTAAAGTTAACGTTTTCCAAAACTGGATTAGACACATACTTGTAATATGGAGCAGGCTCTGTAGCATGTATTACATGTGTTACTGCTTGGTACTAGTATAATTTTGCAATTTGATTGTGCCTTGCTAAAAATAAGCATTTGTGAGGGCATTACATCCAGAAAGCATATGATTAATGGGATCTAACCTCTCCACATTTCTGATATAGATCTGATTCCAAAGTCCTGGTAATGTACAACTAATAATTATTCGTAAGCATTAATTTTGTTGAATTGATATAAGAAACCCCTCTGTTTCAGCTTTTAGATACTCAGCCTTCAACCAATAAATTGATTCACTCTTGAGGTCTCTTTCAAAGCTGTCTGATTATTGGCCATGTGGGACCTTAGATATCTGGCCTAATATCCTGTTCAAGTTACTTATTACTGTTGTTTTTTTTTAATTTGTTTATTTGAATTTTAACATATACAAAACAACCGAACAACCAACAAAATATCTAATCCATTACAGAAATTGTATTAGATCAGAACAAAGTAAATCCCCTCCCCCGAACCAAAATTCAAAGGAACAAATCTGGCTGGGCGCCTTTTCCGGAGTCTTTTTTGTCCATAAAGTAGTCAGTTTTGTGATAGGTGGATATTTGTAAGTTTATTGCATCCAAATGTGCTGGAAGGCTTGAGGTATTTTTGTTGTAGATGTTCTGTATGAAAATTGGATAAAAGGCCACCATTCTGCTTCAAAAGAGTTTGTTTTCTCCCCCCCCCCTGCAATTCTCAATTTTTGAGTCAATTTTTCAATTAATGCAATTTCCCATACCACATTATACCAGTGATTGATGGTTAGCCCTTTGGCATCTTTCCATCCTCTTGCTATTAATAATTTAGCAGCTTGTAATAGAAATCTTATTAGGTTCTTGTATAATAAATTTTTATTATCTCTTTGAAAGATATTTAATATTCCTAATTCTGAAGTTTTATTTATCTTTGTCCCTACAATTTTAGATATTTCTTTGAAAACTATTGTCCAGAAGTGGGATACTTGCTTGCAGGACCACCACATATGTTTGTGTGATCCGATTTCTCCACAGGCTCTCCAACATAGGGGAGAGTAGTTTTTATTAATATGAGAGATTTTGTGAGGTGTCCAGTGCCATTTTTGTATTATTTTCAGTGAGAGTTCTTTGAATTTTGTTGAAATCGCTTTAAATGGAAATTCATCCCATATATTTTCCCATTCTTCATCTTCTATTTGCATTCCCCATTCTCTTTCCCATTTTCTTTTAAGAGGAAGGCTATTTCCCATGTCTGTTTTTATCAGAAGTGCATATAAATCTGACATTAATCCTTTTTCCTGATCTGTAAAAGTTAATAAAATCTTTTCAAATTGTGTCAGATCTCTGGTGCCTTGTTTTTTCACATTCTCTAGTCTAATGAATGAGCTTATTTGGTACCATTGTAACCAAGTAATTGTCGTATTTCGTAATGTGTTTCTCCATGTGTCTCTTGGTAGTGGTTGTGAGTTATTATATAAGTCTCGTAATATCAATAGGTTATTATTTTTTAGTGATTCTCTAGATATCTGTATGTCTTTAATTGGAAAATTTGGGTGTGCATAGAGTGGTATTAATGGTGAAATTCCTGGCATCAGTGTCTCCTTTCTTCGTTTCCATATCTTTAATATTATTTCCATGTTGGAGTGTTGATTTTGTATACCTTGTGTTATTCGTTTTTTGACAAAGGGTATTGTGTGTGGATTCTCTTGTTCTGACAAAAAAAATTCTATTTTGACCCAATGTTTATTTTTATTATCTGCCATGAATGATAATAGATGTCTCAGTTGGTAAGCTTCATAGTATAATTTTAGTGATGGAATTCCCCACCCTCCATCAGTGGTGTGTCTGTATCTGAGATTTCTTGCCATACGTGGTTTTTTACCATTAAATATAAATTTTTCTAGGGTGTCTTGCCATGATTTAAGCCATCGCATAGGTACTTCTATGGCTAAAACATAAAATAAGTATGTGAATTTAGGTATGACTATCATTTTGATGGTGGCTAATTTGTTCATTGTGGTTAAGTTCAATCTTTTCCATCTTTTGAGGTCTTTCTTGATATTTCCCCATAATTTTGAATAGTTTAGTGTGAAGGTTTTGTTTGGGTTTTTTGCGACTTGAACTCCTAGGTATCTAAAGGCTTTGTGAACTATAGGAATTTGTAGATTTTTAGAAATGTCAAGTTGATTATTTGCCCCTATATTATAACTCATGAAGTCAGATTTGTCATAATTTACTTTTAAGCTAGACTCCGCTTGGAAATCTTGCAGTTCTTGGCGTAATGGTTGCAGTGCCTCTATTGGGTTTTGTATTGTTAATATCAAATCATCAGCATACATGCTGAGTAAATATGGTTGATCTTGAATTTGTATACCTTGTATAGCGTCATTATGTCTGAGTCTGTCTGCTAGAAATTCTATAACTAAATTGAATAACAGAGGGGATAGGGGGCAGCCCTGTTTGGTTCCTGCATTTAGTTGAAAAGGGCGTGAATCATAAGAATTGAATTGTATATTTGCTGTTGTTTTGTTATATATGGCATTGAGAATGTGGGAGAAGTTTGGGCCAAAGTTGTACACTGATGTGCTCTCCAGTAAGAACTGTAAATTAACACTGTCAAATGCTTTGAACAAGTCTAGAGCAATTATGGCTAATGGGGTGTTTGTTTTTTTACTGTATTTTATTATGCTGTATAGCCTGCGTATAGGATCTGCTATATATCTTTTTGGAATAAAACCATGTTGATCTTCATGTATTATTTCTCCTATCACAAATTTTAATCTATTAGAGTACAGGCAGGTAGCACAGAACTGCAGGAATAGTGTCAGGAAGGCTAAAGCTGAGAATGAGCTAAGGTTAGCGAGGAATGCTAAAAGCAACAAAAAAGCTTTCTTCAGATACATGCACAGTAAAAGACAGAAGAAAGAACTGGTGGTTCAACTACGCAATGAGGATGGCAAATTGATAACAGAAGACAAAGAAAAGGCAGAAGTGTTCAATTCCTACTTCGGCTCGGTCTTCTCCCAAAAGAGGGTCTATGACCCCCCTGGCAAACCTGAAGTGCAGACTGAAGGGGCAGAATTGCAGCTTGAGATTGATAGGCAAATGGTCAAGGAGCACCTGATTACTCTGAACGAGTTTAAATCTCCAGGGCCTGATGAGCTGCATCCTAGAGTAATAAAGGAACTGGCAGAAGAACTCTCAGAACCACTGTCTATTATCTTTGAGAAATCATGGAGGACAGGTGAAGTGCCAGACGACTGGAGGAGGGCAAATGTTGTTCCCATCTTCAAAAAGGGCAAGAAGGAGGAACCTGGGAACTATAGGCCAGTCAGTCTGACATCAATCCCCGGGAAGATTTTTGAGCAGATTATAAAGAAGTCAGTCTGCAAGCACCTTGAAAACAATGCAGTGATTACTAGAAGCCAGCATGGATTTGTCAAGAACAAATCCTGTCAGACTAATCTGATCTCATTTTTTGATCGGGTAACCTCCCTTGTGGACTGTGGGAATGCTGTGGACATTATATACCTGGACTTCAGCAAAGCTTTCGACAAAGTGCCTCATGATATCCTGATTAGTAAGCTAGCTAAGAGTGGGCTAGATGGAACAACTATCAGGTGGATCCACAATTGGCTAAAGAATCGGACTCAAAGAGTGCTTATCAATGGTTCCTTCTCAAACTGGGGAGAGGTAACGAGCGGGGTACCACAGGGCTCGGTCCTGGGCCCGGTGCTCTTCAACATTTTTATTAATGACTTGGATGAGGAGGTACAGGGAATGCTTATCAAATTTGCAGATGACACAAAGTTGGGTGGAACAGCTAATACTCTGGAAGACAGAAACAAAATCCAAAGTGACCTCGATAGGCTGGAGCGCTGGGCCGAAAACAACAGAATGAAATTTAATAGGGATAAATGCCAAGTGCTGCACCTAGGGAGAGGAAACCAAATGCAGAGTTACAGAATGGGGGACACTTGGCTCAACAATACTACAAGTGAGAAGGATCTTGGAATTGTGGTAGATCACAAACTGAATATGAGCCAGCAATGCGATGTGGCTGCAAAGAAGGCAAATGCAATTTTGGGCTGTATTAATAGAAGTATAGCTTCCAAATCGCGGGAAGTGATAATTCCCCTTTACTCGGCACTGGTTAGGCCTCATCTTGAGTACTGCATCCAGTTCTGGGCACCTCACTTTAAGAAGGACATAGACAAACTGGAGAGGGTTCAGAGGAGGGCAACAAGGATGATAAAGGGACTGGAAACAAGGCCCTATGAGGAGAGACTGAAAGAACTGGGCATGTTTAGCCTTCAGAAGAGGAGACTGAGGGGAGATATGATCGCACTCTTCCAGTATTTGAAGGGATGTCACACAGAGGAGGGCAAAGATCTCTTCTCGGTCATCCCAGTTTGCAGGACACGGAATAATGGGCTCAAGTTACAGGAACCTAGATTCCACCTAAACATCAGGAAAAATTTCCTGACTGTCAGAGCAATAAGACAATGGAATCAACTACCTAGGGAGGTTGTGGGCTCTCCCACTCTGGAGGCATTCAAGGTGCAGCTGGACAGACATCTGTCAGAGATGCTTTGACCTAGATTCCTGCATTGAGCAGGGGGTTGGACTCGATGGCCTTGTAGGCCCCTTCCAACTCTACTTTTCTATGATTCTATGATTCTAGCCCATATGGTGGTAAATATTTTATAATCTATATTTAATAAAGAGATGGGTCTGTATGATTCTGGGAGCTCCGGATTTTTCCCTGGTTTTAATATCAAGATGATTCTGGATTGTGTCCATGTGTTAGGAAGTGAGGCTCCATCTAGAATTTCATTATATAATGACAATAGTCTTGGGGCTAATAATGCTAATAATAAAGCAGATATGCTTTATAAAATTCACTTGTAAAACCGTCGGGTCCCGGTGACTTGTTGGGTTTTTGTGTTTTGATGGCTTCTGTTATTTCTTCTATCGTAATCCTTTGTTCTAGGATTTGTTTACTTGCTTCAGTTAGTCCTGGGATGTTTGTTTTGCTCTGATACTTTCTAATTATGTTCCTGTCTTTTTCTTCCCCTTTGTATAGTTTTTCAAAATAATCTACAAAAATGTCACCCATCTCTTCTATGTCATATGTTTTATTCCCCTGTTTGTTTTTAAGAGCGTTTATTTTGTTTTTGTCCCTCCTTTTTTTTACCGTTTGCCAATAGTTTGGATCCCTTTCCATCAAATTCATAATGTTTTTGTTTAATATATAGTAAATTTATCATGGTTTGATCTAATTCCAATAAATTTAATTCTGTCCTTTTCTTCTCCATTTGTTGTCCGATTTTTTGTTCCCCTGTTTGTTTATATCGTACAGTAAGTCTTTCTAGTTCTAATTCTGTTTCTTATTTTCGCGTCCGTCTCTTTTTATTCATGTGGCTCATCTCTTTGATACTCAGTCCTCTAAGAACCGCTTTCATTGCTTCCAATCTGGTGCTTTCTGTTGTGTCCCCTGCTTTATTTTCTGTGAAGTAGTTGTCTATTCCCTTTTGTAAGTTTTCTCTGCTTTCTTTGTTTGTTAAAAGGATGGGATTGAATCGCCATATATAATTGCTCTTGGTATAGTTATTTGTTATGAGTTGGACAGATACCGGTGCATGGTCTGTCACTTTTATGGGTCCTATATCTGCCACTGTGACATTTTGCATCAGTGTACTAGTTAGCATAATTGTGTCTAGCCTTGAGAAAGTTCCATGTACCCTGGAACAAAATGTGTGTGTGTAGTCTTTGTTGTTAAGTTCTGCCCATACCTCCCTTAAATTAAATTTGTGAATTATGTTTAAAAGTTTTCCTGCCCATGTGTTGTGTGAGTCTGTTTTATTATATAATCTTATATCTTTTTGTGCTTTTCTAGGTTCAGCTCCTTGCATGTTCCAATTAGTGTCTGCTCCAGTTATTGCCTCTGCTTTTGAAAAGGTTCTCAACTTTTTCAAAACTTTATATAGGAAGTCTAGCTGTCTTTCGTTTGGACTGTATAATGAGGCTAATACTATTTGTTTGTTTTGATTTAGTGTTCCCTCTACAAATACGTATCTGCCATTGGGGTCTTTCTGTATTTTCCTTATTGCAAAGTCCACTGTGTTATGTATTAATATTGCTACTCCCCTTGATTTGTTAGTTCCTTTTGCTATATGTACAGTTTTCCATTGACTACTGTTAAAAATTCCTTCCCTTTTTTGGGCTTTATGTGTCTCTTGTAGAAATAGTATTTTTGGTTTTAGATCTCTTATTAGTTTATGTAGCCTCGCCCTTTTTACCTGATTCCCCATGCCTTTAATGTTTAGAGTTAGCACCTTAAGGTCTCCCATGGTATATGCCAGTTTCTTCTGCCTTGCTCATTATTGCACCCAGCTCAATCGTGCCCTCCCTCCCTCCCCTGTCATCCCCCAACCTTCTCATTTTCCCCAACTTTATAACTTGTTTGCAGCTCTCTCTTAGCATAACTAAAGCTGCGAATGCAGGTGAGATCCTCCCCTCCCCTTACAGAGAGAGTGATTCACGTGTTCTTCACCCTGCCTTGAGGCTGTGGTTTGTTCTTTCCAGATTCCTTTAAAACTATAACTGAGCAGGTCAATCTATTCCTTCATAGATTGACTACATAGAGGCAAGAGTTTCTCCCCCCCCCATATTTTATCAATGGTTTAAAACAGCGCGACTCTACAAACAAAGAATATTTTCCCCTCCCCTTTGGGGCTAGTCTCCCTCCTCCCTTTTCCTCCCCCTTCCCTTTGCTATGCATTTGAATATTTACACTTCAATTGTCTTTCACTTTATTATTATTATTTTTTTTTTTGTCACCTCCTGTGGCTTATTGTGACTCAGTCTCTCTCATCTCTTCCTTTGTGGCAGAGCTCTCAGGATTCTTGGGGTCTGTGGATTTTCGTAGTCATTTCTTTCCCGCCTGTTTTTTCGGTGTCTGTTTACAGTGTTCCAGCCGTCTCCTCCTTGTGGCTCTTGGTCTGTTGCATCTTCTCCATTATCTGTTTCTTCCCAAGTAGTCTCTGCCGGGAGTTCGATGCCTAGCGTTCTGAAAAGCTCCGTCATTTCCCATGCAGAGGTTGCGAGCAGCGTGCGTCCTTTGTGGGGGATTATTATTTTGAAGGGGAGTCCCCAGTGATATTTAAGCCCCAGTTCCCGTAGTTTCAATGTGTAGGGTTTGAGGAGTCTTCTTTTCTGCAGCGTCTCTGGTGCCAGGTCTTGCATAATCATTACAGGTTTGTCATTATATTTTATTTCTTTTAAAAGTCTTAGCTTTTTAAAGAATTCGTCTTTCTTGTTGTATCTGCTGAAACATATTACCAGGTCTCTTGGAAAGCTGGAGTTTTTTCTTCTGGGTCCTAGTGCCCTGTGAGCTCTTTCTAAGTCATCAGCTTCTATCGGGCAGTCTGGAGTTAATGAGGTCAGCCATTTTGCTATAAAAACCTTAATGTTTTCACCTTCTGCTTCTTCTTCCAAGTTTTTTATTCTCAGATTACACCTTCGGTTGCGATTTTCTTGGTCTTCAATCTTTGATTTATTTTCCGCTATCGCTCTTTGTAAGGTTTTTATCTTTTCCTCCTGTTGCTGAGCTTTTTCTGCAGCTTTATTTGCTGTTGTTTTTACTGCCTCCACTGTTTCTGTTATTTCCTGTGAGGTAGGTTAGGCTGAGAGGTAGTGACTGGCCCAGTGAGTTTCATGGCCGAACGGGGACTAGAACCCGGATCTCCCGAGTCCCAGTCCAACACTCTAACCACTATGCCACACTGGCTCTCTTGGTATGCTCCCAGCATTTTTGGGATATGGTAGGCAACCTGGTACCCGCCAGATGTTTTGGACTACAACTCCCATCAGCCTAAGTCAGCATGGCCAATGGTCAGGAGTGATGGTAGTTGTAGTCTAAAACATCTGGAGGGCACCTGGTAGCCTACCCCACTATCACTTAGCACCGAGAGCATTCTAGGAGCTTTAGAGCCCATAGACATTAAGTTTTCCCTAACTAGAAGACATGCAATCTACATTAACTGGATAAAATAGGACTAGGAGATAGGCAGGACTAGGACTAGGAGACAGTGACATCTCGGCCATATTGCACCACACCGTAGAGGACTAGGAGGAGATGTCACAAAATGAATAAAAAGATGTGGCAGGAGGTAGAGCAGGGGTCTTCAAACTAAGGCCCGCGGGCCACATCCGGCCCGCCGGCCAATTGGCGGAAGCAGACTTTTTTTTAACTCTTTCGTTTCAAGCGCCGATTCTTTTAATTCTTTTCCATAATATGGAAAAATTAGTGGTGGTGTTTTACCTCTTATGTATGAGCTGATGTAGCTAAGTCAGATTTCTAATGTTTCAAAAATGCTACTTTGGACTGAAGCAGAGTATGCTCATTTGTGTGATGGCAAAAACAAAAGTATATTCATGTTAGGCATGAAATAATTGTGCAACTATATATGTAAATACCACCAGCCCTGCCAGGAGTATTCATTAATATTCCCTCTTCTTCCCTCCCCATTCCTTTTTCCTTGTGTGTCGTGTCTTTTTAGATTGTAAGCCTGCGGGCAGGGACTGTCATGTTAATTATTGTAAACCGCCCAGAGAGCTTCGGCTATTGGGCGGTATAAAAATGAAATAAAATAAAATAAATAAATAAAATAACTTTCCATTTAAGGGGGAAAAAATTCACCCCTATCAAGTAAAAAAAAAGGACCCGGGTCCTTTTTTTTTTACTTGATCCATTCGTTCATATTTTTTTCAAACTATAGTCCGGCCCCCCAACAGTCTGAGGGACAATGAACTGGCCCCCTGTTTAAAAAGTTTGAGGACCCCTGAGATAGAGGAACCTGGTAGCAGTGAGATGATGCTAGGTGGATCTGCTGCATCATGGTAAAGAGGGTTCTGAGGAGGAACTTAAAGCATGAGAGAGAACTGGCTTGACAAACAAAAAGGAAAAGACTTCAGGCACAGAGCACAGCATAGCAGGAGAAGGGAGTCCAAAGGTGACCAAGTTATGTAGAAAGAATGCAATAGGAAGCTGTAAAGGACCGCCGTAGTTCCTATGTGTGAGTTCGGAGTTGAAAGGGTTAACCGGAGCTGGGAAAACCCTTCGTACGCAGCTCTCGGGCACTTAGAACGAAGCTGCCACCTAATTGTGGAATAGCGAATGAATGAACTTACTACACTGTTTGTAAGATAGTAAACAGGTTTAATGAAGTGTATCAAAACAAACAGATAGCATTCCTTAACTTAACGAGGCGTGCAAGCCTCCGATTGCTTTTGCAAGAGCTGAGCCGAGACAGAGCAATACAAGGGTTACCTTAAATGAACCAAGTTCCTCAAAAGCCGCGGCTTGCCGGCGATCGGGTATCGAGCTTGTTCACCGGGAGAGCTTCCCGGGTTGAGTCCTAGTGTCCGGACCGGAGCCCTGGACATCCGTGCAGCCTTGCACCAGCCGATCAACAACCTCCTGGAGCTTGAAAACCCACCTTTACCTCCTGCCTCACTACCCCCGCACTCCTCGCTCCCCCTCCCCTCTTGCTTTCAGGGGAAACCAGTTTTCTCAGTTGTCTTCTCTGTGCCCTGGGTACTTGGCGGTACTTGGCAACTCTTTGAGACTGCCCAGCACTTGGCGCCCCTCCTGTGCCCGAGGGTTGTTTTTCCTGATCGGGCAGAATGGGAGGAAGGAGCTACTGGGGGGATATGTAGATGGCCCCATGGAGGTGAATGTATGCAGATGGCCAGGCTACCCAGACAGGCTGTTTCCACCCTAGGCAGAGTCTTTGCTGATTGAGGTGGGAGGGGGGTTGTATGGGCTAGCTTTCTCTCCATAGGAGCCAAAAAGAAAAAGTGGAAAACTTTGAAAATTAGAAGTAGGAGCTTGAAGCTGAATGGCAGGGAGCCAGCAGCAAGAGTAAGATGAGTGATGCTGTTGTATAGAAATGGGAGATGCTGCAAAAGGGAAGATCAGAAAAAGAACATTTCTGTAATCAACACAACACATAGCAACAGTATGGACCCAAGGATTTAGCAGTAGATAGAGACAAAAGTGCAGCTCTTGTATGTTGAAACGGATATGAATAAGACTTGTTAGCAACTGGTAGTAACTTGACAGTTTGGGACTCAAACACTGAAAGCGTTAAATTTAGGCCCTGCACATTTTGGACAATTAGGCTACAGTCCTATAAGCACTTTCCTCAATATAAACCCCGCTGAACTCAATGGGATTTATTTCTGAGTAGACATTATAGGATTGTACTGTTAGTCCCAAATATCTACAGTTCCAAAGTGTATAATGAAGGGACTTGTATGGAAATAGGGAAGGGGAAAGATGATTTTTAAAAAAAGTATAAAGAGGAGGGCAAGAGGATTTACATATAAATAAATACAACATACATAATTACTTTCTCAGAAGTACAACATTTTCAATATATTCTTTTGAAGCATGCTTAGTTAGGAAAGTTTATCACAGTACACACATCTTTCTAATTAGATGGAATAGGCTAGATGATTAGAGCTCTACATTAAAAAGCATTAAAAGATTCATGCAATTTCTTTTTGTATAATTAGAAAGGAATTTTCATAACCCATAAAAGAAGAATGTAATTGTACAATTTAACACAGAATTTAAATATTAAGATCAAACTAGCAGGGCAAGTAGCTTAATAGAATAAATGATATTAGCAGCTAGTGTCAAAGCTTAATTTAAACAGAATGTCTTCATTATGCAAAAGAATTAAGCAAATGTGACTCTCAAAGGTTTTCCCCTATTGTTTTTTCTTCAAAAACAATGAAATTTCCTGCAGATCTGCTGCAACATGCTGGGAGACTGGGAAAGAACAAATGCTTTGGCCAATGGACCTCACTGTCATATTGTGCTGTAAGATCTTATAAGAAAAGAACTTCCACAGAGCTTGCACATAGGGCCTTCTTAAGAACTGGTTAATTCTGCTCCTGTTGCAAATTGTATTGGAGGGAGTGCTGAAATGTAAACCCCTCATTTTTATGTTTGACTTCTCAAAGTTTAGGTACAGAATCCTAAAATGTGAAATGGGATGCAGAGTTTGTAAGCTTACCAAAGTGAAAGGTGTCTACCTATAAGATAAGAACATAAGAAAAAATAATTTCTTAACCACAGGGGGCAGCCTTTAGACCTCTTGTTGGCCCTCATATTACTTGAATCTGGGCCCTTTATCCAGAGATGGAGGCATTAGACACTAGCCAGCACTGAAGGCAAGCAAAGCAGTAGAATTATTCAACATTTTCCTTTAGGGATCTCTCAAGCTCTGAATGTCTGACAGTCCAGCCCCTTGACTGGCCAGGAGCTTAATATAAACTATCCCTAGGTTATGCCACTCCCAGTGCTATGTTTCTATCTTCATCCTGCTGCCAGCAAACCAGGACTCCCTTACCCAAACCTGAACACTTTCTTCCCTAGGATTTGACTCCCATCTTTCCTTGCCTCTGGATGCACGTTCCCTTCCTGAATGCTGATCACGGGCTCTTAACCTGTGAGACATGTTAATTGTATTACTTCCAAAAACCTGATGGAAGGGATGAATCCCCCTAAAATGACCCCGTTATGTGCCTTCAATAGCTTGTCAAGTAGGCTCATGAAAATACCATTCAAAACTAATCAGCACCTCAAAATATCCTGATTTTATTTATTTTAAATAATTATACCCAGCTTTTCCATTCATCAAGAGCCACAGGGTGGCTTAATAACAAATAAAAACAAAAGGTAAAACATTAACAAAAACATTAGCAACCTGCTCAATCTACAGAAGCTGCACAAAAAAAAATCTCTTTAAACAGAATTATTAAGAGCAATAACTTATTATCAATTATCCCAGTTCCTCTGAAACAATAACTTTTTATCTTGTCTTTTTTTTAAAAAAAAATTATTTAGTTATTATAAACTACATACTATA
The DNA here is from genome assembly GCA_021292165.1 of Shinisaurus crocodilurus. Classification (NCBI taxonomy): domain Eukaryota; kingdom Metazoa; phylum Chordata; class Lepidosauria; order Squamata; family Shinisauridae; genus Shinisaurus; species Shinisaurus crocodilurus. The sequence goes on along the minus strand of CM037879.1, from coordinate 176,942,050 downwards.
TGGTAAAACAAAAACATACAACTACAGTAAATATTATGTTGTCTTCTGAAGCCCAGCATTGAGCATGTCAAGCGAGCCCCCACTTGGAACAGAGTTCAACAATCTAGACACCACCACCAAGAAAGTTCTGCTTCCCCAAACCAAACATTATACTTCAGACAGTGGGAGGACATGGAGCAGGGCCTCCAACAATGAACTGAATGAATGGGTAGGTTCATACAGAAGATGATGCCCCTCAAGTTATCTTGGTCCCAGACAATATAGGGCTTTAAAAGTAAAAACAAGCACTTTGAATTAGGACCAGAATCCAACTGGGAGCCACTGAAGTTGCACAAAATCAGAGGTATACGCTCCAAATAGTCAATACTCCCATCACCGCAAGGCTTCCAGAAGAATACCATGGTTGATGGTATCAAATGCCATTGAGAGATCCAGGAGAATCAACTGAATAGCACTCCTTTTGTCCATCTGCCAGCCCAGGTCATCAACCAAGACAACCAAAGTAGTCTCAGTTCTGAAGCCATTTATATTATATTTATTTATATATTATTACATTTATTTTAAAATTATATTTATAGATATATAGAGGTGTGTGTGTGTGTGTGTGTGTGTGTTAGTAGTATATACCCATAAGATCAAGTGCTGGGATCTTCTCTACCTGATCTTCTCTACCTGGGAAGAAACTTTTGGGATTGCTGAACTGGTGAGCACCTTATGCCTTTGCTGGAATATAGCTGTGCCACAGCAGGGCACTTCTACTGTGCTAGTGAGGAGTCCCACCCCAACTTTTTCTGGCCTATAGCAACCACAGATGCTCCTGTAAAATCAAGTCAACCATGGGTGAAGGTGGTGGTGATGGTGGGGTTGCCTGGCATTAGGAAAGGAGTGCTCTTCTTCACTTGGCAAACATAGGACCAGATTTTAGCTAGAGCACAGCAAGGCACTGTTTTGAACTGCTGCTACTAAAGCAGAACTGCACAATTACATTGTTAAAGTTCATGCACACAACATTTATCACATGATAACTGCTACTATCATGTGAGTGTTGACTGGTGTTCAACCTGTTATGGAAAGAGTTGCACTGCCTGTGAAAGATCAGGCATGCAGCTTGGGGTGTGTGTGTCATGGATCCATCTTTGTCACTTGAGGCACAGGTGGCCTTGGTAACTAGGAGCATATTTTTTCAGCTCAGGTTGATATACCAGCTGTGACCATATCTGAAAAGAGATAGCCTGGCGATAATTATCCATACTCTGGTAACCTCCTGCAATGTGTTGTACATGAGGCTACCTTTGAAAACAGCTAGGAAACATCAGTTAGTTCAAAATAGAGTTGCTAGGTTAATAACTGGGACTGGTCAATATGATCATAAGATGCCCATTCTTTGTCAGCTATACTGAATTTCAGTCTATTTCCGAGCCCAATTCGAAGGGTCGATATTGACCTTTAAAGCCCTAAACTGCTTAGGACAGAATATCTAAAGGAACTTATACATCTGTATGTACCTGCTTGCCTCCAGGTGCCCCCCCGAAGGAAGTAATATGGGTGGCTGCAAGAGAGAGGGCCTTCTGGGTTGTAGCACCCCATTTATGGAATGCTCTCCAAGGAGGCTTATCTGACGCCCATATTGTTATCTTTTTGGTGCCAGATAAAGACCTTTCTTTTCTCCCAGGCATTTTAGAGTTTCATTTTTTAGGGGTTTGTGGGGTTTTTTTGGTTGATTTTATGTATTTTATTCTTGTACTGTTTGCTGTCTTGTATTGTATTTTATTCCTGTGGCTTTTGTAATCTGCCCAAGGAACATTTGTTATTGGGCAGATTAAATATATAATAAATATAAGATAGTATCAATAATGTGATGTTATGAAAGCATCATAGATCGTTCTTTCTTATCACTTGAGTCTAGAACATACGATAAACTTACTTGTCAATAGCATACAAGCATTAAACTTGTCAACAGCATATGAAAAACTTACAACTTGATACCTAGCACCTCATGGCTAATTCATAAAATTGGCTAAGAACTCGAATTACTCTGATCCTTTTTAATGTATAGTGAAACTGACACAACCCATCCTATGGCAGCAAAACAACAATAATGGAAGTCCTTCAGGAATAACTCACCATAAATAAGTCTCGGGCACCTATATCAACAGCAAGCAGAAAGGCCTTTTCAAATCTTTGATGCCTGCAAGATGAGGAGAAACAAAAAGGACCAATTGAACTCTACAGCCTAAATTACATGTTACACTACAGGCAAACATGTGTAACAATACTGACAGCCCATTTGATGAAGAAAAGTGTTTTCTGGCAGGGGCACTCAAGAGAGAAGTGGAAGAAGAAAGCTTAACACACTCCCTGCCTAAGTTGTCTCACTCCAAATTGTCCTACAGCAGTAGTTATTCTCCCTGTTAAGATTTTAAATGTGTATTTTCATGCATTTAAAATATTTGGAAGGTGTATGGAGTGGAGAAATGTGGAGGAAGAGGGGGGACTGGCTGGCCCGCCAGACCTCCACCCTTTCCTACTCCAAAGGAAACCCAGCACTTGCCACCATATGGCCCGGAAGGGGGGGCTGGCTGGCCCGCTACACCCCCACCCTTTCTTACTGGCAAAGGAACTAAGACTTTCTGAGATCTCAAGATACCAGACTGCCAGCCTCAGCTGTCTGCAATCTTACTTGGATCTTTGTTTAGGGACTCACCTTTAATTCTGTAACTTGGATTTAGATACTGACTTACAGAGCACTACAAAACCCATTTGGGGTGAAACTAAGACAAGGTTTATTTTGGTAGCATCTTACAACAAAATTAGGGAAATGAGAGAAGCACACAAAATAGAGAGACACACTTTAGTACACAGTAAAGCTATAAAACAATAAAACCTGATTCTTTAAGATCTCTCAGGCACACACCTGTTACCTGAGGGTGTTCTCTTCAAGGGTTAGATCTAGCACAGCCTCGCTGCCCGAGGAGAACTATTCCATCTACCCGCAGGTCTGAGATGGGTAAAACTCCCACAAGGCTTGCCTTTCACCAGAGCCCTCATCCAGCTCATTTCACCAGGAGCTAACTGGGGTCAGATCTTGATGCCCCCCCCCCCAAAGGCTTGGGGCCTCTCTTTGGCTTGCTGCCATCTCCAATAGCCAGGGTAGCCGGTAGCCACGCGATCTAGGACAAAGACTAAGACTAAAACAGGCTTTGGGAAATATCTCTTCCCCCGTCCCCCTTTCTGTAGCTTTCCTGCCTTCAGCCAATCAGAAAGAACTTCACCTGGCCAGGCAAGGGAGGGGAAACTCATGACTTGAACTATTTGAATTACATCTGCATATGAACGCTTTCAGCCTGGCTCCTCCAGACCTCCGGGCGCCAGGCCTCATCTTATGTTTTATGTACCTTTCGCTTCTTCCCAGCCCCCTTGACTCGCCTCACTTGGTTACACATGAGGAGGCGTGTGCGTGTATGTGTATGTAGGAACCCCAAAAGCTCTACATGCTCCCTTAAAAAAAAAAAAAGAAACCTGAGAGGTTAACCCTCTCATTTCATTTTAAACTAACTAAAAAAAAGAAAGAAAAAGCTTTTGCTAGCCTTTTACTACTAGTGCACCTTTTTTCACTTTTACACACACGCAAAAACAGAACAACACAAAAAGCATCAAAACATCAAACACCTTAACTATAGTCTTAACACAGCTTTAACATCTTAATTCTTAAAATCTTTAAACATCAAAACAGCAAAACAACAAGCAATAACTATTAATCAGAAGTTTACAGGTTTGCATACTTAAGAAACATCAATTACAATTCAAATGAGAACTCTCAACTCTTCTGTTGCCTGTCTGGCACTCTTGTCTAAACAAAACAAAACAAAACAAAACAAAAACTTTTTTAGGGTTGCTGTTTTTCACACATCTTGTAGGGGGCAGATTATGGACCGAAATGTGACTCTTCAATTTGCTTTTGTTTGCTTTTACAGGCTTGCTTCTGCCACTTTGTACTTAACGACGTGAATACTATCATACACCCCCTCTAAAGGCCTGATGGGATGGCTTCTCACCACCTAACAACATGAATATATTACTCCCTTTTCCCAAAGGTTTGCATTTGGCACTTTTTACACAATGACTTGAATGGGATGGCTTCTTACCACCCCCCTCCAAAGACTCGCCGGGATGGCTTCTCACTACCCAATGACATGAATGCCTACTCCCTTTTCCCAAGGTGTGCATTTGGCACTTGCTACACAATGACTTGAATGGGATGGCTTCTCACCCCCCCCCTCCAAAGACCTGCTGGGATGGCTTCTCACTACTCAACAACATGAATGCCTACTCCCTTTTCCCAAAGGCACCTTCAGAACACACAGCTTGGCAATCTTCTAGCCTCTTGGGCTTGGCTCTTCTTGCCTACCACTTAAACTTGCATGGGATGACTTTTTCTTTCAGACTCAAATGCTTAGCCATGGAGACTCTACCTAAGCTTTTAGAACACACAGCTTGGCAATCTGTCTTTTAGCTTGCTTTGTTTTCTCGCCTCTGATTTTTTCTCTGGCAACTGTTCCTTGCCCCCCCTGAGGCCCCTTTGAAAACTTACAGGTTTCTGGCTTTACGTTAGCATTACATTCAAAAAATTTTCATCATCTTCATTTCAAATTGACTTTTGCACATGACACAAGACAACACAATAGTTCAGCTGTTTACACTGGGAACACTCATCTTATCTCTTCGAGGAACAATTTAAACAGTTTTCATTTGCTTTAATCACAATTAACCACTAATCTCTGTCTTTTTTTCTTCTCGGGAGACACTTGAAGAAAAAAAATCTTTCTGTCCGGGCTTCTGTCAGCTAGGAGGGAAATCTCCTTCTCTCTCTGCTCTCTTCAGCTCTCCACCGCCCACACGGGGATCGCTCGCCCAGCAACAACACAAAGACAACTTGAATCACCTGTCTCCCCTCCCCCTCCGAGGAACAAGTCAGAGTCCACTGTTTTCCAAGTGGCAGCAGAAAATGCTTGGGGGAAATCCTTTTTTCCGTCTCTGCTTCTTTTAGCTCTCTACTTCGGCAGCACAAGACAAAGTCTCTTTTAAGCAGGGGAGCAATCCTCTTTTCAAAGCTCGAAACCATGCCTCCCCCCTTTGCTTGCTGCTGCCCAGCCTGGGCATTCACAATGCCCCCCCCAAGAGCAAATGGACAGTCTTAAGTTCAAAATCTGAGTCTTTCTCCCATGGGAGAAATGTAGGGCAGGACTGTGCCCTCCCCTCCCAAAGTCTTGCCAATTTCTCTGGGGCACACAGCACAACAAAAATCATTCATCAACCGCTGTCCCAAAACTCAACGTTTTGCTCACCAGCCTCTTAAGAGAGGTTTCCTGGTCTTCTCTCCTTTCTTCTGCTCCCCTTGGAACACACGCGTGCACACGCGCACACACACTTTTTTCTTCTTCTCTTCCCGGGCTCTCCTAGCCCCCAAACTTTGGGATCACACAGCTGCAGGTTGCTTTCTCCTTTCTACAGCCTTTTTCACTCAATGGGTAGGATCCCCTGCTTACTCACTGGCAACTGCTGCTCCCAGCCTCTGGGACACGCACACGCACACTTTTTGCAGTTTGCTTTCTTTGCTTGTCCCCTTGGCCTCTCTACGCCTGGAAAAGGGAACTAGCCTTGCCTTTCTACAGACATCAAGATTTCTTGCCTTCAACGCTCCCTCTCCGCTGGCAGCTAAGACAGACTGCTAGCAATCTGAATGTTTTTTCTAAGGCTCACTCTCACATGTTATTTTTAAAAAATAATAAACTCTTTACTGATGCACCAAAGCCTCTCAAATTTCTCTCATTTGCCCACGTGCACACACTCTGTGATTCAGCTTCGAATCCCACCGCTACACCATGTGGAGGAAGAGGGGGGGCTGGCTGGCCCGCCAGACCTCCACCCTTTCCTACTCCAAAGGAAACCCAGCACTTGCCACCATGTGGCCCGGAAGGGGGGGCTGGCTGGCCCGCCACACCCCCACCCTTTCCTACTGGCAAAGGAACCAAGACCCTCTGAGATCTCAAGATACCAGACTGCCAGCCTCAGCTGTCTGCAATCTTACTTGGATCTTTGTTTAGGGACTCGCCTTCAATTCTGTAACCTGGATTTAGATACTGACTCACAGAGCACTACAAAACCAATTTGGGGTGAAACTAAGACAAGGTTTATTCTGGTAGCATCTTACAACAAAATTAGGGAAATGAGAGAAGCACACAAAATAGAGAGACACACTTTAGTACACAGTAAAGCTATAAAACAATAAAACCTGATTCTTTAAGATCTCTCAGGCACACACCTGTTACCTGAGGGTGTTCTCTTCAAGGGTTAGATCTAACACAGCCTCGCTGCCCGAGGAGAACTATTCCATCTACCCGCAGGTCTGAGATGGGTAAAACTCCCACAAGGCTTGCCTTTCACCAGAGCCCTCATCCAGCTCATTTCACCAGGAGCTAACTGGGGTCGGATCCTGATGGGCCCCCCCCAAAGGCTTGGGGCCTCTCTTTGGCTTGCCGCCATCCCCAATAGCCAGGGTAGCCGGTAGCCACGCGATCCAGGACAAAGACCAAGACTAAAACAGGCTTTGGGAAATATCTCTTCCTCCCTCCCCCTTTCTGTAGCTTTCCTGCCTTCAGCCAATCAGAAAGAACTTCACCTGGCCAGGCAAGGGAGGGGGAACTCATGACTTGAACTATTTGAATTACATCTGCATATGAACGCTTTCAGCCTGGCTCCTCCAGACCTCCGGGCGCCAGGCCCCATCCTATGTTTTATGTACCTTTCGCTTCTTCCCAGCCCCCTTGACTGGCCTCACTTGGTTACACATGAGGAGGCGTGTGCGTGTGTGTGTATGTAGGAACCCCAAAAGCTCTACAAGAAAGAATTAAGACAACTTGTCCCTGCAATCTGTCTGCTTCTGTTCACCCCCCACTCCCAGTGAAGTGACCTTTCCTCATCAAATGGGCCAGGTACATTTGCATGCAACATGTTTTTCGGTGGTGCATTATAACCAAGAGCGCAGTGCAATGAAGCTGCCCGTAACCCTCCAAACCTGGAGGATTATGGGCATCCTATTGAGGGCGGGAGGAGCGCAGCAGATAGGATTGCTGCTGTGCTCCCCTCACCCTCAAAAAACCCCACCTGGATGGCTGATTTTTGCCGTCTAAATGTTTTACACCTCCTCCCAAGGAGGAGGGGTTGAGGCACTGCCTGGCTTCTTCAGAAGCTGGCGATGCCTTGCTCCTCCCCTCCCCCAGGGAATGCCCCCCCCCCACGCTGGAACCGGAGATGGTCTTCCATCTTCAGTTCCCAGCTGGCGCAGAAAGAACAGCACCGGCTTCAAGATGTGGGGAGGTGGGCACTCCACGCTTGCACACCCTACTGCAACCTTGGAAGGGATTTCCGGGGTTGCAGGGGGGACTCCAAATTATCCTATGCCCCCCCATGCAAGGTCGGAGGGCCACAGGATTGCATCACAAGTCTATGTCTAAAATGCAAAGGATATTGTTCATCCGTTTGTGACACACATCTAACCTTGAACATTTAAGCATAGTGTGAGAGAACCTGGAGATCAAGAAACAATTATCTGCATTCACTGAACTACAACAATTTTCAGAACAGATATACTGTATACAGGATAACATAACATTAAAATAGTAAGTATGTTCCTAATTGGAAAATATCTAAGGAAGTAATTTGGGTAGGATCTGTGTATTATTCTGTGTAAGACAACATCCTCAAAAAATAAAAGTAAAAATGTCCTTTGACCAGCAGAAGAGCTTTATGCAGCCCATTACAATATTTTAAATTAATCTTAATTTTTCCAGCACCATCTCCCTATGCAACCAATTTAGGAGTAGCCCTGATGTATTCCAGCATTTTTATTGTAGATTAAAATCGAGTACAATTTTGATATTTACTAGCAAATTGGTTTTTGTATATTTTAAGTTGAAAATGAATAATACAGAGGCTATCTAACCTACCTCACAGGGTTGTTGTGAGGATAAAATGGAGGAGGAGGGGGAGGATTATGTAAGCCACCTTGGGTTCCTTGCAGGAAAAAAGGTGGGGTATAAATACAATAAATAAATAAATAAATAAATAAATGTGAGTGTTTCCCATGATGTACAAAAGATAACCTTTCAGACTGGTGGTGGTGATTATGGAAATGAAGTTTAGGAAGGGGAACAGATATTGGTAAAAATAAAGAAGAATCATGAAATTCATCCCATGAACCCCAAGTATATGAGAATTGTTTGCTTTCCACAGCAGTCCCCTCCCCACACAACGTAGGAACAATTTCGAAAATGAAGGGACTTTAAAAAGCGGTTTGTAATATTTATTTAATTATTTTATTTTTTTATTTACAACATTTTTACCCTGCTCTTTAGTCACAAAAGGCTACCAGAGCAGCTTACAAAGGTTAAAAATAAGAGTCCCTACTCTCAGGCTTACAATCTAAAAGACAACACAAAAGAAAAAGGGATTGGGAGGGAGGAAGGGGGGAAAAAGCAAAACTCAGACACTAGTTCTTAGTTTCAAAGTTCTTATAAGTGTTCTTTCTATATGGTACTAGGCCAACAATTCAATAGGAAAAAAAAATACTTTGGCCTACTGCAGCCCAGCCTTCCCCTACCTGGTCCCCTCCAGGTGTGTTGGACTACAACACCCATGATTCCCAGCCAGCATGGCCATCTGGATGGTACCAGGTTGGAGAAGGTCCATATATTAGCCCAAGGAGCTATTTGTGGCCCAACCATTTCTAGCATACTCCATTAATAGCCAAAATCCATAACTACATGTTTGTGGGATCATGTCATTAAACACAATATTTGTTTTCTTTCAGATGGTTGTGATTCTGAAACAAGCCTGAGTGCCCCTTCTATATAATACATTTTGCCACTTGTTTCAGAGCACCTCAAGCAATAAGACCCATGTGTCTCTTGGAAAATAGAGATAAGGAAATCTGCCTCTAAGCCATGAAGTTCAGGCACTTCTTTTGGTAGAAATGATAGTCAACAGAAATATGACCTTCAAGGTTAGAACTCTCAAGTCTTGATTAGGTGTGCAGGGCAAATAGAACAGAAAAATGTTAAGTGTACTGGCTGTTGGGTGATGAAATGGCAAACATCTAGCACTTTCTATCTGTAAGTTTTGTAGCAAATTACTATCAATATGACTATTTATAGGTAAAAACAATGAAGAGTATTGTGGCAGCTTAAAGACTAACACATTTATTATGGCATATGTTTTCATGGACTACAGTCCACTTCATCAGATGCATGAAGTATTATCCTGAATTGCAAGTATATACACACAAATGGGGCTGGATAGAAATTTTGGTGCATGCAACTGGGCTAGCCGAAGAGGACTTCCTGTCCTCTCCTCTCACAGCAGCTCCTCCTGCCCCCTGAAAATGTTGCACAGGGGGTTGGAGGACTGCTGAATGAGTGAGCTGTGGTGTGGGGGAAGGGAATTGGGCAGAAAACAGTCCCTAGATTTAACCAATGGTTGGGAGAGGGATTGTAAACAGACAAACCAAAAAGCCTCCACATGCATGTGTCACACAACACATGCATCCCTTTTGATCTCAGCCAACATATTTTACAATAGACCATCTAATTTTGGAGACAGTGTCCTGTGAAAAAGGAAAAATGTAAAAATAAAAGTTGTGTGTGTGTGTGTGTGTGTGTGAGAGAGAGAGAGAGAGAGAGAGAGAGAGAGAGAGAGAGAGAGAGAGAATGTTACTATTATCCTATTTATTTGTACCTGATGGGAAAAAATCATACTGATTCCAGAAAATATTTTAGTGACTAGTTACACAAGCTATCTTAGACATGCTCATTGACCATGTAAGCATATTCCTGGTGCTGGGCTGATAAAAGGAGCCCATCTTCAGTAAGAATGCACAATGTTTAGAAAATCATCTGTAGCAGAAGGGCTGTGCCACAATTTTAATTTATAAATGTTCCTTATAAATGAAGAAGTCTTAGAACCTGCCTCATCAAGAAGTCCAGTGAAGGATGATGTGTGATATGTAAATGAGAATTTAAAATCCTTCCAAAGAAGACAATGGGAGTAATGAATATTGGAAACAATTTGCATGTAATCAAATACAGCTGAAATGAAGTTTTAATTTGTTCGAATTTTGAGATGCATATGCAAATTTTTTAAGTATTTGGAATATCGTTCGAGCATTTACTTAACATCAAGCAATTGTATTTAAGCATATGAACGGAAGATGAAAATAGGTTAAATCAACAACAGCTACCAAACATTTATTTCAGGGCTTACATGATCACTTTTAATTCAGTTATTTCATTTAATATTTCAATTTAATAGGTTACTCTTTCATTCATTTTCTAGGCATCTTGCCCATTTCTTAAGATTATTAATTATTCATAAGAAACAATTTCCTCATAAATTTTCCTATTAGCAATTTTTGGAACAGCAACAATAGCCATGGTTTTACAAAATGAAAAACAATGCTTCCTTAGCTACACTGTTTTTTTTTACATTTTAAACTCAAGAAAACTAAAAATGGTGAATGGTTTTAAACTGTAAGAACTAATATATTAAGATGGAGTATCACTTCTATTTAGGAGAAATGCCAAAGCCAAAAAGTCTTTGAAAATAGGTTGCTTCCACTGATAATTTGGTATATAAAAGGAGAATTTTAAAAATAACTATAGCAATGTTAAAAAGCAGGGTCAAGAGCTCTCTGCTCCATTTACTGGATATATATATAGAGTTCCCTTTTCAAAAGTGGTGTATTATGCAGTGATTTATAGTATGTACCTATACAAATAGAAAAAATCATGTCTAAGAGAAATCATGTACATTTCCTTGATTGTGCAATAGTTCAAATTCTATTGACTGGAATTCTATTCACCTTGTGGGTTTTAATATGAGGCCCCTGTCAGAGTGCCCCCTCCAAAAAAGGCTAGAAGGGTGGGTACTAGGGGAAGGGCCTTCTCAGTTGTGGCATGTCCCATCCTTAGAATCAGCTTTCCAAGGAGGTGCACCTGGCGCCTACCGTCTATTCTTTCAGGCGCCAGGTGAAGACCTTTTTATTTGCCCAATATTTTAATGGTTGATTTTATTCCTTTTATTATCACCACTGTACCTCTGGATTGAATTTATTTTGGCTGCTTGTTTTTATCATGTTATATTTTATTATGTTTGTGTTTTTATACTATTTTTGTGTTGCTTTGTAAACCGCCCAGGGAGCCTTTTGGCTGATGGGCGGTGAATAAATATATTTAAATAAATAAATAAATAAATAAACAAACAAATAAATTTCTGTACTAGTCATGGGACTGGGACTTTTATAAGCTGGTGGGCAAAGGTAGACATCCTAGTTTTCAGTCCATGTAACATTTCATGTATTTGGAATGTGTTGGATCCATGTTTGTCTTAAATGAAATATTTCTGCCATCATCAGTTTTAAACACTTACAGTGCAAACTGATACATATTTACCCATGCATAAATCCAATGTGTTGACTGAGGTTACTCGCAGCTAATTGGACATAGGATTGCAGCCTCAGTGTCCAGTTCCATCCCCTCTTGTACACCCACTATACTGGAAATGGGAGATCCATGCATGACACCCATAGTGGCTCCCATTGGCCCTGCTGCTGACATAGGCTACTTGTGCCCAGCGCATGAGTGACCTGCTGCATGTGTGGAATGAAACAGCTGAATTGTTCCATGGCAGGCACACAGAAATAGGGAAGTCTACAAATACAATTTGGGGCATCAAAACAACCTTTTTTAATCTTTGTAAATCGCCCAGAGAGCTTTGGCTATTGGGTGGTATAGAAATGTAATAAATGAAATAAAATAAATGAAACATGAAGTCTAATTTGTATGTGAGATTAAATCAAATAATTTTAATAGAAGAGAGGGCCAAATGTTGAAGCGTTGGCCAATCGTTTCATGCCCTCTGTACTCTTTGGTCAGAAAACTGGAAGCAGGAGGAGGTTTGGGTAGATTAATTGGTAAGAATACTGGCTGCCTGCATGCTTGTCCTTATCTTTGCATAATTAAGATATTTAGAGCCACCTGCAACCTTTTTTTATTTACGGTAATGAAAGCTAGACATACAGGAAAGGAGTTTGCAAAATCCTTGAAGAAAGGAAAATGCTCCGCAGAACTCCCACTCCTGTCTACCCTGTTAGGTGTTAAAGCTTAATTCCTGTCTAAATCACAGAGTTTATTTCTTGCAACATCCAAATTATATTTCTGACATGATCAAATGAAAGTCTGGGAATAGCTATCATATGGGGGCTGCTTTAAACTAGCTCATGATACAGGCCTGTGGCTCACGCTTGTGGCTCAAGCTAAGCAGGGTCAGGCCTGGTTATTACTTGGATGGGAGACCCCTCCTCTTGTTTCCTGCATTGAGCAGGGGGTTGGACTCGATGGCCTTGGAAGTCCCTTCCAATTCTATGATCTATGAATCTATGTGGCATTAATCACTATGTGGTGAGCCGTTTAATGCAGCAGTGGCTTGCCATATGGATCAGGGAGTTTTCTGCATGGGATCTTATCTATATCTATATCTACTTGCAGTAGAAAAATATCCCCTGATCAACATGACAGGCTGCTGCACATGGAACAGATCACAATATGGAGACAGTTGGTGGAAAGAACAATTTAAAGTGTCCTTCATGGGATGTCAGTTTAGTGTGCACTAGCCATAAGCCACTTAAAACTGAGGAGCCTCAGTTTCCTTTTATGGTGTTGGAAAGGATGATAGTATTTTCTTTTTCACAGGGAGGTCATGGAGCTTGGCTCACTTCATTTTTGCAAGGCTAATGAAAGAGACTGAAGAGGCACATAGAATTATTCAATTAAAATTATAATGCTAACAGTAAAGCTGTAGCTGCTTTTAAATTGTATCTTATATGTTCTTTTTATTAGAATCTCCTTTCCCTTTGAATGTCTCACATTCCTTATCATTCTCTTTTTCCTCTAAGAGGCATTTTGTTGCCATAGCAATATCTTGTTGGGATGTTTCTAAAATTATTTTCCTTCAGGTTTGTAAAGGCTGCAACCAACATCCCCCACTACACACATCTCCTCCCTACCTTGTAGTTTCTCCAACCTCTTACTGTTTAGTAACTTCTCAACAGTCTAACTTTATCTTTAAATACAGACACACTCCAGCATATTCTTCCAAAGTACTCTGGGCTGAAAACAGATGTTAATTAAAAATGCTGATAAGAGCTGATGACACCTGTTGTTTCACACTTATTTTGCTCAACCCTGTCTGTTAAATCCCAGCTTTTATTACATTAATTCTCTTCAGCTTTTCTTCTGTTTCAGCTTTAGCCCTCTCACTCTGGTGATCATGTAAACTTAACAGTATGTCTTGAAAGCTACATTTTATTGAGCAAACATATCAGCATGTCTACACACCAAAAGACAGCACTATAGCAGATGCAACCATGGTTAAGGATGAGTTGTTGCTTCTACTGTAAATCCCTATTGTATAGATATGATATCCCAGCAGTTTAAAAAATGCAGTAGATGAGAACATTTGGTAGCAGAAGTTCAGAGCTAGATCGATGCACTTTCCCCTGGGGTTGCAGGCCTAGTTTTCCCTTAGGCCTGGGGACTACGGTATATTTACTACTGCTGCTTCCAAAGCCTATGGATATAACTATATCAAGGCAAAGGCTTCACTTGCTTGCAATGAATCCACACAGTTCTCTCCCACAAAATTAAGAAAGTCAGAGGCCTAATTGACTCAGGCCTTCACTTTGAAAACTGATTTTAATGCCAGGCCTCAAGCCCCGGAATGTAAGTAATAGAATATGCCTCCGAGCATGTGCAAAGTGCCTGCCCCTCAACAATGTGCAGTTGCTTCCAGCTCTCATACTTCTAGGATTATATGGCACAGCTGGTGATAAACTGCAAGCAAGCCAGCAAGTCAAGGGAGCAACCAATTGATGTGTATTTGTGTTTTTTATTTTTCCTATGAAGATGCCTAGACCAAGTCAGACTGTTGGTCCCTTTAGCTCAGTGTTGTCTACAATGACCACCAGAAGCTCTCCAGGGTTTCAGAAAGGAGGGTTTCCTAGCCCTACCTTGAATGCAGGGGATTGAATCTGGGATCTGCTTCATGTAAAGCAGTGTTCTCCAACCTTGGGTTCCCAGATGTTTTTGGCCTACAACTCCCAGCATGCCTCAGCCAGCTACGGGGACCCAAGGTTGGAGAACACTGATGTAAAGCATGTATTCTTCCACTGAGCATTCACTAGGCTGAAGTGTAATGCACTGCTGGCACGTAGATACAGGTAAGCTTTTGCTGTTGTATCTGTGTAGTTGGGAATTGGATCCCAAATGATACATGACTACTCTTTCCTCTTCAAAAGTTCAGAACCTAGCACAATACAGCTGCATTTCCTTTGCAGGTACAAATATTTCTATCAGTACTGCTTTTCAGGATTTTCTTATTTGGGAATTAAATGGTTTTGTTGCTTTTCCTTTTCCTGATATTTTGCCCAATTTTGCTTACATTGTGGTTTCCAACAAGAGACTTAAATCGCACAGCCATAGGGCATCAAAGTACCTGAAATTAAAACTTGCAGGGGAACTGGCTTGATTAAAAAAAAATAATTAGCAGTGTTGTGTAATGAAAGACGATCTAACATTTCACTGGGTTAAATGTTTAACCTTTTTGACTAGAAAATTAAAATATGGTTAAGTCGGGGCAACCCCATCTCTTGTTTTGTAAAGCAGGTCAATTATTGTAGTGGGGGTAGGCTTTTCATGTGGTGCTTGGATCATAATGACTGAAATTCATATTCACAAGTATAACATGAATATATTTTGATCAACTTTACAAGGCAGGATATAACCTGAAATATATTCAGCAGAGGATGCTTGTTAACAGCTTTCAGAATGCTGCTGTTAAATCTTTTCCTTGAAAGTTATTTTCTCTGCCTTCTAACTCCAGAGACAACTCAATTAACATTCATATTTAAGGACATAATTTAGGTATCTGAAGTATTAACATGTGCATAGTAATAATACCTGATACGAATGATATTAATATTCAGGAAGAGTCTCTTAAATTTCATTCACACAACCAAATTTTTCACCCTGTGATGACAGCTACCATTTGGCAGTGTGCTCAATTATAAAGTTTATCACATGGTGAGGGGTCAGAAAGTCTGGGTGAAGAAGAGGCTGTTCTTACAATGTGGAAATTCCTAGGAACTTGCCCACAAAATGGAATAGCTACTTTCCTCTTCCTCATCCTATCTTCAGGAATAAGACCAAAAACTAATCTCAACTGAGATACTGAAAAAGGGTACAGTTTGTCTGACTCGGGGAGAGGGAGCTGTTCCTCACTACTAGCCAAAGCCTACAGCAGAAATGGGGGCGGGAAGCTTGCCTTTATTTTACTTAGGGCACAATCTTATGCATGTTTAGGCAGCAAAAAGTCCTACAACTTCCAGCATTGCCCAGCCAGCATTGGGAGTTGTAGGACTTTTTCCTGTCTAAACATGCATAACATTGCTCCCTTAGTACTTTAAAAAGCTATCCACACTCCTATTCTCCAGTGCTGAAGCGCATATCTACTTGAATTAAAAAAAAAGAAAAGAAAAAGGGCCAAACTTCAGAACAGTGCTCTCTCTCTCTCTCTCTGTTGAAAGCTATCCCCTTGAACCCTTCATAGACTGTATGTTGCATTATTGAAGTAAACACTTCAGGGACTAATTGTGCAAAGCTTAAAAAACACTGGAAGCACACATTCACATACTGTCTGGTTAAGCACTATAATTATTCTGATATTTTTTTCTTCGTCAAAACACAGTTGTGTGGAAGCAGACAAAACATGAGGGATGAATAGCTAGAGGACTACATAAAATAAGCAATGAAACAGAATTTACATGAACATTTGAATGAGAAACAATTTTCATGCCCTTCTTGAACATTTGAATGAGAAATAATTTTCATGCCCTTTTTGAACATTTTTTAATAGTGTGTGTCTGTCAAAGGGATTTGCACAGATTAGCAAAATATAAGAGAACACATAGAACTTTCTTTTGGGGGGACGGGACCCTAACCTCTGTTTTAAATAGAGCTACTAGATTTTAAGGTCCAAGCTGTCATGAAATAGTTATGCTTTACAATAGAAGAAAATATAGAAATCAGGATACATTTTTAAATGTACACTGACAAATTCAAATTTCTATCATAAGAGAACTATCACTGGGAAACGTCACATCCAAAAGAGACAAAAAAAGCTTTTGGCCTATTTTAGGTTTGTTTCAAGTCTAAAGCCATGGTTCATTTTGGAACCACAGCTTTTTCTTTTTTTCTTGTTTTGTGGAATATTATTTCATGACTGGGAAGAGGGGGACAGTAGAAAGAAGCATCTTTTGAATAAAATGCAGAATATGGCTATGCAGTGTGCAAAATAAACAACTAATTTTCATTTGTTAGGAAATGTGACAAATACACCTGCTTGTACTTTCTCATGCACACAACAAACCATGCTTTGTCGTTAATTCTGAACCAACCCCTCCTCCCTCTACTTCTTCAACATTTGCTAGGTTGTTTTGTCAGTCAGTCAGGCAATCACTCGTGACAGAGTAAGATTGTCTTTCAGGATAAAAAAAAAAAAAAGAAAATTTACAAAAAGGAGATTTTAAAAGGAGGAAAATTCTAAAGAAAATTGTGTAGACTCCAACGATGGGTCCGTAAGTGACTGTGGAGGCCAATTCTAGATCCACACAGCTTCCCACAGTGAGGACACAGGTTACCAGATGGAAGATGGTCTTGTAAAGGATTCATTTGACGTGCTTTTCGCTTAGCACGTTTCTCCCCTTCACCTTGCACTCAAGCTTCTTCAAAGTCCATAGAACCTTTGTGAAAGGCCAACCTCCAGTTAGATCATTCATGGGCCAGAGCGTCCCAGTTTTTGATGTTTATATTGCATTTTTTTTAGATTAGCCTTAAGAACATCTTTAAACCTCTTATATTGACCACCGCTTTCCATCCTTGAGTTGGGAATAAAGTAACTGCTTTGGGAGACGGCAGTCAGGCATTCGAACAACATGACCGGTCCACTGAAGTTGGCGTTGAAGGATCATTTTTTCAACGCTAGTAGTCTTTGCTTCTTCCAGTACACTGACATTTGTTCGCCTATCTTCCCAAGTAATTCGCAGGATTTTCCGGAGGCAACGTTGATGAAATCTTTCAAGGAGGTGGAAGTGACGTTTATAGATAGTCCATGTTTCGCAGGCATACAATAAAGTTGGTAATACAATGGCTTCATAAACCAGTGTTTTGGTCTTCTTACAAATATCCCGATCCTCGAACACTCTATCTTTCATTCGAGAAAACGCGGCACTTGCGGAGCTCAGACGATGCTGGATTTCACTGTCGATGTTAGCTGTAACAGAAAGATAGCTGCCAAGATAGAGAAAATGATCGACATTTTCCAGTATTGTCCCGCCAAGCTGGATAGATGGCATCACCAAAGGGTTAGCTTGCACTTTCTGATGAAGCACTTTGGTTTTTTTGATGTTAAGTGAGAGGCCAAGTTTTCCGTATGCTTCTGCAGAAGCATTTAGGATAGTTTGGAGATCATCCTCCGAATGTGCGGAGACCAGATTATCATCAGCATACTGAAGTTCCACAACGGAGGTTGTAATTACCTTACTTTTTGCTTTCAGCCTGCTGAGATTAAAAAGCTTTCCATCTGTTCGATATATAATTCCCACACCAGTGGGAAGTTTCCCCTCGACAAGATGTAAAATCATGGCGATGAAAATAGCAAATAATGTTGGGGCGATAACACATCCCTGTTTAACACCTGATCTCACTTTAAATAGAGCACTATGAGAGCCGTTGTCGTCCAAGACTGTAGCCGTCATGTTGTCATGGAGAAGTCGCAAGATATTCACAAATTTATTGGGGCATCCAATTTTCATAAGAATAGTCCAGAGAGCTGTTCGGTCTACAGTATCAAAGGCCTTAGCAAGATCAATAAATGCCATATAAAAGGGTTGATTTTGCTCCCGGCATTTTTCTTGGAGCTGACGTGCAGTAAAAATCATGTCTACTGTCCCTCTAGAGGGGCGGAAACCATATTGAGTTTCAGGGAGGATCTCTTCTGAAATAGATAGAAGACGGTTTGCAAGAATCCTGGCAAATATTTTACCTGCGGTAGCTAAGAGAGAAATGCCCCGATAGTTTCCACAGTCTGTTCTATCACCTTTCTTAAAGAGGGTGATAATTATGGCATCCCTGAAGTCTTCTGGGATCTCTTCTGTTATCCAGATTTTTTCGATGAGTTTATGAAGATGTTGTACAAGTTCGGGGGGCCCTTCTTTAAAGATTTCAGCAGGAATCCCATCTGGTCCACTAGCTTTGTTATTCTTCATTTGATTAATGGCTTTTTTTACTTCATCCAAAGTGGGGAGTATTGCAAGTTCCTCTCTAATTTGTTTTTGCGGGATTTGCAAAAAAATCTCATTATCCACCTTAGATTTACGATTTAAAAGGTCATAATAATGCTCTTTCCAACGCAGTGCAATAGACTCTTTGTCTTTTAAGAGTTTGGTGCCATCTTTTGATTGTAAAGGGTTTGTACCATAGGTTTTTGGTCCATAAATGGCCCTTGTGGCCTTAAAAAAGCCCTGTGCATCATGAGATTCTGCAAGTTGTTGAATTTCTTCAGTTTTCTTTTTCCACCAGGCGTTCTTAAGTTCTCTTGTTCTTCTTTGGACCTCAGCCTTTGCACTAGTGTAGATTTTTTTCTTGGCAGCGCAGTTAATATCATTTTGCCATATTTGGAAGGCTTTCCTTTTTTGGTCAATTATATATTTAATCTCATTATCATTTTTATCAAACCAATCCTGATGTTTCTTAGTTTCGTATCCAATAGTTTGTTCACAAGCTGCAGTAATGGAGGTTTTCAGCTTAGACCAATGGTCCTCAATGTTGTTAGGAGGTTCCATAGGTAGATGTTCCTTAAGAAGTGATTGAAGACGAGTTTGCTTAATAGGATCTTGAAGGGCGTGGATGTTCATTTTACGCCTTGGTTTCCTTCCTTGAAGCCTACGTTGGGGAGCAATGTTGATAACCATAGTGGACCGGATTAGTCGGTGGTCTGTCCAGCAGTCGTCGGCACTCACCATGGCCCTAGTAAGAAGTACATCGCGGTGATCTCTAACACGGACAATTACATAATCCAAAAGATGCCAGTGCTCTGACCGTGGGTGCTGCCATGATGTTTTAAACTTATTATTTTGTCGAAAGAGCGTGTTTGTGATAGTGAGATTATGCTCTGCACATATAGACAAAAGTAAGATTCCGTTCGGGTTGCTATTACCAACTCCGTCTTTTCCAATAGTTTCTGACCATAAATCAAAGTCGCGCCCAACTCTTGCGTTAAAATAGCCCAGGAGGATAATTTTATCCTCCTTAGGTATCTCTGACAGGAGAGTGTCCAACTGGGTATAAAAGTTTTCCTTGATGTCTTCATCAGCATCTAATGTTGGCGCATAAGCGCTCAAAATAGTTACCTGCTGGTTATTGGCGAGCTTTAATCGATGAGTTATCAGGCGTTCGTTAATGCCAGTGGGAACTTCTGACAGAGTTCACTAGCTCATTTTTGATGGCAAAGCCTACTCCATGTATTCGTCGGTCCTGCTCAGGTAGTCCTTTCCAGAAGAAGGTATAGCCTCCTTTTTCTTCCTTCAACTGTCCCTCTCCTGCCCTTCGAGTTTCTTGAAGTGCTGCTATGTCAATTTTAAACCGTCTCAGCTCCCTTGCAATAATAGCAGTCCTGCGCTCAGGGCGTTCACTATCTATGTTATCCAGCAGTGTCCATATATTCCATGTTCCAAAATTCAAATGTCTTTTTCGACTGCTAAAATGGTGACCCCACTGGACGCGGTAATCCAGTCAGGGGAGAAAGAGGTAGACTATGTTTAGGGCACCTTTTCTAGCCCCTTCCCCATACGGGGTGAGCAGAGTGGATCCTAAATAGGGCTGCTCAGTCATGGATACAGCTGCCGAGCTGCTCGACTACCTCGTTCCTTGAACAGGGCGACTGAGTCTGCATCCACCGCCCATGTGCTGGTCCGTGACTAGGGGCTTCCAGATTCACAGTCCTGCCCCCGTCGCCATTCGCCAGTCGCCATGGGACTTTTTTGGTTGGTTGGTTGGTTGGGTTGGATTGGTTGGGTTGGGTTGGGTTGGAAGACGCCTGTGCGTGAAGCTGTTTTCTGTGGGGAGATCGGTGCACAACGAATCACCACACAAACTTGACAGAGGACGGCAATGATCCAATGGCACGGTTACCCTGACGATTGGAAAACCATTCTCTGCTGCAGCCTTCATCTGCCTTCACAGCTGTTGTAATTTAGGTTTAAATTATCTTCCGCCTGTTCTGCCGTTGAGGACTTTTTGTTTTGGATCGTTCTTTGTCTGATTCCTCTCCCCGGACCTTACCGCCATGGGTGACCCTACCGGGAGTATATAGCTCCCGACGGCATTGCTCACAGGGTTCATCGGAACACGCAAGCCCACTCACCACTTCAAGGTGACGATCCGGCGAGAGGTTGTTTTGTATTGTGATATTAACAAAATGATTGAAAAATCTTTAAATGTGAAAAAAGCCATAGGTTCCCTATATGCTGCCTTGAGCTACACGGAAGAATAGCAAGATACAAAAACTGATGTAAGTCTAGTTGTGTAAATCTTCCAAAAGTTGTGTAAGTCTTCCAAAAGTACTACGTAGTTCCCCTCTACTCAGCACTGGTTAGGCCTCAGTTTGAGTACTGCGTCCAATTCTGGGCACCACACATTAAGAAGGATGTAGACAAACTGGAAAGGGTTCAGAAGAGGGCAGCAAAGATGATTAGGGGACTGGAAACACAGCCCTGTGAGGAGAGACTGAAAGAACTGGGCATGTTTAGCCTTCAGAAGAGAAGACTGAGGGGAGATATGATAGCACTCTTCAAGTACTTGAAAGGTTGTCACACAGAGGAGGGCCAGGATCTCTTCTTGATCATCCCAGAGTGCAGGACACAGAATAATGGGCTCAAGTTGCAGGAAGCCAGATTCCAGGTGAACATAAGGAAAAACCTCCTGACTGTTAGATCAATATGACAATGGAACCAATTACCTAGTGGGTAGTGGTGGGGCCGAGCCTAGAGCTGGCTGGAGGCTCGCTCCGGGCTCGGCCCTCCGTGAGCGGCGGTGGCCTGATCTTGCTCTTCAGAGCGGCGCGGCGCGTTCTCCGCGCCGCTTGCGCCGCCGCTGGAGAAACCCCCGCCGCCGCTGGGCCCCCCCGCCACTGCCTCCAGGACCCCCCCACCGCCTACCTGGTCATGCGTGCTGCCACCGCCGCCGCCAGAGCCACTGCTCCGTCGCGCTGGATCCCCGCCCGCGCTCTGTTTTGGCGGGAGGAACCAGGGCAACAGGGCTTAAACAGCAGTTGCCCTGGTTTCCCCCGCCAAAAACAGAGCGTGGGGGTCCAGCGCGATGGAGCAGGGTCCCGTCGCGTCACTTCTTCCGCACCGGAAGTGACGTGACGGGACCCATCGGACAGCAGAGGAAGGCTCTCCGCTCTGCGGAGAGCCCAGGTAAAGCCGGCACGGGTGGCTGAGAGCCCGCGCGGACAAGAGCAGGCCCAGTTCGGGCCTTGCTCCTGTCCGACGGGCTGCTTGGCTACAACCCTAGTAGTGGGCTCTCCCACACAGGAGGCATTCAAGATGCAGCTGGACAGCTATCTGTCAGGGATGCTTTGACTTGGGTTCCTGCATTGAGTGGGGGGTTGGACTCGATGGCCTTATAGGCCCCTTCCAACTCTACTATTGTATGACTCAAAATTATTGAGAAAGAATCAACAGTGTCCATGTAATAGCGCTACAGACGTTGTGCTAGTATAAACCAATGCTTGTGCAACATCAACAGTGCTTGCTAGTGTGATGGGTTTCTCAGGAAAATTGTTGTGTTAGTACCGGTAAGTACTATTGGCATTGCGTAACCATTGGTGTACTCTTCCACAACAATAACTCCAGCGCAGTAACACCATTGGCTCCTTCCCACTGATCACATAAATCAAACAATTAAGTCTGAAAAACATTTCAATTTATTTTAGCAGAAAATAATTTATTTGTGTTTTCTGATCAATAGGATTGCAATTTTAGCGCCTATGTTATTTTTACTTAAATAGGTAGGGAATGGGAAAAAACAGACCAGTTGTACAGGTGCAGTGTCGAAAAAAAAATTGGGCCACACATTGCTAATCTGTATTTTAGCATGAATTAAACTCAGGCTCTTCCCCTCCCCACCCTTCCCCTAACAGTTCTAATTGTTACTCCAGTTAGCAAGCATACCCATGGAATTAGTCAGTTCTCTATCAAACTGAAAAGGAAAGACAGGCTCGCTTTAAAAATGAGTTGATGACAGAAAAGATGAAAACAGCACCATATATATATATATAATAAGGAAGGACTAGCTAAAACAAAAAAAATGACAGTGAATGCATTTTTATTCCAGGGTGGCCCTTTAGGAAAATGTGTTAATCACATTAACAATGTAAAGTTATTGAAACGTGTAACAAATTTTAAGCTAATAAAAGTCAACGCTGTCATTCACCTGAGCAGGTGGTGGAAGAACCTTCTTGCATATCTGCTGATCTGGTCCCTGTATTCCAACACGGTTGTCTCAGAAAGAGGCCTTGCTGGTGCATAGAAGGTTCCGAGGCTTGCCTCAAGCTGTGCTGTGGAGTTCAAACACAGCAGCAGTGAAACTAGTGGAACAGCTTCACTTCAACCAGTTGCTCATGTTTGCAGTCACTCAGGTTTTTCAAACACAGGCAAAATGCCGGGAAGATGAAATAAAAATGTGACAGCTGGTTCAAGAACAAACCTACGTATAAGCAGTCATTTGAGGCAAGTCCTATCATCATTTGGAGCAACAACAAAAAAACCTGTCAGAAGTTATTACAAACTGTTCTCTAATTATTCGCATGTGGCAAGAATGACTCATCTCTACCAGGTAAGTATATAGACAGAATGACTCATCAACATCAAGTGTGAACAAGGCCCTTCCTAGTAAATATCAACTCCCAATTTCCATTTTTGTCCAAGAGAGAATGATAAACTTGACTTGTCCTAGGCTAGCTCCTTCATTGTGCCATAGGTCAACAGGTGAAGAGCTTTTCCTCTGATGGCCCCTAGGGGAATGGAATTTGCTCAACACATATTTCACCACCTCTGCAAGGAGTGACTTGACAACAACAGGACTGCTTTTCTGCCTTCAGAATTTTTCAGGTACACACCAGGATGACTTACACAGCTACCAGAAGGGTGCTATCGTAACATTGTCATGACAGTATATAATTGCTGCTTTACAAAGAACGTCTGCTATAAGTACTTCCTGACCATTAGCAATTTGTCTTTTGCAGTATTTAATAAAATACAATGTGTAACATGGATTTTGGTTCTGTTCAGAAATATTTTAAGTTTGCATACAAAAACTGCAGGCAAAAGCTCTCTTTGCTCACAGCTGCAGGCCAAGGAATACAGAACTTTGTGAGCAAACAGAGATCTTCCCCCTTCTGGCAAAAAAATGTTTTAGGTTATAGATTTCATCAGTGCTTTTTTTCTGGAGAAAAGGGTACCGGAACTCTTGGATTACATTTCCTCGGGAGTAGATGGCGATTAAATTGTAATGCAATTAATAGAAGAAAAGGTGCTGGAACTCAGTTCCGGTGAGTTCCACCAGAAAAAAATCCCTGGATTTCATAGATTTCATAGATCATAGAGTTGGAAGGAGCCTACAAGGCTATTGAGTCCAACCCCCTGCTCAATGCAGGAAACTAGAGGAGGGGTCTCCCATCCAAGTAATAACCATGCTTGACCCTGCTTAGCTTTCCATGCTCAGACAAGCTGAGCCAGCATGAGCCACAGGCCTGTATATAAATAAGGCTAAACTGATAAGATTTTCTGGGATTAATGAGAGATGGTAAATGCCTGATCATACACACTGGCTGCGTTCACACATCATGGTAAACCACACTGCGATTAAGCTACGCAGAGACCTGGTCTGGGTGACATGACAACCCATAGTGGGTTGTATGTTGTCCAAACCCAGACCGCTTCCCAGTGTGGCTTTTAAAAACAACAACAAGCCACCCTGAGAGCCCATGGGCTGTTGCAGGGTTTGGTTTACCCACAGAGTTGTTGTGTCATCTGAACCTGGGCAACCGATCCCACCGTGGGTAAATGGAAGCGGCAAGTGAGGCATGAGGCAAAAGTAGCAAAAAACAAACAAACCCTTGCTGCTCTTGGTGATCTCGCCCATGCTGCTGCCAGTGACAGGCTCTCCGAAGTGCCCAAGCGGCACATTGGAGGGGCTATCACTGGTTGGCCACCCTCCCTTTCTTTAAAAAATTGTGCTCCAAATGCGTGCAAACTTTTTCATCATTTTTTAAAATTATATTTTCCAGTCAGACTTGCACAAGTATGGAGGTGCACACTTCCATGGGTCTGAAATAGAAAGACTTGCCAGGGCAATGTCCTGGGGGGTACCTGCTGTCAAAGTGCAGCAGGTATCAACCCTGGACATTGACCCAGAGAAGCCCCAAATAGGTTTATTTCTACTTTGCTTTCCTCTGGCAGCTGTCAAAAGGCGAGCTGTCAAGGTAAAGCAAAGTCGTGAGAGATCTTGCCTTGCAAAAGGGGGTAGGCAACTCCCCCTCTTGCAGCGAGAGCCTCAAGGTTTTAAGTATCCCCGCATAGGTCCCAGTGCCCTCAACTTTTCCACCCATTCCCAAGACTCTAGGTGCTTGGGAAGGTGGAAATGTGCACCCCCCCTTTTCACTAACACTTCTGACAGCTGTCAGAAATAGGGCTTCCCCCCCCCCCTTTTTTTAAAAACAGGGATTTAGGCAGGGCAAGAAAGGGTAGTTTGGACAGAGGAGTATACAGATTTCATATGTATTCTTCCCTGTCCAAACTACCCAATCTTGCCCTGCCTAAATCCCTGCTTTCAAAGAAAGCCCTACTTTTGACAGCTGTCAAAGGCAAGTGTCAACGAAAAGGGTGGGGTGCACTTTCCCACCTTCCTGAGCACCTAGTGTCTCAGGAATGCGTGGAAACGTTGGGGCATGTAATTGCAGGCAATTATTGGCACGGAGAGAACAGTCCTGGATACTAATTTAAATTAGCTTGGTAATGAGGAGTCTAAACTTTACTGGCTATAGGCTTTGCTGATATGAAGAGTGCCGATGGGGTGGGTGGTGTATAAATGGGATATCCTACCAAGTCTGAAAATGGGGTGCGATTACATGTGAAAAGTGAGGTATTCATAGATTAATGAGGAGGGGCTTACATGGGGAATGCTCCCAGGCAGATAATTGGGAAGGGGGAAAGCTTCTACAGCTCAGGCTTGCCACAGGTATACTTATATGGAAAAAATGCTTTTACATGGGGTATGGCTACAATGGATTCAAGGGTGGGGTGAGGAGGCTTACCTACAGTATTCTAGCTAGTATTGGAGGTGGGATAGGTAATTCTGAAGTTGTAAGTCCTTTAGAAGTGCTGCACAGTCCCTATGCGTTGTACAATGGTACATATGTGGGCTGTGGTCTCATATCCACTCAGCACTAGTGGATATGAGCACCATATCAACACCATGACAACATGACGGCAATGGTTTTGGACAACAACGGCTCTCATGGTGCTCTATTTAAAGTGGGATCAGGTGTTAAACAGGGATGTGTTATTGCCCCAACATTATTTGCTATTTTCATCGCCATGATTTTACATCTTGTCGAGGGGAAACTTCCCACTGGTGTGGGAATCATATATCGAACAGATGGAAAGCTTTTTAATCTCAGCAGGCTGAAAGCAAAAAGTAAGGTAATTACAACCTCCGTTGTGGAACTTCAACAACAACAACAACTTTATTGTATCATAGCAATTTGCCATTATACACTATCAAAACTTAGTTAATAGACCTTCAGAAATTAAATAATTTCCCGTATAACATTAGGTTTTTACAGTATACATTTGTAAAACATTTACAAGGAATTTGGATGTTCTATAGGATATATACTTGTCAACATTAGACAACAGGAAACATACCTTTGCAAATGATGACCTTCCCTTCAATGGTTTTATCAATGGAGAAATATATTTAATTCTAAGATCATTATAAATTGAACACTGTAAGAGTATGTGAGTTATATCTTCAACTGATACTGAATTGCAATCACATACTCTATCCTTCTTAGGAATCCCTTTAAGACGGCCCACCCAATCAGCCAAAGGAAAAACGTTTAATCTTGCGGAACTTCAGTATGCTGATGATAATGTGGTCTCCACACATTCAGAGGATCTCCAAACTATCTGAAATGCTTTTGCAGAAGCATAAGAAAAACTTGGTCTCTCACTTAACATCAAAAAAACCAAAGTGCTTCATCAGCAAGTGCAAGCTAACCCTTTGGTGATGCCATCTATCCAGCTTGGCGGGACAATACTGGAAAATGTCGATCATTTTCTCTATCTTGGCAGCTATCTTTCTGTTACAGCTAACATCGACAGTGAAATCCAGCATCGTCTGAGCTCCGCAAGTGCCGCGTTTTCTCGAATGAAACATAGAGTGTTCAAGGATCGGGATATTTGTAAGAAGACCAAAACACTGGTTTATGAAGCCATTGTATTACCAACTTTATTGTATGCCTGCGAAACATGGACTATCTATAAACGTCACTTCCACCTCCTTGAAAGATTTCATCAACGTTGCCTCCGGAAAATCCTGCGAATTACTTGGGAAGATAGGCGAACAAATGTCAGTGTACTGGAAGAAGCAAAGACTACTAGCGTTGAAAAAATGATCCTTCAACGCCAACTTCAGTGGACCGGTCATGTTGTTCGAATGCCTGACTGCTGTCTCCCAAAGCAGTTACTTTATTCCCAACTCAAGGATGGAAAGCGGAATATCGGTGGTCAATATAAGAGGTTTAAAGATGTTCTTAAGGCTAATCTAAAAAAAATGCAATATAAACATCAAAAACTGGGAAGCTCTGGCCCATGAATGATCTAACTGGAGGTTGGCCTTTCACAAAGGTTCTATGGACTTTGAAGAAATTCGAGTGCAAGGTGAAGGGGAGAAACGTGCTAAGCGAAAAGCACGTCAAATGAATCCTTTACAAGACCATCTTCCATCTGGTAACCTGTGTCCTCACTGTGGGAAGCTGTGTGGATCTAGAATTGGCCTCCACAGTCACTTACGGACCCATCGCTAGAGTCTACACAATTTTCTTTAGAATTTTCCTCCTTTTAAAATCTCCTTTTTGTAAATTTTTATCCTGGAAGACAATCTTACTCGGTCACGAGTGATCGCCTGATGATGATGAGTTGTGCGGATACTGCGTGTGTCCTTTTTACAGCCGGCTTCAATGAGCAGAAGGCAATAAAGCTAGGAATTCAGCCACCTATCGCAATGTTTTAGCTGTGGAGACAGGAGAAGTTGAATAAGTAGAGGGGGTGGAGGCAGATTCATGGGAAGGATGCAGTTTGGAGTGAGTTAAGGAATGCCTAGCTCAGTTAATAGCAGGGGTGGGGAGCAGCTGCTACTAATGGAGGCATTGCTTAATGGGTTACAGAAACACCTTAGCAGAGCAGAAGGAATGGCCACAGAGCCATGGTTAATGTAAATTAAGCGGTGGGGAACGGGAAGGAAACATTGATCTGCCAAAGCATTATCTGGAGGGCACCTGTTGCTGGAAAACCACAGCCTGCATAGGCTATGGCAGCCTGCATAGGCTATGGCAGCCTGCATAGGCTATGGCAGCCTGCATAGGCTACGGCAGCAGCAAGTACTGTAGGTCTTGATTCATAGATCAAGTTCTTCATTGATTTTGCTGCAGATATGTGCAGAGCTGCAGGTAACGCCTCTCAAATAGGCGAACTAGCAGTGTATTAATAAATTGGATAAGGGAGTGGGGAAACAGTGAGAAAAGGGAGAAATAAAGACAGAAGAAACAGAAAGAAATACTTTTTAGTGTGTGGTGATCAATATTCAAACACCCAAAACATTAAACAACATTGCACTGCTAATACCTAATCTAGGGATGTGCGCGGAACTCGATCGGGGGGTGGAAGCAGGGCGAGCTTGAACCCTCCGAGCTCCGCGCGACTTACCTTTCCATGGCTCGGCACAACTCCCCGCAAGAGAGCCGGGGAAAGCAACGTCCATGTCCCCGGCGCATCACTTCCGGGTCCCCGGTGCTGCATTTTAAACGTAAAAATCAAGGTAAACTACCTTAAAACGACCGCAATTTGCTATTCACGGCAGTTTTAAGGTAGTTTACCTTGGTTTTTACGTGCCGGGGACCCGGAAGTCCGCAGAGTACCTTGCCAAGCGCCGCAGGACAGATCGCGTGGCAGGGGTGCTCGGCAAGCGCACGCTGAGTCAAGGTAAGGGGAATTTGCCCACCCCTAGTGGGAACACACCTTTGTGCCTAAGGCAACAGATTCTGCTTTGTAGACAGGTGGTCCTATACTTTAAATGAGCAACTCCATGTCCCCAGGCATTACAGGCATCCATGGCTCCGGAAATGAAGCCGAAGCATCTCCCCCACTTCACTCTAGTGAAATGCCTAGCTGAACTACGCAACATTGTTACAAACTGCAGCCTGAAAGTGTCCTTCCAATCACACCGGGACAATCTTCTCATTATGAATTTTTATTTTGCTACAAGAACGATGGGATAGGAATAGAACATAGGGAGAGGGAGGAGTAGATAAATTGTGGGTTAGCGTGGAAAGGCAAAATGAACTACTGAGCACCTGCGCCTCTTCCCTGTTGCCATTCCTCTTCCATCCCTGCCTGCATGGAAGAATATGGTTGGTGTCAACATAGGCTACGGCAGATGTCTTTCAACTGATTGCTCTGCTTCCTCCTGCTTAAATAGCGGTACAAGTGATCGTTCAGTTGGTGCTAGGCCACGATGTAGTGAAACCAAGGATCCACCAGAGCAGTGTTTTCCAACCTTGGGTCCCCAGATGTTTTTGGCCTACAACTCCCAGCATGCCCCAGCCAGCTATGCTGGGTGGGGCATGCTGGGAGTTGTAGGTCAAAAACATCTGGGGACCCAAGGTTGGAAAACACTGCACTAGAGGCTGCACAGGGCAGACCAGTTGATGAGGTGCATATTAAGGTGGAGGTGGGCCAGGGAGTTGAGGCCGTTGAGGTACCACAGCATGGTGCTGTTGTGGAGGAGGAGGGGGAGGAGGAGGAGGAGGAGGAGGGGGAGGAGGAGGAGGAGGGGGAGGGAGAAACTGCTGGTGTACTGTAAGGATACAGATGGTATGGAGTTTGTGCTTGTTGGCCTTGCACAAATGCTTGCAAGGCACCGCCAACATTTGAACAGCATCTGTCTGCCTGTCAATGGAGGCACTTCATTCCCCCATTGCCCGATCAAAGACAAGGTCTGAGGCTGCCATGCCTTCATGCGCCAATTCACCTGAAGAGCAGATGCTGTTAGCTATGGTATGAGTTGGCCAGATAGAGTCTAGACGCTCCCTGGCCTTTTTCTATTTTCCTGTTTGTTCATTTCCTTGAAGAGCTCATATGTGCGGCAGTCCCCTGATGCTTCAGTGGCAGTAATCAAGTCCCTTGCGAGCTGCACCCAGTTGGTTTTACCCTTGTTTCAGAGTCATGTCACCCTTTGTGCATTGGGTAGTGGCAACTCTTCCTCCGGTGCCTCTTCCCTCAGCTGTGCGGACTCAATGGTTGCCAGAATCAGTTGCTCTGCTAGCTGTTCAGGCTGCTCTTCTTCAGGTTCATCCTCTCCTTCAGGGACTTCACCCTTACCCTCTTCTGGAAAGCTGGTGAAGGATGGGTCACTAGGATCTGTGAATAGGCATCCCAAGTCCAAGCCTAGTGCGGGGTGACTCTCCTCCCTCCCTCACCTGAGACCCATCGGAAAGAAGGGTCCTCTCGAGCTCGCCACCCACATCTTCCAGGGGATCACTGGTATGAGGGAAATACTGCATCACCATCTGGTCTAGATTTGCAATACTGTGGTGTGCCTGCTGCTGCTCCTCCTCCGGAGACAGGTGTATAGGCAGAACAAGTGGGAGAAACCTACTTTCTTGAGGGAGCCAATGTCCATATCTTCCACGGGGAGGTCCAGCTCCATCTACATTTCCCTTGGAAAATACTCCAGACTTTTTCCCGAATTGCACTGTTCACATCCTTTGATTTAGATGAAGCATCTCTGGGTTCACGTAGCCTGTTAGAGGGCCATGTTGCTTTTCTCACAGCAGGAGGAAAATACATTGGGCTACTAATACTCAAGAAGTACATAATTAGTGAATTTGTCCCAGAAGCGGAGTGGGCAGCTTGCAGGGGCAGCAGGGATGGACTTGAGGGGCATATTGTAGTTCCCAAAGGCTCTACATGGAACACTTTTTCGGGTGGGCCAGTATCTGGGGGTCTTGAAATAGTTGCAGATGGAACACTGCATGGCTTGGGAGTACTGGATATAGGTGGCTGTGCAGTATAGGGTTCAACACAACTTGACGTTCCTGGAATCAGGGAGGAGAAATCTCGGGTTGGAGACTGGGAATGGGCGGGAACCGTGCTAGGAGCGAGCACCGTGGGGGAGGGGTTCCCGCCCATTTTTGACTCAGCTAAAGAATCTTCCGAGGCTAGCTCAGCGCAGGCGCAGAGCCCATATGTGTGATGCACAGAGACCACGAAGAAGAACTAGGCATCACGTCCCTCTGACCAAGCAGGGTAGTTGCCAACTTATCATAGAATGGCACGGTGTGCAGAGCACTTGTTGTAAGTTTGTAATTTCCTTCAGGCCGTGAAGTTTTTCTTTGCAGGGTGGGTGGTGGGGGAGAGCGCATGAAGTAGATGTACTAACATCTACTCTGAAAACCAGGGGGGAAAGATTATCATGCCTGGTGCTCTGCAGATATTCCAACTCCTGTGGACTTATCCAGAGATCTATATATGTGCCAAGTTCCTTCTCATTCCAGAAATGCGCCTGAACTCTCTGACACTGTTGGGCTCCCTCCACTTCAGTCGGGGTCCCAGATACATCACGAGCCCACTCTTGCGATACTTGCGTTGAGGGATCTGGACTGGGTGAGAACAGTGGGGGCAAGAACTTGATGTCTGCTTCCTCTGCAGGAGCCATCATGGGGTATGGTAAAAGGTACACTATACCAGGCAAAGGTGGTCCAACTATGCCTGTTACAGTACCTGTAGCAAATGCTGCAGCGGTTCTGGGTAGAGATGGACGACCTGCAGGCGCCTGGCACTCGACTCGCGGCGCATGAGCTGAGCCGAGTGCGAGCACCAGCTGAGGAGGTCACTGGACTTCCGGGTCCCCAACACTATGTTGTTTACATAGAAAATGGCCTAATTTGCACAAATTACGGCCTAATTTGCGCAGATTAGGCCATTTTCTATTAAAACAATGTAGCGGCGGAACCCAGAAGTCGCTTTCCCCGGCTCGCGGAAACGCGAGTTGAGCTGGGGAAAAGGTAGGGCGAGTGGAGCTCGGGGGGTCGAGCCTGGCAAGTTTGCCGGACTTCCACCCCCAAATCGAGCTCCGCACACATCCCTAGTTCTGGGTTTATCTGTTCCCAGCCTAGCGGACATATTACGGGCTACAGTTTCCCATGCACAGACAAGGCCATTGGGGAGAGGATAGAATTGGGCTCTATTTACTAGGAGGAATAGGCAAACAATGATAGAAGACTTCTCAAAGGGGTGTGTGTGTTAATCTTGGTACAGATCCGTTGCACAAACGAAATGAAATTTTACACACTAGATCATTTTAATGGATTGTAGAAGAGGAAGGGTCAAAGTACTGCCTATGTTACTTCAGTTAAAACATTAGATGCTTCTTCTCCAGGAACCTTTCGGAAACCTTGATGTAGCTGTGTAGAGGCAGGGAGCAACGAAGACAAAATTAAACTTTGCAGAAATGAAAGCTCCTTCAAGGTTGGTATGTTGATTACACACAGCTGGCTCACAAGGGAAAGAAAGAAAGAAAGAAGAAAGAAAGAAAGACTTGACAAGTGAAGCAGCAAAATCGCGTTGGATCGGGGGAGTAGAATGCTGAGGAAGGAGGGAGCATGGAGGCTGCAGCAGCGCGGTCTGTTGCTAGGCAGAGTTTGGCAAGTGAGACCACTCGCAAGGAGTGGCACAATTTTTGGCTGCTCTTGCTGAGCGATTCTGTAGCCCTTTCCAACAACCCACAATGAAATTGCCCTGTCAGGTTAGGACGACACAACAAACCACCATGGGTATGAAGTACCCTAAAACAAACCATGGGTTATCAGGGTGGCTTGTTTGAGAAAAATAAGCCACCCTGCTGAAACCACGCCGGGTTCGGACTACATGACAACCCACCATGGCTGATCACCTATGGTGGTTGTCATGTCATCTGAACAAACCAAGTCTATACCTATATAGGAGTCCCCCTTCCATCAATCAGGCAATTTGCAGATGGCCACTGGCATAGAACAAGAAGAAGGAATCAGTAAAAGAAGCACATTGGCAGAGCGGGGGGGTGGGGTGCCGTTTTTATCAGATGACAAAAAAAGTGATTTTAAAACAACAACACATGGGGAACTAGATAATGTGCAACTGACACAGAACCAGGTTAAAACTATATTATTTATTTATTTCATTTCATTTCATTTCATTTCTATACCGCCCAATAGCTGAAGCTGAAGCTCCCTGGGCAGTTCATATGAGCTCTAACAATTTCTTTTGTCATCTAGAAAAATCCATAATGCCCATTAACACAGGATAAGGTCATCATAACATTGCACAGGAGTATCTGGCACGGGTTTAACAAATCTTAGGTTTGCACTATGCAAATGACATTCATATGTGAGCAAAGTATAATTGATAGAATTCCCTCTCTTCCTTTAATTGCAGGTACAATTTGATTCTAGATACCGATGATCTTTTAAAGGCAGATGGGCAAACTGAATTTTAGTTAATCAAAGTTTTACAAGTGCTTTAAAAGAGGGGACATGTTTGACCTGTAGACAAAAATCTCTCCGATTTGCTGCTATTAACGTCTGTTTGAACTAGTCATTTCTGTATTTAGCGATAATTATCCCTTAGTTCTAAGCAGAGCTACATTTTAATTTGTAAGAGTTGATATCACTGAAGGCTCTAATAGCCCAGCACTCTGAGCAGAGGCAACCTGTTAGTAAATTAGGTTTTGCAATATCTTAAATCTAGACAGTGAGATAAGCTGAACTTTCAAGGTGTTTTCTTTCAAAAGCATCAGTCAATTTCGATTAAAATTTTATACAGCAGGTTACAGCAAAAATAAGCCACATTCTCTTGCTGTTGCTGTTTTCCTTGCAGCATGTTTTGCACTTCTGAAATGCTCCAGCCTACATGGAATATGAGTAAGTACTAGCACAGTTACAGATTCATTAGATAGCCCAGCTTGATGTTGACAGAAGAAATGAAGATCTCAAAGATACGGTAACCGTCACATCATTACAAATGAAAGGGATGCTGGGTTCCTCTAATAAAAAGAAAACAAATTACCATGACAGATTTCTTAGACTTGTATAGAGTAAATCCCGGATGGCATAACACACTTGTCTATTGTAAAGCATTAGGCAGCTTGCATGTGGGGAGAAACACAGAAGATACATATTTATAATACACATATTTTAAAACAAAGTTTCACGAAAAGCCTCCCCCCCCCACACAGTCTTCCAGTTTTCTACTGTGTATTTTCAGAAGTTTTCCAAAAGGAGATTTTGACCTTGTCTGTTGGCATAGTAGAGGGTATGGTAATCAACGTGCCTCTCACACTGTAGTGTAGGGATTGCTTGCCTCAGCCTGATGGCCTGGGGGCAGGTTCGGGCAGCAAGCAATTTTGCTGTTCACCATATCCTCTAGCATGCTCTCTTCTTTCCACAAAAGCGGAGCCTGGTGCCCAGCTGCACTTGCATGCTGAGACATGGCATGAAGCTTTCCTGCTTAATCTTTTCCCTATCTAAATCCTGGGAATAGCTCAGTTCTAACACACACAACTATTCATTGGAGAGTCATCCCACCAAGATCCAACAGAGATGAGCCTGAGCCCTGAATTGATCTGTTAATGTAGGGAAGTTTCAGACGTCACTGTAGGCAACAGGGGAGATATAGTAAGGTGGGGAAATAGCCCGAGGGCATACAACAGGACCCATGTGAAGCTGATGGATGCTGCACTTCTTTTGCCAATCACTACTGAAAAAATCCAAACTTTTAACCATTCTCTTAACAAAATCTGCCACCCGTAATGTGTTTCTTGATCCTCTAATATGAAAATAAATGCAGTTCACACACATAAACACACATAGACACCATTATTAAACAGAAGAAAAACTACTATTTCAGTTAAAATGATAGATTAGTGTCTAAATTCCTTAAACTAGACCAGATTGATATAAGGATATTAAAGATCTTTATTTATATACCTCACTTGACTTTAGCATAAAGATAAGCATAACCCTGATCACAAAACTTTTAAATATAAAGTCATCTATTCAAAGCTGATGTTATTCATGATTCAATGATTAATTTAAAACTAGAGATATTTATGAAATATATAAATTTCAACAAACCTTCTCTTGCAGGTGTCAGCGTTTGTCTGAGAAGGTAGTTTACTATGGCACTTAGGCTTACATAGCATCGATGACCCACCGTGTTCCAGTTCATGCCACCTAAGATATTAATCGCCTCATACATCTCATCCTGATGAATATACTCCTGGATGATTTCCACAAGGCCAAGCTGGCCTCTTGGGACGACACCTGTCACAGGTAAAAGAAAAAAGAAAAGCTGAGGACAGATACATTGCTTTTCAACAGATTCACTGCTTTTCAGCAAAGTTAAATATTAAGTTTCCTTGTTACAAGAAAGGAATATAGAAAACATAAAATGTTGTAAGCATAAATCTTTCTACAGTTAATGTACATAGTACTTCCCTCTGGACCCTTTTAGCCTAACACAATTTACCGGTTGTGGGTTTTATCCTGCAAGGGCTGAATACCCAAATCTGATCCATCTCCTACACAGTGATGGCCCTGTATGATCCAGTCATTTTCTACCATAACACATGGGTTTGGGCATAAAAGTCTCAGTGCTGACACACTACAAAATATGGAGGTTTACCACAGCAATGTCTGCTCTCCAGTGAATTCAATCCAATGAAAAACAGGCCTGTGGCTGGCGCTGGCTCAGCTTCTCTGAGCATGGAAAGCTAAGCAGGGTCAGGCCTGGTTATTACTTGGATGGGAGACCCCCCTCCTCCAGTTTCCTGCATTGAGCAGGGGTTGGACTCGATAGCCTTGTAGGCTCCTTCCAACTCTATGATCTATGGAATCTATGAAATTCAACAACTGTTGTAGTTGAACAAGTGGATAGTTCCTGCTTCAGATATAACACAGTTGTACTGTACAAGGACATACCAGGAACAATCCCTTTATTCTAAGTCCTTTTGGGCATACTAGACCAATCCAAAGCCAGTGCAGACCTATACTGGCCTCATGCGACAGTAAAAGGCTGGAGGATGGGCATCAAAGCTATGGTAGCTTCAGCAATGTAGGCAAAAGGGCTAGACTGGCAAGGATGTACTGAACATCAAGAATGTGCAACACTTTGGGAATAAGCCTCTGAACTGGAAGCTTGATATCTTCAGACAATGGATTTAGAATGTGCTGCATCTTAATCTATAATCTGAGATGGACTTTGTGTATTTCATGTACAGGCACACTCTTGATCATTCCCAAAAATGTATTAAAACATCCATCGTATATTAATGAATTTATCTTCACAACATTCACAGCTTACAAGTTAAGGCAGGAAATGGAGAATAACTCTGAGGGCATATTAAAGTGATCCAAAGGCCTTATGCCAAAACATCACTGATTTCTCTACTGAAACTAAACACAACCTGACAACTGAGAGCAATCAAGTGCTTTTTGGTATCACAAAGACTCTAGAACTATATTAACATCAGATGTTTTCTGTTCTTAAGGATTCATATTTGCAGGCTAGATTACCCATTAGCTTTGGTATGCTACACAGCAGGGTCCTAGTTTTTTTTAAAAAAGTATGTAGTAGTATAATTATCTAACTATATTCCAAATGATAGTTTTCAGAGCAGCTAAAATGTGAAGGAGCACATGCCTTGCCTGGCCTACCATTCCAGGAGTAGAGCTTCCCGGTAAACTATGGAAAAGCTTCCCTAGAAGTGTTCAAAGAGGACATGAAAACTATTATTTCACTCAAATATTCATGTAACTCCTGTTCCATTCTTTACTTTATAGCAGAAGTGGAGAAGCACAGGCCCAGAGGCCAAATCCAGCCCACCTGGGGTCCCAATTCGGCTCACAAGGTTTCCCCAGATGGCCACGTCCTCTCTCCCCAACCACCAATCATTTGGTGATTTTCCAGCTTTTGTGCAGCTTTCCCCCCATTCTTACAAGGTTGAGTTGCCTCTCCTAAGGCTCAGTTACTGGCAGTTAAGAGCTTTGAGTTAAAATATGCTGGTATTTTGGGTGTTTTTTTTTACCCCGCCTCTTTTGCCTTTAGCCCTGCCCACCACTGGAATGTGGCCCAAGAGTTTCTCTCAAACGGAATTCAGTCCTCAGGCTGAAAGAGGTCCAACACCCGTGCTTTATACAGTTCTTATCAGAAAGATATTACACACCCTAGACATGATTCTAAAACTATATGAAGCCTCACACTGGGGGAGAATTAGTGAGGTCAGGATCTTTTCTTACTGTTGCATGTTAATAAAAATGGTGGTATCTACCTGTTCTCACTCAAGTGCACATATATGAGAAACAGCTGCTGTAACAGACCCACTAAGTAATTTTACATGTAGTGCAATCCTATGCATATTTACTCAGAAGCAATTTCCACTGTGTTCCACTGGGTTTACTCCCAGGTAAACTCCTGGGTTTACTCCCAGGTAAGTGTGCAAAGGACTGCAGCCTTAGCATAGGATTGAAACCTGTGATGTTTCAAGGCCTACACTAAACACTTGTGTACATGAAAAAAAATATAATGCTGATCAGCACTGCTATGATGAGTTAAGAGGTTACTTTGGTTTCATTAATATTCAGGTTTGGTGACCAGAATTCATGCCTTTGTAACTTTGAGATTTGACTGTTCCAATAAAATAAAATAAAGTAAAATAAAATTAATGTTTTATTGCCTTTAGGTTTTGAAAATACAATAAACTCCCTTTGTTACATTCTTCCCCCACCAGCCCTCCCAGTTTATTCCTACCACACATAGGGAGTAATCCTATGGACAGAAAAAAGTCCTATAACTCCCAGCATTCCCCAGCAAACAAGGTGGAACTGGGCTTACAATCTCTCAAGCACCAAACCAATTTGATGGAAATATACACAACAAAATTTAAAAATGTGATAACTTTCAACCATGGAGGTCAACATCTTCCCATTTGGGTACTTGACTTCTCTTGGGTGATGCGTTTCTAAGTGACCTACTTTGGTAAGAGAGGTGACAGCCAACTCATTGCCTAATTGATTTAGGAACAGTGCCCAGGGAGATAGTCCAATTAAGTTTACAAGCTGGCAATTAGCAGAAAGGCCTCTAAATCCCTCTACTGAGAGCCTGTTTGTCTCAGTAAGAACATAAATGTGCTAGAGATAGGAAAGGGAAAGCAGTGCTTTCTCGAAAGCTTGTTGTGAGTAGAAGCCACAAGGGAAAAATGAAGAAAAGCAAGGTAGATGTAGGCAGAGTGCCTTCTGTTTGACAGGTAACCGGGTAATTTAGAGGCATTCAAAAATAGACAACATGCGAGAATACATCAAAGAACTGCTTTAATTAGCAGTCTGTGTAGATGTCTACTGGACAAGATGGAACTAATTTGTCTCACAGTAATGACTATCTACAAGCTTTTTTTCCTATTTAAGAGATTTCTCGGGTAACAAGGACAATATCCAAACAATATAAATGTGACTAAATCTGCAACTCTGCTTGCTTGTAAATTATATTGCTAATTTAAAATTGGAATGTGTGTAATTGCAATTGCAATACTAATTTTGGCATAGTGTTTTGAAAAGTGAGAATTCCAGAAATGATTTCTTCTGCTGCTGTTGATGAATGGTTTCAATAATATTTCAATTATCCATCTATACGATACATAGATCGGTTTTACCCCAACAAATGGATTTGGACAGATTTAGTTCAACAAATGTCAACACAATAGACAATGCTTTTAGATTCTTTACTTCTATTTATTTTACTTTTTAAACAAATTATTCTGCTTGCTAATTTAGTCTGCTTTTAAAAAAGTAGAGATCTTTTTCAGTTTATTCAATGCAAGGCAGCACCAGTTAGTTACTGAAGAGAACTGTTTCTGCCATGTATGAATGCATCAACTTACCCATTCTAAAATGAAGCATTCCAATAGGTCCTTTGTCAAACCTAAGTAACAGAAGATCATGGATATCCATATCATCCATGCTTTGATATGTAACTTGAGGTGCAGCCCACTGGATCTGGGCGAGACTGCTGGATACATCAAATTTTTCACTGAATTGTAGAGTTGATTTGGGTGAGATGTCTTCAGCTAAAAGCTGCGTTTTAATTGGAGATAGTGCCATGTCAAACAGTTGTAGTTCTCCTTGTGAACTACCAACCAGGATTATGGCTCCGCTGGGGTGACAACACATTAAGGCAGGCAAGAGTTCTGCTTGTGCTAATAGAGTTACTTGACGGTAGACTTCATATAAAACTATTGAAGAATCTTCACATCCCAGAATAAATTTATCTTCTGTAATGTTCCTGCAGCAGCTGATGGCCTTTGATATTAGTGGTATTTTGGTGATTGCCACACACTGAATTTTATTCCTAACATATTCATAGATGCAGCTGTCAGCCATGGGCTCTTGGTCTGCACTGAAAGAGTGTTCTATAGTATGAATCTGATAAGGTTGACACAGGCTAAAGCTGGCATCGAGTGGGTCCCCATCTGTACGTACGTAACTCAGAACCTGAAAAACAATCCCAACATTTTATAAATCTTTTACTCTGATTTTGAGTGGGTTGAAATAATATACTACTAATAAATTCTGCAAAATAAAATTATGCTTATTTGTTTTATAACTCACAAGGGAGATAACAAAATAACTGAAATTAATAGAATCCATTGTTGCCTACCAAGCCTTCACAGCATTTGATTTATATTATCATCTTAACTGTAGAACATTTTTGTCACTGCAGCCTTAATCTAATGAAAATACTGACAACTCAGAATGTAATAACTATCCATTCAAGAAGTCATCAATTCTACATCAATTTCAAGAAGTCAAAATTTTACTCCTAGATTTTCAGACCATATCATATTTATTCTCTCATTTGGAGAGAATCATTCAGCAAAATACAAAACAATACAGAGGACTACAGATTCAGATATCCCAAGAAAATAGTATTTTATTTGTCTTAAGGTTCCCCACACACACACCTTGTGTAGGCAAACAAAAGACAGACTGAAGTTGTTTATTATCATCATCATCATCATCATCATCATCATCATCATCATCATCATCATCAATAAAGTGCCTAAAATGTATTAAGCACTGTACACAGATTTAAAAACAAGGCTCTAAAGATAAAACACAAAAGGTCCCAGCTTCTTTCCTTAGGGTAGAGACAGGTTTGTTGTCAGTAGAAGCTAAAACTCAGAAGACAGCTCTTTTATATTATATTATAAGAGAGTCTTGGATATGCCTGAGGATTGCCTCCCAAAAGTTTCTTTGAGAGCACAAATGAAGAAGGGAGGTTGGACCAAGTCATGTCAAGAGCTGTTAGTCTCTAAAAATCTACCACCTGATATTTTCTCTATTTCTAGAGGTAAAAATAAGTTCAGAGACTTATCATCCATGGGCTGGATAATAATCAGAACTTAAAGCTTATCAGACTTCCAAATTTTTCTCAATGGTACTGTTTGTTTAAAACAAATCATAAAAGAGTTCAATATCTACAAAGTCTCACTTTTGCTTCATTGAAAATTTCATTTACAGAATTACTTTTTCAAATCTTGGATGGAAGATATAGGCAGGTTCCAAGAAATCTATAGCTTTGTATCTGTGATTTGGGAGAGGTAGAGGATATCTCACAATATTTATTGCATCTGCCCTTTATATCAAAACCCCAGGAAGAGGTTCACGGGAAAGAGTTTGGCATCTTTGCAGGGTAAAAGTATTTAATGCCAAGATTTACTGGTCACTGTGAGATCATGATCATTATTCTTTGCTAAGGTTGCAAAATATCTTTGTGTGGTCACTCTGAACACTATTGCAGTTGACTGTGCAGGTGATACGTTAGCTCATGTTTTATTAGAAGGCTTCTTTTTTTATTCAATCCCTTTATTTTAACACAACAGCCCAGGTCCAATGTAGCAATCACGGTCATTTCACTAATGAGATTGCTTCTACTCGGGGGGTAAGACAAGGATGTGTCCTTGCCCCTATCTTATTCAATTTATATCTGGCAGACATTCCCTCCATGTTGGCATCAATTTCGTCTCATCCACCTAAAATTGCCCACACAAAATTTTTTATTCTTCTTTATGCAGACGATGCGGTATTGATCTCTCAGACCCGATTGGGTCTGAAGAGATTACTGAAGGGCTTCACAGAGTATTGTAAAAACAATAGTTTAATAATCAATTTTACAAAAACTAAAATATTGGTCTTCTCAAAGCGGAATACCAGTTTTTCATGGTATGTCGAGTTCTGGAAAATTGAACAAGTTGACTCATATAAATATTTGGGTATATGGTTCTACCAGGCCAATAGATGGAGCATACAGGAAAGTTATATTAAATCAAATGCAGCTCAGAGTGTGGGTGCAATTCTCCGCTTTTTCTTTATGAAAGGTGGGAAATATTTACCTGCTGCCATTCGGGTGTTTAAAGCTAAGACTCAGTCACAGACCCTTTTTGGAGCACCTATATGGTTTCCCTACTCCAAGAACTCACTTGAGGGAATTCAGACTTATTTTTTGAGAGTAATATTTGGTGTTCCTAGGTGTGTTGCAGGGGCAGCCCTTAATTTAGAGGCTGGAATTAATTCATTGCAATGCATGGCATGGATATTTTCTATCCACTGTTCGCTTCGCTGTCATCGGGCACTCCCTCCTGATTCACTGGTGTCTAAGGTTTTGTTAGATTCATATAAATCTCTGTGGGTAAAGGCGATAGAGAATAAAGTTACTTCAACAGGTCTTGCCCCCTCTTATCTTTTCTCTATGGATTTAGATAGTGCCAAATTTATAGTCAAACTGAGATTAACAAATATAGACAACCAAGAGCTGCTAAGTGCAGCTCGGGGTCCATGCTCCCCTCAGATATTGGGTCTTTTGAGATAC
Source organism: Shinisaurus crocodilurus (assembly GCA_021292165.1). NCBI lineage: Eukaryota > Metazoa > Chordata > Lepidosauria > Squamata > Shinisauridae > Shinisaurus > Shinisaurus crocodilurus. The sequence continues at coordinate 176,900,583 of CM037879.1, read as the reverse complement.
CTTCCAAGTAAAGGAATGTCTTACTTGGAGTGGTTAACTATCCCCAAATATAGGAGGGCCTTTTCGTTAGCAAGGTTCAATGCCCTCCCCTCAGGCTTACTGGAGGGTAGATATGGCAAAACTCCTAGAAACACCAGATGTTGCCCATGCAACAGCACGGAGATAGAGTCCATTTTACATGTATTATTTCATTGCTGCTTCTACCAAGGAGCGAGAAAAGATTTGATACTTCCTATAACGCAAAAGTTCCCTGGTCACTCAACCGAGTCTCTTATGACTATATTACTTCTTGGCACAAACCAACAAATTATGAAGCAAGTAGCGAAATATTTGAACCTGACCATTGCTACTAGACCCCATATGTTGGTGTGCTAGGCTATCGATTTGTCAATTTCATTATTAATGTGTGCTATTTGTTTATGTATATATATTGGTCTTACACAGCTGTTGATTAGCTGGGTTTTTAATTGTGTTATAAATGGTCTGTTGACTGTTAATAAAAAGATTGACTTAGATGTTTATTTATTTATTTATTTATTTATTATATTTATCAATCGCCCATCTGGCCGGTCACCCGGCCACCCTGGGCGATGTACAATTAAAAATGTTCTGTTATTACATGATGTATTTAGGTTATGTTGTTTGTAATGGATATTAGTCACATAGAATAAAATATCTGACTTACTGACTGATTGACACAAAAGGAAAAAGGGATGAAGAGGGAAGAGGAAAACAAGCAAACACAGTCACCAGTACTTAAAAGTTACATAGTTCTTATGACCAGCTTCAATGGAAACAGCTGAGGGAGGGGAGGAGCCAAGAGGCAGCTGGTCTCGCAGCCAAGCTGATGGAGTGAATTGAAAGTGAGCAACCCAGTCCCACTTAATTTAGGGTGCAATCCAATCCAGATGCCCAGACTCAGAGGATTACTGGCATCCTATTCAGGGCAGGGTAGAAGAAGCGTGGAGGCTCCTCCCACCCTGCAAAACACTTAGCCAATTCCGGCTGTCTAAGTGTCGTGCCTCAGAGTGCGATGGAAGGAGGCTGAGGCTTTACTGCCAGGATACCTTGCATCGTGGCAACGCTGGTCTCTTCGCCTCCCCACCCCCTGGAATGCCCACTCAACCGCTTCTTCGAGTTTGCGTTTGTGATCTTGGAGAAGCAGCTGGTGTGGTTATTTTCGCGCCGGCTGCTCGGGTGCAGGGGGAGGCTGCTCGGGGCCAGTTTCCAAGGTCAGACCTGGGACTCCAAATAATCCAATGACCATCTAGACACTGTCTAGCGGCCATAGGATTGCACTGTTTGAGCCTCTTGATCTTGTTCTGATTTACATTAGAAACAGTGACTGTGTGACAGAGATGGATTGTGTTCACATCAAGATTACAATGAGCTAAAAATGGACCATGGTAGTAAGCAAGAGCTAAATGGACTATGGTAGTAAGCAAGAGCTAATAAGCAAGGGATTCCCTGCCCATGTAAGTAGAGTTCATTGATTCAGAACAAACAACTGCAGAACAATACAAGAGGACCAAAGAAATGTAGATTCAGTGATCCATAAGGCAAAGTACAGAAACAAAATTAAACTGAAACAACTATGGGAAAGTTGTAACAACTTGAGATGTGCAAGGGTTATCAAGTGGTATAGCAAAAGCTTGGGTAGGGGAAAATAATCATGTTACTGAAATCAGTCATGCTCTCTTGAGTATTTGTCAAAGAATACTACTGTAAATTGGTCCCATGGAAAAAGGGAGAGCTACTGGAGACATCCTGGCAATAGATAAATAAGTAACAGATCAGTTTTGCATTCCTGAGGGAGAGGACTAAAAAATAAAATAAAAATCAATAATAAAAAGGGAGCTGTTCATATTTGTGTATGGAGAGTTATAGAAGAGAAAGACTGTGAACAAAATGCTATCCCTCAGTTACTCCTGATGTGTTTGAGATAGCGTAATAAAGGAAGAAGAATGGTGAAGGGCACAGCATACTTTTTCCACAGGATACTGTGATGTGATGGTAATGAGGAAAAAAGGTTACGCTTCTACTCTGCTTTTCTTCACAGCATCCTTATCCATTTCAAAATAGGGTTGCAAGATCAACATTTCAGAAATAATGAACACTTCAAAAGTATTTGGTTTGCCCTATGAAGCTGCCATATAATAAAATAAGGGACATCTCATTATTGATTTATGTTTAAATATTTGTACCCAACATTTTTGCTCAAAAATAGCTTCCAAAGCCACTAGCAAATTTTAAAGCAAAAATTAAACAACTAACTATATTATGCTTTTATGAAGCAAGACATAAAAGCTTTGGAAATATGAGTAGGAATAGCAGGCTCTTATGGAATAAGAGTAGGAACTGGCTCTTATGAAATAAGAGTAGGAATAGCAGGCACCAGTTTACAAATGAAACCAATATTTTCTGATCTGGTTTATTGTTCCCATTTTAAATAGAGATGTCTCTTTGGGATTTGTTGAGAAATTTTTTTGCGCTGGTGTGTCACAATGCTGAAATGTACTGAGTGGAATAGTTCCCTCTGCCTATTCTCCTATTCCACTCACCACACTTGAACTGTATAAGGGAGTGATCCTATGGCCCCTAGAAAGCATCTGAGGGGCCATAGGATTGTTTGGATTCCCAGATCTGAGGTTGGAGGCTGCACTCTGATCTCGGAACTGGGAATCAAGAGCTCTGACCCTCCTCCCCCTCCTTCTTGCAGCCGGCATGGAAATAACTGCACTGACTGCTCTCCAAGGTTGGGAAAGTGACCTCGGAGAGGGGTGAAAGTGAAAGGGAGCGTTTTGCAGGACCTCGGAGCTGGGACTGCAAATAATCCTATGGTCCCCCAGAAAATGTCAGGAGGCCTGATAGGGTTGCACTCTGAATTGTCTGAGTTGAAAGATATACATGGTTCTGGGTTCAATCCCTGGCATCTCCAGGTACGGCTAGGAAAGAATCCTGCCTGAAACCCTGGAGAGCTGCTGCTACCAGTCAGTATTGATAATACTGGGCTAGATGGACCAAGGGCCAGACTCAGTATGGCAGCTTCCTATGTTCCAGTAGCAGTAAATGCATGGCACAGGAAGGTGCCTTGCAGACAGAACTCTATATGTTGAGCTCTCTGACCAGGGACCACATCACTTCTCTATCTTGCCCACCATGTAGCTAGTGTATAAGTTGTAGCTAAATATACGTGATACAAAAACAGTAGCAGTATTAACAGTAGTTGTAGTAGATAGCAATATTAAAATATATTGCAATATAATTTGATTGGTTTTCTAGTTAAATGATAACATACAATGGTTGACATTTCCACTTTAGTAGCTTAGAATCTAGCTTAGAAAGAAAAGGAAGAACACCATCTATATAACCTTAGTCTAAATTAAGAAGAAGAAGACTATTCAAAGGTTAACTAATCTTTGTCATTAGAGCATTTGCTAGCTTATATATGCTTCTTGTTTGGGATGCCTGACTCTCTGTTTCAATGACTGAGTTCACACAACATGGTAAGCCATAGTGGCTTTAAGCCATGTTTGTTTCAGGGTAGTTTGTTGTGTTGTCTGAACCCAGCAGCATGGTTTGTTAACCACACACAAGCCATTTTGGCCAGGTTCAGACAACACAACAAGCCACTCGACTTATAAGCCACCATGGCTTATCATGCTGTGTGAACTCAGTCAATGAGGGCTTGCTCTTCTCTGCACACTTTAAAGCACATAAATAATCGTATCATTTTGCATAAAAGTGCAAAGGAAAGGATAAAGCCCACACACGGAAGAAGGAAGAGTTTTAAACAGTAAATTCTGAGCAGAAACTTGGCTTACCAGAAAGATAAAAAAGAAAATAAAGGGAACATAAAAATAAGCCCTCTGTGACTGAATTGTCTGTCTTTAAGATGAGAAAACTGTTTGATTTACTTTATAGATGTTAAACTGCTAGTTTAATTTCACACCATGAAACTGCAAACAAACAAATTAAACTAATTAGAAATGTTGATTGAGAATTTACATGCATGGGGCCTGCTATATCAACACTTGACAAAATGTATATTTGTTTTCCTCCTCATGGTATAAATATTCCAAGCACTACCTGCAAGTTTTTTGCTTATGCACTGTATTCCCATTTCCATGGACAGTCTAATTTGTTGCTATTGTCATCTGCTATTCATTGTTACTTTATTTGAAATGTATTGATGCCAATATTTGTTTTAGAGAGTGATCCTATGGCCGCTGGACAGTGTCCCAGACCCGAGGTCGGAAACAGAGCTCCGACTTTGGAGCTGGGGATCTACGCTCTGATCCTCTCCCGCACCCCGCACCCCCAGCTAGTGCGGAAAGAACCGCGCTGGCTGCTTCTCCAAGGTTGGAAAATCAAGGATCTTGGAATTGTTGTAGATCACAAGCTGAATATGAGCCAGCACTGTGATGTGGCTGCAAAAAAGGCAAATGCTATTTTGGGCTGCATTAACAGAAGTATAGCTTCCAAATTGCGTGAAGTACTAGTTTCCCTCTACTCAGCACTGGTTAGGCCTCATCTTGAGTACTGCGTCCAGTTCTGGGCACCACACTTTAAGAAGGATGCAGACGAACTGGAAAAGGTTCAGAGGAGGGCAACAAGGATGATCAGGGGACTGGAAACAAAGCCCTATGAGAAGAGTCTGAAGGAACTGGGCATGTTTAGCCTTCAGAGAAGAAGACTGAAGGGAGATATAATACCGCTCTTGAAGTACTTTGAAAGGTTGTCACACAGAGGAGGGCCATTCCAGAGTGCAGAACCATCCTAGAGTGCCGGACATGGACTAATGGGCTCAAGTTACAGGAAAAGCTAAGAAAAAAAGAGAGAGAGCTCCGAAACAAGCAAGCAAGATAACGCTCAAGGCACAGGAGCCCAAAAGAATAAACGGTCACACAGCATGAAAGTATTTATATAAGTGTAGAAATTATGCTCCACAAATTACACCAGAACTTGTGTATTAAATAAATTAATACTAAACAATAATATACAAGAATGTAAGCCAAACAATAATACACAGTTTGCCACAAAATATAACCATGAATAAACAAAATGTAACCGCAAACAAATTACCGTATTTTTCGCTCCATAAGACGCTCTTTACCCCCCCAAAAAACTAGGTGGAAATGTCTGTGCGGTTTTTTTTTTGTTTTTTTTACTTTCCTCTGCTGGTCCGGAAGAGCGGAGGACTCCTGGGTGGGGCGGGGGAAGCCCCCGCCTCTCAGCTGATTTTTTTTTTTTAATTTTTTGTACCATACAGTAAGTGCGTCTTATGGTCCGGTGCGTCTTATGGAGCGAAAAATACGGTACAAATAACACATTTTTCACAAAATATAGCCAAAAAACAAACACATTTTTCACAAAATATAACCAGAAAACAGAGAAGTGTACTGGTTACAAAATCTTGTTTATTTGTGGTTACATTCTTGTATATTATTGTTTAGTATTAACTGGAGGCACACTGGAGACATTCAAGAGCCATCTGTCAGGGATGCTTTAACTTGGATTCCTGCGTTGCGCAGGGAGTTGGACTCAGGGGCCTTATAGGCCCCTTCCAACTCTACTATTCTATGATTCTATGAATAAAGGGGGCATTTCGGGGGGGGGAGAGACTGGTGCTGCCAGGATATGAGGTATTCTAATAGAGCTCCGGCTTCCTTCCCTCCCCGATACCAGCCATCTAGCTGAATTGCAGAGTGGGAGGAGCGTAAGCCTTCAAGTTCAGAGGCTTATGAACATCGAGAGCGCAATTGATATGACTTAAATATTTATTTACTTAAATACAGAATAAACTATTCCTTGTTTTACAGCTCCATTAAGGTGTTCCATCTACTCTACTCAGTCGCAGGGCACATATCTGCTGAATATTATTAATACAGACAGGATTTCTCACTATCACAAGATCAAGAAGTGTGTCTTAGGTAAAAAATAAATAAATGACATTTTTTCATAGGGAAATTACTTTTTCCATTTGGGAAATGAAAAATAATGTCAATTATTCTGTAAAGCAGCAAAAATTAAAGCATGTTACCATCATGCACTGGCCCTTTAAAATGTAAATATGCTTTTACTAGAAAACATTTAATGAAGGATATTATGTTATATTTTATTTAATCATGATATATAGAGATATAGAGATTTCATTTTACCGTTATTTTTTATTTTCAAAACCACAAATAAAAGCACAGTTGCTGCTAGAGAACATTTTAATTGTCTCTTCGGTTTAGTGCTTATATTAAAAAGTAGAATAAAACTTCAACATATTTCATACCCTGCACAGGATTCAGTTGTGAGGAATTAAAACAAAAAGAAAAGAAAAGAAAAGAAAAATAGAACAATACTTACAAAAAATAATATTAAAATAGCAGAGAAGCAAAAATGTTCAGAACTGTAAAATAAGAGAACTGTAAAAAAAAAAAAAAAAAAAGGTCTTTAAAGCCTGGACAAATAAAACGGTCTTCACCTAGTACTGAAATCTGTGGTGGCCATTCCGAAGATGGTGAGCCACAACCAAAAAAGAACCTGCTCTTTGTCACCATCCACCTCATCTAAGAAAGTGGGGGAACAGAGAGAAGGGACTAAAAAAATGATCTTAATAAACAGGCAGGTTCATGTGGGAGGAGGCAGCCCTTTAGATACTTGGGTCCCAAGCGCTTAAGGCTTTAAAGCAGTGTTCTCCACCCCCAGATGTGTTTGGCCTACAGATGTTGTTGGCCAAAAACATCTGGGGACCCAAGGTTGGAGAACACTGCTTTAAAGGTTAAGACCAGCCCTTTGAATAGTCCTCAGAAACACAGCAGTGGCCAGTGCAGTTTTTTCAAGACTTGCAAAACGTGTTCAATCTGGCCAGTCCCAGTCAACGACCTAGAAGCTGTATTTTGAACCAATTGAAGTTTCTCAGTAGTCTTCAAGGGCAGTCACACGTACAGTGAATTGAAGGAGTCTAATCAGAAAGCTTATATACGTAAATAAGCTTATATAATTAAAAACCAGGATTTAATAAAATCAAACTAGGCTGTACTAATATAATACAGTACAGGAAAAGTGTGGTCATAAAGTGATCAGATATTGTGCCGTAATCAGTCACCTATTTGATGTATACTACTGCATGTACATAGGGCTCTCTCTGAGCAATTGGGAATCTTGGCTCAGTGTAAGATTGCTTTGTATGTTCAAGGTGCATGGGTAATATTGAAATATAATATTTTTAGACTAGGCCCAAGACAAGCAGAGCCACCACTGACATCAGCAAGGGAGGAGAGTAACTCTATCAAGCCCCCACGTGTGAGGATTCTAAACTGCCATCAAGCCAGAACCTGAGTAGATGTCAAGCATAAAGCATCATAACACTAAACATTTTAGTTCCCATCCCACCTGGTTGCAGCAGTGGGAGAAATGGGAAGCAGGCCACACTCCATTGGCTCTGCTTAGAGATTAGCTTCATCTGGATCCTCCTCTCCCAGAACTATTTCCATTCAAATATCTGTCCTACTTCTCACCCCAGCCTTTTGGGGGATGGGCAAATCCTAAGAATGTTCAGGGATGATGATCTTGAAATGTGGCTAAGTTTCCCCCTCCCCCTCCCCCTCCCCCCTTCTTTCTAACATCCCCAACCTCAACCAAATAATCTTTAAAGGCAAGACCACCCCGCCCTGAAAGTTCTAGGAATTGGCCCTTCTCAAAGATTAATCCAATATTTGGGTTGTATTTCCTACCCCCGCCCTATAACTAAAGAAAGTTGCTGAGCCAGAGTACTTTGGCCCAGTACTAATTTTATCTGGTAATTATGAGAACTTTTGCAACTTGACGAACCAGTGCCTGAGTTTGTTTGTTTCCCTCTTCCCTCCACATCTGGTCTTCCCTCCACATTCCAGTCTTTTAGATTGGAAGCCTAGAGGGGAAGGAACAGTCTCATTTGTTATTGATCTTCTGTAACCCACTCTGGGAGCCTTTTCAGTTGAAGAGCAGGGGAAAATGCTTTAAGTAAACAAATAATAAATGACAACCTACACATGGTAGGAGACATGGTTAAATAAGAAAATTAAAAGGATCCAGTTTAGAGCATTACCTCCAATTTGCCATGTTCACATCTCAAGAGCAGTAAGTTGGCTCTCTCTCTTTCACCAGAAACAGGAGACCAAGGCCATACTTCATCCTTTGCCATTGACCACCAGCAAATAACCATATCCTGAATACTATTTATTGCCAGATGATGCTTCGTTCTTCTACTCCCTAGTTCTGGTATGTCAACGTAAGATATCTGAGGTAGAAAATAATGCAGGACACATTTGAAATTAGGCAAACAAAGCCTTTGGAATTTATTTTACATGACAAAATTAATGCGCACAGAGGTCATGTTCTTATAGCTCCACTGGTAGCACTACAACATTTTGGCATGACAAATAACAGCTGCCTCATTTCCCAGCTGAATCATATCCTAGTCCTTAGTTACATTTGGAGCAATAACCCAGAACAACAGTAGAGAACCCTTCCTAGGTTAGTAATAGTGATCTAGAATCAGACTTTGGCCTGGGACGGTTCAAATACATTTAGACATTTGCTGCTTTTTAGCCTCAAGCCTTCCCCATTTATGAAACAGAAACAGCAGTGACTGCTTTCTCAGTGTTATTGTAAGGAAGGATAACACAGAGAAATACTGTTACCCAGGTCAACCTCTGGGGAATATAAAACAAAATACTATGAAGACCAATAAATTGGCAGTGGTAATAATTTCAGCACATTTTGTCATTGGTATTTTAAAAAAATGGAAAACAAGTGTAACAGGATTAAATATCCCTACATGCACTTACCACCACAACAACATATTTTGAATTCACAGTAAAGGTTATTTGCATGTATACTATTTCTGCAGATCACATTTCAATTATGGAAGCATTGGCTACAGTTCTCTTTTGATAGACTCAAGAAATTAACAACGGACATACTTCCTCTATGTATGAATGTAGTGTCTCCATGTTTACTGGCTTAATTCAGAACAAGCTGTCTGATGAACCTTAAGTTAATCTGTTTTAAAACATAGGGCAGTATTCAATGGTGTCATTCCACTAGCGCAAATGATGTTGCACTAGTGGAAACTAGGTTCTGAACTATGCGCAAGGGGAGAATCCAACTAAAGTTACGTTTGTGCAAGCTGTTGTGCATTACGCTTGCACAGCCCATTGTGCAAGCGGTTGCACAAACATAATGCGCAACCACTTGCACAATGAAAAGAGCTCTGCTAGTGCTATTTGAGTTTTGCAGAATGACACCATTGGATATTGCCCTTAGGTTGAAACATATCTTTAAGAAGTTTTGCTTGTACTGTATGTTACTATGGCTTGAATAATCTTAATGCAATAAAGCAATACAGTCATATAATTAATTTTAATGTTTGTAAATTGCATTCAGGAGGAATTTAGCTAATACAGTAATAACTACTAGTGAGCCACTGTGGGCGTGTAGCCTTAGAGTGGTCTTAAGAGTGTCAGACCATGACTGAGGAGGTCTGGATTCAAATTCGCACTCAAGCCATGAAGGTCTCACTGGGTAACCTTGGGTACCCAGGGTTGTGGTGAGGATAAATGGGGGTGGGAAGAACAATAAATGCCACACTAGGCTCTCTCCAGCTAATGAGCATGAACTAATTCTATTGATTGCAATCAGTCAATAACATGAATTTTCATGTGCCAGAATCACAATCTGACCCTGGATTGCTTCCTTGACTGATTCTTGGCGTGAGTAGTTCTGGACTGAACTCTGACTCTCCTTCTGCCTGCTCATTGTCTGCTGTGTTTCTTGGGACCTTGTTCCTGTGGCCCGGACTGTTGAGACCTTGTCTTTTGCTTGATCCCTGTTTGTGCTCACCTAGGGATGTGTGAAGAATCCAACAGGGGGGTGAAAATCCGTCAGATTGTCATGATTCGGCCCTCTGGATTCCAGTTTGTTGGCCATGCGCTGGCACTGACTCGCTGCAGTGCAAGTCAAGCCAGCTTGTGGACTTCCGTCTGTAAGATGGATCGCAATTTGCATTTTTTTTTAAATGGCTGTTTTTGTGCAAATCCGCACCTGAAAACCACGTGGATCTAGCGTGATTTGCACAAATCACGTTAAAACCATGTGCTTTCCAGGTGCTGGTTTGCACCAATTCCATTAGAGGTTAAAAAAAATACTCAAATGGCAGTCCATCTTACAGACAGAAATCTGCCAAAAAAAACACCCTGACTCGGCCTGCTTCCGATCATTGGATCAGAAGTGGGTGGGAAATCCGTTGAGCTCAAAGGAGCCGGATTTCCCTCTTCCGGTTCATCCCTATAACCAACTTGTATCTCTTGGACATGCAACTGCTAGGACAGTGTTCTCCAACCTTGGGTCCCCAGATGTTTTTCGCCTACAACTCCCAGCCAAATAAGCACTTTTAATCTGCACTGATTTCAATGGGAGATATTTAAGCATGTACATAATGTTGCAATACTATACCTATTTACCTGGGAGTAAACCCCATTTAACTCAATGAGTCTTACTTCCAATTAGACATGTATAGGATTGCACTGTAGCACCCGTTGAAATAAATGGGATTATAAAGAATTTAACTTTGGCTGGATTGTGTTTTATGAATTTGTGCTATTTTACAGATGGGAAATATAAGTATTAATTAAGCAGTACATTTACAGATGCTTTGCACATGTACTGGTGAACCTGCACTTAAAATTGAATATATTTAAGGGCCAAACTAGGTAAAATGCAAAAGATCCATCACAGGATCTCCTGATTTCTTTACACTTAACAGTAGCCGCACCCTCCCCAGCAAAGTTGATTGGAGCTGTGACACTGGGAGAATCCATGTCTTCTCCCCACTCCGTGGCTGATACAGGGAAAAGTTAAATTGGTTTAGTACCTTATTGTGCATTTTTAAACATCATGTTTTTCTAAGAAATACCGTACATAGTATTTCTTAAAATACTATGGCTATCTGCATTACTTATAATTACAATGGAATCAAGTCACATTTCAGTCTTTTTATTTCAATGTGAGATTTATTTATTTTTAATGTGATTTAATTTTTCCATTGAAATCAATGAAATGAAAAGTGCTTGTTTGCGTGGATTACACCCAAAGTTAATATTTAAATATAACCTTTATTCTGAAAATGTCTGGGAATTAGCCTTACAAATTTAACAGGTTCTCCATATACGAGTCATTCCCCTTGCTAATTTGTACATGTAAATATAAGAACGCTGTAAACAGAAGCACTTATGCTCCTAGTTTTATATGTGGACAAAGAAGCATACAAGTTAAGGAGGAATTTACTGCTGTGACTCCAATCAATACCAAAATGTACAGTCATGGTTGCTTGACAGCATCGACCTACATGTAAGGATTTAGGGCTACTCATATATTAAGTTCTGCAATACTAGCCAAAAGGCTACGGCTACTCTTTTCAGACCCAGCCTTAAACATTAAAAGGTCATTTACAACGTTTGAATGGAATGTATATTTTCCTCCTGGATTAAGAACGCCAACCACTGTAAGGGAGGATATACTTTCCGCCAAGTAATATGGATGAGCTACAGCATCATGCGTAAAGTTTATGTGGCTCTTGAGAATTGTGTGCTTCTATTCCTCCAAAAGGATTTGTGGAATTTATTATTCAAACTATGTTATTTTGGAGCATGGTTATTTGAAAACATGAGCAGTACACCATCTGGGTGACACATGCCAAGGAAATATAGATTGCACCACATTTCTGCTTAAGGAATTAATGGAAGGTTGATAGCTAGGCGGTGGTGGAAAAAACCTATCTTGCTATTGCTGGTCAGCAATAATCGAACCACTTTCTGGGGATTAAGCGCATGGCTAAGCCTACTGGACCAGACACTAGCAAAGGGCAGGGGGTCTTCTTATCAGAGAAATGCTTCTGGAGCCAGTCTCACTACATGACAGATTGCTTTCATATTCCTGTCTGCAAGGCAACAAAGGATGGCAGTAATGCGATAATGCCAGAGTGCAATGGGTGTTAAGAACCCGTTGCATTTATGTATTGTATTTAGTAAATAATCAGACTCATCCAAATTGTGATCTCACCACTCAACCAAGGCCCATTAAAAATCAAGGTTAATGCTTTAATAATCCTTTGCTGTTTTTTTATGGCCAAAAAGAACCCCTTTCTATTTGCATGGTCATAATATTATTGACCTCTTCATCCCCTGAATACACATCAAAAGGAACTGAAATCAAAGTAATTACCACTGTTGTTCTCTCACAGTAAACATTAACTCCTTGTAGTCTGTCTTTTCACTGTTCAGTAAATTGAAATGGATTAAACAGCTATAGAAATGAAAAACTTACAAAAGGTCAATGGTTTCAGAAGAGCTATACATGATTTTTAACTTTCCAAGATGCTGAGAATTTAAAAGAATGAAAGGTATGGCATAAGTGTCAAGTTTAGAAAAACAACCACAATGGGTTTTTTTAAAACGTGGAAAATGGCATGATAGCATATCCAAGAAATGCTTTATGACGCTCACAAGCAAATGTAAGATTAGATATTAAAGTTAGTATTAGAAGCATATTTCATCCTGCATTTATTTTCATGGGTCTTCAAACATTTTACATAAATTTAAGGTTGATATGGGGGAGGGGGTAATTACCCTCCAAAAATAACTTTGCCAGTCAAGCCTTCCTGTGCACTGATGGCAAGGTACATTAGCGCCACAAAAGAGGTTTTGAACAAGTGAGTGTGGGGTGGTTAATAAATTTAATTTCAGCATAATGTTTTTATGCTGATTAGTATATTTTATGTTTCACTGATATTTTTAGGTAAACTGTCCTGGAATCTTTTTTCTTATGAAGGGTGTTATAATAATTCCTAAATAAGTAAATAATGAATGGGAAAGAACAGAGAGGAAAGCCTGGCTGACTTATTGCCACTCCTCCCCTCTTCCCTTCTCCTCTCTTGCTGTTTAGTTGATGGTGCCTAATAGTGTACTCTTCTCCTAGGCAAATCCAGTTACTCACGTAGGGATGTGCTAATTTAACTCGAAGGCTTTTTTTACATCGAGATAGGTCTGTTCTGCTCACTCAGTATACTTAATAATTTTCAGATCCCATCAAGTAAGCGCAAGGAGTAAGTCAGGTCAGCAGCATTCCCCCTTCCTTCCCCATGCTTCCTAGTTTTCAGCATACAGGCAACATGCTCTGCCCCTGACATGCAGAGGTTCTGGATTGCATAATTTTAAAAAATTCAGAATTATTAAGAGAGAAAAAATACTAGTTGGTCTCTTTAAAGTTTAAACCTTTAATTTTCAAGCTATTTAATCAATGAGAAGCTTTAAATAAACAGAAGCATGATTCAATGAACATTGGAGTCATACACAACGTGTCGACAACTTCCTACTCTGTATCAATTCAATTTTATAGATGGTAGTTGTAAACATTGTATTCCTTTGAAAGTTTCATACAAGTGTACACCAATGTTAGGAAAGTAAAGGTAAGAATTAGGTCTCTTGCTAATTAGAAGTATACCAGAACTAAAACAACTACTTCATCTACAAAATAAAAATTTCTTTAACATGTGAGAGAAGGGGATGCTGTCTTTCATAGCCTCTGTAGAACTTATTCTAATATGTAATTAGGAGTCTGCCATCAAAGCAGTAGGCTTTTAGCTGAAAACAGTCACCTAAAGCAAGGTTGAATGGCACAATACTTCATCCAGATGTAGTGGATTGGGTTGGTGGGGGTGGGGAGGGAAGACTGCTGGATATACAATGGTGAGGAGATAGCCTTACTGCCAGGCAGGGCAAGGTTAATCATGTTTCCATGTAGTCTTTTCATTTTTAGGAAAGCAAGGGGGGGGGGGGAGAGAAGTATATTTTGTTGCTGGAGAAGTGGAATATATGGCCTTCCTTCTTTACTTAAAATAAAGAAAGTAAGCCAGAAGCAAGAGGTACAGCCAGGACTAAGTGACCTGGTTCACACATAACACTAACCCATGCGTTATTTAACCCATGGTTTGTTGCCCTACCCAGAATTTGTCTGACAGACTATTGAACAAACGGTGGTTTGTTTTCTCAATCCATTAGTTGTTTGTTTCGCTCCTCCTTTGCCTGCTCCCTCCCTCTATCCCAAATGCCTTTGTGGTGCTCTAGTACTGGCATGTAGAGTGGCTAGGGCTTTTTTGGTTTTTGTACCACTCTTGCCCACCACCTCTGTAGCCTGGCAAAACATCACATGAACATCCCATGGTTCTGGGTTCACATATAACAACAATCCATGGTTTAAACCACTCAGAGTTCACTACCCAAGGACAAACAATGGGTTCTTTTTCTGTGTTATTTACAGTTAACAAACCATGGTTTCTTCACATGGCTGGGTTCACACATCACAACTCAGAATTCAACAACCCATGGGTTAAATAAACCATGAGTTAGTGTTATGTGTGAACCATGTCAGTGTGTTAGAGCCAAGTTACTTTTACAAAATATGTAAAAATCTTAATATACCTTTTGCCTTAAATTTGCTACTGGTTACATCCTTTTTGCCACTGATTCCATTATCTATTTCTCCAATACTTCATTTATAGTTGTATAGATTAGTGAATGCAGTCAAGAGAAACAATAAACCAAGGATGGGGAACCTCTGGCCAAATTTGGCCTGCAAAGCTTCTCATCCAGCCTGTCAAGACCCTGATGGAAGCTCCTCTGCTTCGCCAAAGCCCCACACCTCTCAGAGAAGGGCAAGAGGAAAGGCAAACCAACTCCATTCGGAGTTGCTGCCTCAAGGCATTACATCTCGAAATAGTGGTTCTCCAAGGGCTCCGTTTGTTCCTCACTGTTCCTGACAGGAGTCACCACCTCAAGGTGCTTGGAGCGCCTTAAAGTGGCCTTTCCTGAGGGTTTGCTTGTCCCTTGCAAGGGGTGAGGAAACCCAGCTCAATAAGGAACTGCCTCCTCAAGGTGCCTGGAACACCTTGAAGTAGTGATTCATGCAGGAGTGGCTCCCTCATAGTCACAACAGCTCTAGCTGTGTGCGGTGTATATCTCAAAACGAACTATTGAGGCTGGTCACTAATTATTCACATTTACAGAGAATCTGAAGGCTGGAAAATAATGATTTGCCAAGCTAAACAATAAGTAAGTACATGGCGGAACCCAGAGATCATTGTTTGCAGTTCAACACTCTATCTGCTACAATACACTGAAGAATTAGTGAAAATAGAAAAATGAAAAATTAGAAAAATGGAAAACAAAACTAAAATTACATACACAACACAGAAGAGTCACTTGTGAGTTTGTCATTCTCTGGTTATATCTCAAAGGTGGGGAACCTCCTGCCCACAGTTCAGATATGGTCCACAGGGGTTTCCCATCTGGACATCAGCTTCTTCCCCAGGATCTGTCCCCTCTTCCCAGCAGAGAAAGGTTTTTATCTCCATTCAGCAGCTGGTTGAAGGTAAGAGCTTTCCCCTGCTGCACAGAAACAAATACTCCCTTTCTCACTGCACAGCAGGGAAAAGCTCTTATCTCTGATCAGTTGGTGATTAGAAATGAGAGCTTTTCCCTGCAAGGGAGAGTGGGTGAGGCCTGGGGGAAAAGCTAATTATTTCTGAGGTTTGCCCTGCTTACTTGTGAGTAGACATGCAAAGTCTTGTCCTGCTAACTTCTGAGTAGGCTTAAAATTGGTAATAACATTTTGGTCCTGCCCACTCTGCCTTTGGCTGTGTGCACTTTGCCTTTGGCCCCACCCATAGATGGAATGCAGACCCTGAGACCTTTCCCAGATTAGCATTCAGCCCTTAGGCTGAAAAGGGTTCCCCACTCCTGCTCTAGGAACATAGAACCCTTCCTACAGCCTCCCACATGTGTTAATGATTAATTCCTCAATAAGTGTAACTTGAGGAAAACCTGACATGAATATTGTGAAAAATAGGACCACAGACTTTGTAGATATGCTCTCCTCTATCCACAAGATCTCTTCTTTGTCTCTCATGGACAAACAGATCCAGAGCAAGGAGTAAAAGAAAAAGACATAATGCTGAGAAAGGCACTATCCTCAGAAGAAGCCAAACACACTCACCCCACCCATGTCCACATTGTTTGTATTTTTCTTCCTGTCTCTTTGCCTTTGTTGCAGGTGGGTGGGCTGAAGTGGCACCTGAGAGATTCTGAGGTCAACTCAATGGTGAGTACCCAGTTCTACAGACTGTTTAAAATCCATCAAAACATGGATTTTACCAAAGCAGTACACATTATGAGGGCAGGACAAACTGCTTTGATGAAAAGTATGGAATTAATTAAGGTTCATGATGGCCTCCAAATGGAACATATCAATTGAGTCTAGACAAGCCTATTCTCATCTACACATGATCTCTATACTGGAAATAATGGATCCTTGGAGGCTGGAGATCATCTTGATCCTGACTGATCTCTATTGTTTTGACTCTTTTGATCAAGGACATCTGTCTCAATTCCTTGTCTAAAGACAGAAAAATCTTGTGCACTGAGTAAGGTGGGGAGCCCAAGGGAATGATCAGATAATGATAGCAATGCTGAAAACTGACAAAATCATATGTATGATGGTGTTATTGGCACAGAGGTAGATATCCTTTCATTCCACAGGATGAAATCACATGTTCTATCATGGCCACAGTGGGTATTAAGATCTCTGTGCAATAAGATCTGAATCTCACATACTTCTTTGAGCTTTTCAGTCCAGTATAAGTTTGGTATCTCCATCTTTCTTGGGAACTAGACCTTCATGCCCCTCCTGGTCTAGTAAGACTGTCTCTATGGTTTGTGGTTGCAGGAGCTGAGCAACAGTTTCCAGCATCAGGTCACATCTTGTCATGTCATTCTGGGTAGGGGATACTACAGACTTTTCTTTAGGGAGTCTTATACATGTTATAGTGTAATGATTGGGGATGCTATCCATTACCCATGCTCAAGAGAATTATGACTGACTCCCAACTACTGGATTGGGGAAAGGGAAGTAGGCCCTAAGTTGGCTGCATTTCTTCTAGGGATGCTGGTGTTGTTGAGTACTTTGCCCGATATGATACCAGTTAACATGGAGAATCTGGTTAGGGCGTATGATGTTGATTTTGCTGAGAACTAGGTCTGCAAGCTGTGCTTTCCAGATGATTTCTGACAAATATGAAACCTGGAGTTTAGAATGACCAAAGAAAGATACCTAAATGCTTTAAATAAAGAAATTTCAGAATTCTCATCAAAGGGAGCTCTTTGACCTGCAAGGCCCATTCTTCACGAAGTTCCAATTCATAAAGAGTATGTATTTTACCATGGAATCTTGCACATGATTTTGACAGAGTGCCCAAATCTGATCCTGTGTTGATAAGCTTGAGGTTCTTCAAACAGCTTCTGTTGAGAGGACTTCGGGGAAATGATCTGATTTAAGTTGGGGCTTTAAACTTGGGTTCTGAAGCCACTGAAAGTATCCAGCAATAATTCCATAGCTCATCTTTTGCCACCTCTGCAGCCAGGCTACAAGCATGTCTGCTGCCCATCCCCCTGAGTCTGCCTAGTTTGAAGTTTCAATCCTTGGGGGAAAGCTAATAGGGTGTCCTCTAGGCTGCACTTCCAGACTGAAGAGAGTCACCTGCCATTTCTAAGATAATCTGGAGAACAATGTTCTAATAGCACAGCGGTTCCCAACCTTTTTTGGGCTAATGGGCACATATGGAATTTTGAGAAGGTGCTGTAGGCACTCTCACGAAATGGTTGCCATGGGTGGGCTTGCCCATTCACACACACCCCAAACAGTGGTGGGCGTGGCCATGGGAAGTGTCTGCGGCCACCACACCGGGGACCCCAGGAATAGCATATTTAACCAATTAAACACATTGGTTTGGATCCTAAATTAACAGAAGGCAGTTCCCTTCTTCCCCACAGCAGCCCCTGGCATCCCATCCCACATTGTTCAGGAGGTTGTTCCAAGTACAGAGATAATTTTCAGGGGGAGAAGAGTATGGGAAACTTGACTTCCGTGAACCTCTGTCTTAGGATCCAAGTCATTGTATTAAGAAATCCAGGAACTCTTTCTGACTTCATAGGACAATGACAGGTTCCTGTGGATTTAAGAACCCTTCTTTTATTGTCAAACATATATAATTGTTGCATTTATATTTTAAAAGAGAGACTGTAATTGCTTCTTTGTCCATATATTCCTTGGTACAACCTGTGAATAATTTGCAATGGGCACAATCTAACCTAGTTAATCTGTGAACACTTTCCTGAATTACCATTTTATGACTGTAACATATTGCAGACCAATCTTCCACCATGCCTTCCACTAACAAACTTAAAAAACAGAACAAAACAAGATCTGAAAAACTCAGCCAGCTCACAGCTTTATGATTTTAGTTGGTCATAATAAACATGTATTTCTTCTATTTATGCATTGCTCTGTAACAAAAATGATCTCGGAGCGAGCAGTAAATAAAAATTTTAAGCATTAAAAATTGTGTGTATATCAAGTAAAAAGACAGCATGACTATATTCACATCAATTAAAACAACCCAACAAACATAAGAGCAACTATATAGGGCTAAAACATGAATATAGTCTACCACTTTTTCAATACTTCAGTAATATCAGTTATATTAACAGTGCAATCTTATACATGTCTACTCAAACGTCCCAGTGAGTTTAATGGCGCTTACTCCCAGAAAAATGGGTATAGGACTGCAGCCTAAGACGATAAAACCTTAAAAATCCTGGAAGAACTTAAAAAGTTCTTTAAAAGTTTAAAAATAGTGTTAGTGGCCCTACTTTGATTTTTTTTTTTAAATGGATCAAACCTACCTGTGTTCCCCCCAACCCCCTTTTCTTAAAAGTTCATTCTAACCATGTTTCTTGTTCCATATGTACTGGGATATACATATGGGTTCAGAAACATGGTTAGTAATAAACAGCCATATGAGCCACAGACTCTGAAAATAAATGATCACATCCAAATGCAGCTTTGCAGGTAGGCTAGATGTCTATAGATCGTGATCATGGTTACCAAAAGCCCAAGCTTAACAAATACTCAGCAAGGCACAAGTGTGCATCGTTTTGAAGTAAACAACGTATCAGCTCAGTTCCTCGTGAACAGTGAACTGTCTCAAATCCATGTTACAGAGGTTGGATCAATCTTGCAAACACAAGTCAGTGCTGAAAAGAGGCCTTGAGCTGAAACAGCCTGGAAAATGTATTAGATGTCCATCCTAGCAGAGAGTATTCCCTGCAAACAAGTTATAATGTAATGTGGCAAAAAGTGTAACACAATGCAAGGAAAGCCAGCCTTACAGATAGAAAAGTCATTAAACAAAGAAATAAAATAAGAAACAAAAGGTAGGCTGAAAAAAATATTAGCTAGGAAAACATTTTCCCATGCTCTACATTCTAGTACCATTTGGGGGTAGGGGGCCCACACACAAAAAAGGTGGTACTTCTTCATTCTTGTGATGGACATAAGACAAGACTCTTTACTCAACGCAATTTCATATTTTGAAAAGAAATAGAGTTCAAGATTTGTATGCAGATGACATTATGTTAACACTGATTAGTCCTAACATTTCAATACTAGCCAGATTTTTTAAAAAGTGTATGGAATACTAGCCAGATTTTTTTAAAAGCCAGATATTTTTAAAAAAGCGTATGGAAAGGTATTGCGATATAAAAGTAACTCTCACAAGACACAATATATAAGATACAAAGGATTTTTTGACCCAACTAACACATCAACAACAATCCATGGTTAACAAAATGTGGGCTGCTGGAAAGGCAGCAGCAGCAAGTGTGCATACTGGTTCTCGCATAGGGATGTACGGATATTGTTAAATTAATTCCATCCGTGTTTTGCAGATTGTCAGGTGTATTTCATTCTGTCATCTGCTCATTAAACATACGTAGTCAGTTCCTTTGAAATACTCTGTACCTATCCATCTCAAAATTGTACCTCTCTGTCGCAAATATTATAAAATGTTCCCATCCTGATTCAAAGGCAGTCTCTTGCCTGCTCTCTCTCGATCAGATGAATTCAATTAATTTGGCCAGTTTTGCCACTTTCCATATTTTTACCAGCCACTCCCATAATGAACATGGTCTAGATTCTCTGCATCTTCTCGCTCATCATCAGGCGATCACTTGTGACTGAGTAAGATTGTCTTCCAGGATAAAAGGAGGAAATTCTAAAGAAGATTGTGTAGACTCTAGCGATGGGTCCGTAAGTGACTGTGGAGGCCAATTCTAGATCCACACAGCTTCCCACAGTGAGGACACAGGTTACCAGATGGAAGATGGTCCTGTAAAGGATTCGTTTGACATGCTTTTCACTTAGCACGTTTCTCCCTTTCACCTTGCACTCGGGCTTTTTCAAAGTCCATGGAACCTTTGTGAAAGGCCAACCTCCAGTTAGATCGTTCATGGGCCAGAGCTTCCCAGTTTTCGATGTTTATATTGCATTTTTTTAGATTAGCCTTATGAACATCTTTAAACCTCTTATACTGACCACTGATATTCCGCTTTCCATCCTTGAGTTGGGAATAAAGTAACTGCTTTGGGAGACGGCAGTCAGGGATTCGAACAACATGACCGGTCCACTGAAGTTGGCGTTGAAGGATCATTTTTTCCAATGCTAGTAGTCTTTGCTTCTTCCAGTACACTGACATTTGTTCGCCTATCTTCCCAAGTAATTCGCAGGATTTTCCGGAGGCAACGTTGGTGAAATCTTTCAAGGAGGTGGAAGTGACATTTATAGATAGTCCATGTTTCGCAGGCATACAATAAAGTTGGTAATACAATGGCTTCATAAACCAGTGTTTTGGTCTTCTTACAAATATCCCGATCCTCGAACACTATGTTTCATTCGAGAAAACGCGGCACTTGCGGAGCTCAAACGATGCTGGATTTCACTGTCGATGTTAGCTGTAACAGAAAGATAGCTGCCAAGATAGAGAAAATGATCGACATTTTCCAGTATTGTCCCGCCAAGCTGGATAGATGGCATCACCAAAGGGTTAGCTTGCATTTGCTGATGAAGCACTTTGGGTTTTTTGATGTTAAGTGAGAGACCAAGTTTTTCGTATGCTTCTGCAAAAGCATTTCGGATAGTTTGGAGATCATCCTCTGAATGTGCGGAGACCACATTATCATCAGCATACTGAAGTTCCACAACGGAGGTTGTAATTACCTTACTTTTTGCTTTCAGCCTGCTGAGATTAAAAAGCTTTCCATCTGTTCGGTATATAATTCCCACACCAGTGGGAAATTTCCCCTCGACAAGATGTAAAATCATGGCGATGAAAATAGCAAATAATGTTGGGACGATAACACATCCCTGTTTAACACCTGATCCCACTTTAAATGGAGCACCATGAGAGCCGTTGTTGTCCAAAACCGTTGCCGTCATGTTGTCATGGAGAAGTCGCAAGATATTCACAAAGTAGTGCTGTCATGCCAGGCTTACCACTGCCCAGTGAACAGGGGGAGGGGAGATGATCGAGGCCAAGTTAGTGAACTCTCCTCAGCTGGGAGACTTGGCCTTGGCCCTTATCAGTCAGGGACTTTGTCCATGGTAACTGAGCAACAGGAGGCAGTCTCTCCGGGGGAGGGGGGTCTCTGAGATGGGCCCATTAGTAAGACATCAGCAAAAGAGGGCAGGACAGAAACGCCCTGTCCAGAGGAGTCATAGGTTGAGGGGCCGGTTTCCCTGTCAGGATCCAATCTCAGACAGCGACTCCTAGTAGTGCCTCCTCTCACTGTATATAAACCTGGGTAGTTCCACAGGCCCATTGTAGGTGAGAACGCTCCGTCATTCTGAACTACTTCCCCACGTCTTTGGATTTCTGGCATGTTTGTTGGGCTTTGGTGAGTGGACTTTGTATGATACAAGCGTGTGGTGATCTTGTATTGCTGGGCATTGATTGCCTCCAAGAGAGCAATTCACTGGTCAAGTGGATTGCACCAATGAAGGACTGTCTCTAAGATCAATTTCCTTCTCTGTGTGTGGGCCGGAACGGGATAGTTATAGTCACCTACCAGCAAAAAAACACAACCCCTGCTGAGGAAAATGGGTTCCTGGCATTCATGTCGTGCACCCTCCTCCTTCGAGATGATGAATGTTGCTGGGCAAGGACTTTTGCCTTTGGAAACAGCGGTGGCAAATTTGGTTCAGGAAAACCAAGCTTTGCAGACCCAGGTCACTCAACTCATGGCCACTGTGACTGTGTTGCAGCTCTAAAATCAAGCACTCATGAACCCTCAGCCACCACCCATTCCTCCTCGCCATAAATGTCCGATCAGCCTCCTGGAGAAATACGATGGGGAAAAGAGAAAGATTTACAACTTTCCTTGCTCAGGCTGAGTTTTTCATGAGACTACAGGGAGAGGAATTCCCCACGGAACAGATGCAGGTGGGCTTTCTGATCAGTCCCCTGACAGGGGATGCTGCTAATTGGGCGACCCCCAATTTAGTGACTAATGGACCCCTACTCAATAACTGTCATGACTTCATGGCAGCCATGACCGAGCTTTTCAGCAATCCCCAAAGAGAGGTCACTGCAACATGTAGGGTCAGGTGCCTTCACCAGGGCAAGGACTCGGTGTCACAATACACCACCACCTTTCGTCTTCTGACCCAGAAACTACAATGGAATGAGCCAGCCTACACTGCACAATATTTGGACTGTTTAATAAGCAAGGAAATCCAGGATGAACTGGCCCATGTTCAACAGCCACCCACCCAAGCTGATTCAGTTATGTCTACAAATTGACAGTCATCTAGGTCATCGTCTGGCCCGGAAAACTGCAGCCTCCAGGTATGCACCTCCCTCCCCCGCCACCTAGAATCCCATCCTCACTTGCCAGTGACCCAGCACTTCCTCCTGGCGGAGATCCCATGCAGCTTGGAGCCACAAGACCTAAACCCTCCCCAGATGAGAGGGAGCGTCGCAGGGTGGGAGGTTTATGTTTCTACTGTAGAAGAGGGGGGCATTTTGCTCATGCTTGCCCAGCCAAATCCACACGATGTTCCATTCCGGGAAACCTGACCCCCCAGCCCTAGTTGGTGCCCTAGGGTGGGTAGGAGCAGTAGCACCACCAGTTCTTGCAGCATGTATACAACCCCACCCCATCTGCTTCTCCAGGTGACCTTGTATACTCAGACTGGGATGGAGGTACAAGCCTCCGCATTAGTGGACTCTGGTGCAACAAACAGCTTTATGGACCTAGCCTTTGCAAAGCAACAACACTTCCAGGCTCTAACTCTTCCAAATCCAGTTGCTGTGGATACCATTGATGAGCGACCATTGCTGTCTGGATCCTTGACCCAGATCACTATGCCCATAAGTATGGATATCCAAGGGCACCGGGAGCAACTCCAACTTTACTTGACTTCCATGCCCCAGTTCCTGGTGGTCCTGGGATTGTCATGGCTGATCAAGCATGATCCCAGAATTTTGTGAGAGCACTCGGAGCTGCACTTCTCCTCCCCCTATTGCCAGAGGAGTTGCAGACTTCGTCTGGTGGGAGCAGCGTCTTCTTTGGTGCCACCAGTGTCCACAAGGAATCAGGATTCTTCCAAAGTACTGACACTTCTCACTAAATATGCTGCTTTTTGGGACGTTTTTGACGAAAAAGGAGGCTGAACAATTTCCTCCCCGTTGACAGTATGACTGTGCTATAGATTTGGTCTCAGACCCAGCCATCCCTGCAGGGGGGTTGTATTCCATGTCAGAACCCGAGCTGGCTGCCCTTAAAGATTTTATTGACACAAACCTAAAACGAGGCTTTATACAACTTCCACATCTCCAGCTGGGGGGCCCTGTTTGTTTGTGAAAAAGAAGGGGGGAGCTTCGTCTTTGTCATGACTATCATGTCCTCAACAAAATCACCATTGGAAATAGGCATCCCCTCCCTTTGATTCCAGAAATGCTGGATTGCCTGGGTTCAGCACAGATTTTCATAAAATTGGACTTGAGGGGGGCTTACAACTTGGTCAGGATCAGGGAGCGGGATGAGTGGAAGACAGCATTCCAGTCTAGATATGGTCACTGAATATTTGATTTGAAAAATCCCCAACCTCATATTTTGTATATACTCAAGTTTTCCAGAGTATATGAACAAGAAAGGACAAGTTAATTGTCAAAGCTGAATAGGACAAAGCACCTACGTATGTTGACAGATATCTTGGAGTGCAGTACTTCTCTGTCTCATAGTATACACACCTCTACAAGGATGCATGTATGAAAGTAGGCATACGGATATACTTATGTAGTATTAGCAGAAGAGTTGGCCACTTAATACCAGCCTAGACCCCCAGAAATATTCCCCCATGCAAAGATCATAATTTTACATTTCTACAGTACTGTAAATATCTCCACTGCTTTCCTCTTTGATGATGAGCAATTTGTTGTTCATATTAGGAACAGGATACAAATTCCATATAGATAAGAGGGAGGTTACTAACTCAAATTGGACCCCATATTAGCTGGAATTGTATGCTCTACATATCTTAGCATAGTAATTAATCCAGCTCTAGTCCACCTAAACTTACCTTATATTTGGTAACCATTAAAAGACTTCTCTATAATACTACCGTATTGCTATAGTTTTAACAGTTCATCTGAAATACAATTTCAAATCAGTTTTTACTAGTTTAGTAGGTAAGCTAAAGCCATCCTATGGCCCCTAAACAGTGACTTCAGATTCCCAGATGCAAGGTCAGAAAAGTGCTCCTACCTTGGAGCTGAGGATCCGCGCTCGGATTGCCCCCCCCCCCAGGTGGCGCGGAAAGAACCATGTCAGCTGCTGCTTTGAGGTCATAAGACTGACCTCGGAGAAGGGGTAAAGAGGGCATTCTGGGGGGCAGAGAGAGGAGGAGACTGGGTCCGCCAGGATACAATGTATGCTGGAGGCGTTCCAGCCTCCTTCCCTCCCGGTCCGAAGTGCCACAGCTAGCTGTTTTGCAGGGCAGGAACAGGGAGGTGAAGATTGCCTCTGCGCTCCTCCTGCCCTGCATAGGATGCCCATAAATCTCTGAGTTCAGAGGCTTATGGGCATCCCCATTGGACTGCGCCCTAAGGGCCTGTCTACTCTCAGTACACATTTGCCCATAATTATGGTACTTGGAAACATCATTGATGGCCATACCTTAAAATCCAAGGATGAGAGTTTTTCAAGCTTTTTGTTTACATCAGGTGAATTTGCCTTCTTTGTGAACTGAATGAAACAGAGTTTGCTTTGCTCCAAAAATGACAAGATCATGAAACTGTCTGTGAGAACAGCTGAAAAACAAAGAAAAATTGTCAACAGTGTAATACCTGTCACCAACAACAAAAGAAATTACTGAACCCTCCATTGAGACACTAGGTGGGAAAGCAAATTTTGAAGGCTATGATTCAGCCTTCTCTGATCTCCTAAAGGACATCTGTTTTCATTTTATTAGGGTCTTGTTGGAAATGGGAAATAAAGCTTGGGGAGTACTCAGACAATGTAAAGCTGAATAAATTATCATATACCAAATTGCTGTTGTAATATGATACTGGTTTCTCTTCCTATATGCATTCCTTTTTCGTTATTTTAGATTTTGGAGTGACACCCCCTTCTACAATTGCTTTCAATGGTTGGGTGAGAATACTGTTTTCAGCTGCAGTCAAGCATAAATGTAAGAAACAAAACAAAAAAACACTCAGTACCAATGAGATGGCAGATGCTACTATAGCAGTCAAGTTTCTTGAAGCTGTGAGCCATAGAAAAGACAAATCTGGAGATTATTTGCATTTGACATTTCTTCTTTTATTCTTGAATTGAAGCATATCAGAAGTGAATTATACCAATCAACAGAGGACAGACTTGTGAAGTCTAGAAAACTGTCAACATTTAGAAAGTACTGCCACAGGCAAAACATAAAAGCTTTATTTATTTATTTATAAAGTTGGAACTGCTGAGAAATGGGGTCCTTTATTGACCATGTGTTCATCAGGGCTATTCTATTCATTTTAGCTTCTCCACAAATATTACACTGAACTTTGAATACCTCCAATAATTATTAGAATTATCCATTTAAATATATACCTTTAGTGGAAAAAAAACATGCGAGCGGGATTACATTTAAGAACTATATGCAAAATTGCACATTGAAGAGGAAACTAATAGCCAATTAACGGCTGCTACTTTAGACGTACTCTACCTCTGTGAATCCTACTCAAAGCTATTAAATTACTATATATTATCTTCAACTGCTTGCTCTTTTTCATTTCAGTTCTGAATAAAAACACTACTATGGCATTCTGACCCAACTTTGTTTACAGTCTGCATTAACTATACAAAGCATTTGAGATGTCCACATTTCAACCTCCATTACTTATAAATATGTTGGATCCCTTTAAATTACTTATGTGGTACTAATAGCTTTTTCTAACTTAGCTATCTATAAAGCTGTTCTTCGTAAGACTAAGAGCAGAACACATTGTACTTCTGTGATCCTTCCCCCTCCCTCATTTTCTGTGATCATGTAAAGCTGACACAGGTGGCTTAAGGTTGAATAGAAGACAGAGGTGGGAATTCTCATGTGAATGAAGAATCTCTGAGGCTGAGAGTTAATGGCATTTTAAAGCCTAATTTAGTGTACTGAACTCTTGCCCTTCCTGGCTTATAAAAGCAGACAGGGAAGGACTGAGTGGGTAGGGTAGTGGTGAAAGCCTCTTTATGGCAAGGTGTGGTTCCATCTTGCTTAAAAGAGAGGGTGGAAAGACCTCTATTTTAAAAAAAATTCCTAAATCCCACTGTACTGGATTGGCGTTGAGCACATAACGCAGGCCACATGCTGAAGCTAAGCAGGTATGAGCCAGGTCAGTGCTTGGATGGGTGACTGCATGGGCTGTCCACATCTGTTCTCCTGCATTGAGCAGGGGGCTGGACTCAGTGGCCTTAGAGGCACCTTCCAACTCTACTATTCTATGATTTTATGATTTCTGGCCAGTTTCCAGTATTCAATTCCTGGGCAAGTTGCTGGAGGGTGTTGTAGCTTCCCAGCTCCAGGGGTTTCTGCATGAGGCAGATTATCTACATTCATTTCAATTTGGTTTCTCACCTGGTTATGGGACAGAGACTGCTTTGGTCGCCTTGGTGCCGATCTACCCAGGGAACTGAACAAGGGGAACTAAACAGGGGGAGTGTATCCCTGTTGGTTCTGATGGATCTCTTGATTGCTTTCGATACCATCAACCATGGTATTCTTCTGAGGCATCTGAGATAGGACTAGGAGGCAGTATTCTACAGTGGCTCTGGTCCTTCTTGGAGAGATGATTTCAGAAGGTGGTGCTGGGCGATTCGTGAAGAACACTGTAGCCATTGGACTGTGGTGTTGGGTGGGGTTACACTCCCACTGAAGACGCAGGCACGCAGTTTGGGTGTACACTTGGATTCAGTCTCAAACCTGGATGTCCAGGTTTCAGCAGTGGCCAGCAGTACGTTTGTACACCCGAGGCTAGTGCACCAACTGTGCCAGTTCCTAGAGATGTCTGATCATGCATACCTTAGTTACCTCCCATTCTGACTACTGTATCATGCTCTATGTCGGGTTGCCTTTGAAAACTATTCAGATACTTCAGCTGGTCCAGAATGTTGTGGCCAGACTGGTAACTGGTGCTGTTACAGGGAGCATATGACTCCCTTCTTACAACAGCTTCACTGGCTACTGGTCTGCTTCTGGGCACAATTCAAAGTGCTGTTTATGACCTATATGCTTGGGACCAGACTACCTGAAAGACCGCCTTCTCCGATAGGAGCCTGCCTGCGCTTTAAGATCTTTGGGGGAGCCCCCCCCCCCCGCTTGGCACTATATATTCAGTCCTGTAACTGGATGCTTTCACACCCCTCCCCCCCCTGAGGAGGAATCCTCTTCAGATGACAATCTGGAGCCTCCTAAGCCAGATGTCCCTGTGGAACAAGACACTTCAGGGATCCTGGGGCTCACCAAGAGCTCCTAGGCCCTCAGGAGAGAGCAGATCTTCCTCCTTGAAAGGTTGAAAGCTCTGCTTCCAAGTCAGAGGGGGATGCTGAGCCACCACCCAGCCCGAGAATGCCAGTGCCTGAAGGTACAGGCTCAGACCATGGCCAGGCAAAGGAGTGTCCACTTGCAGGAAAGGCTCCTTGGTAGTAGGATTCCTCATGAGTAGGACCTGAAATGAACTGCAGCTGAGCTCTGCATGGGGATCAGGGAGATCTGGCAATATAAGCTTTCAGTATCAGTCTAGCCAACGCTGGGAACAATGTCTTCTACCAGCTCCATTGCCATGTATCCTTGTTCCTCTGACTTTGCCCCGTGACTGAACCTTTGTGCTACTGACCTTGGACTCCTGCTTGGCTCTGCTTCTTGTATCTGAGTGCTTATCTGTGTTTGGACCTTAGCTGTTTCTTAGACCCCTCTCTTGGAACTCTCCCACTTGCTTGATAAAACTGTGCCTTTGACCAGTGCCTGTTTCTTGACTTGCTTTTGGATTGCCCCTTCATTTGACCTAATGCTGAGTCTGATCCAGCCATAGTAGGACAGATGCCCAGAGGCACGTTTGGTGGTGATGGAAGAGAGAGGACCTTCTTGGTGGCCACTCCCTGGGTGTGGAACTGCCTGCTGAGGGAGCCTAGGTTGGCTTCCTCTGTGCTGTCCTTCCACCAGCAGGCAAGGTTGTCTTTATTCCGGCAGATTTTTGGCATATACCGGTACGCTGAAAAAGGGTTTAAGTGGTTGGTGCTATTAATTTCTTGTGTTGTGCTTTTAACTGATTTGTTTTTATGCTATGTTTTAATTAAGAATTTATTTATTTTGTTAATGTAGATTTTATTAGCTGCTTTGAACACCATTTTTTGTTGGCAACTCAAATTAAATAAATATCTGAATGTCTTTTCTCTTTATTTAAATCAATAAAGGTTAAATGAAATCCCCAAAGGTCTGTAGAAGTTATATTTGTTACTCCTACACATAACATTATTGTCTGTAGAAGCAGACAACGATACTATCTGTAGGAGTAACAAGTATAACTTATGGTACAGAAGCCTTCTGTTATGCTGAGTCAGCAAATTTGGCTCAACACATAAATCAGTAATCTTAACTTTCAAGATTCTAGAATTTAATGAAACAGAAATGTTTCCTCGCAGATCATAACAGTACTTCCACAGGAGTAAACCAAGTGTTCATCTAGTCCAGAAACTTGCTTCCAACCAGGCCAGTCAAATGTTTTTAGGAAGTCCACAAGTAGGAAATGTATCAAGTAGCCCTCCCGTTTGTTGTCCAGCAACTGGTATTCAAAGGTACATTGCCTTTGAACATGGAGGCTCTATTAGCTCTCCTAGCTAATAGCCTTTGATAAACACACACACACCCCCGGAATCTGTGTAATCCCCTGTTAAAAATTGGGAATACTTTGGGAATCATTCCCTCAATGGGTGGTAAATAGAAAAAGCCCACTGCTCTTTACTAGAGCCCATGCTTTGCACGTAGAAAGTCTTAAGTTCAATCCTGACATCTTTGTTTAAAGGATCTCAAGCAGCAGGGCTGGAGAAAGCCCTCTTCCTTAGATCTTGGAGTGCTGCTTCTGGTCACAGCTGACAGTACTGGGCAGAACATATTATAAATGACCAAATTTATGAGCTCTTGGAAACAAGCAGCACAAACATCTTCTGTTCTTTACGGATACTTTGTTTATTTTTAGTAAGTTACTAGTACAGAACAAAGCACTCAAATGGGGGGGAAATTACATGTGCGGAACTTTAATGCCTTTGGGAAAATTACACAAGGAACTAAGATTTAGAAAATAAATGTAATAGTTGATAAGGACAAAAACATTGATCTTAAATATTTTTTCTAAAGTGGTTTTGGTCCTGAGGGTAGTAACTGTGGCATTACATGCAATTACTTGTTGTGTTTTCAAGTCCCCAGTGGTAATAATTGGTCTACCTGTTGACATACTATTCTTCCTGTTCCACTGTAAATGTAGGCAACTGAATTGCACATGGGTATAATTACCATCGCTGATAGTGTTGGAGATGAGCTTCCCCATCAGGGTTCTGTCAATCACCACTCGCTCCAGCTGTGGCCCAGAAAGGCTTAGGGATACCAGTACACCTGAATGAAAGAGGAGCTGAATCCAAATAGCCAAAGAAAAAAATAAGATAATCAATAGAGAATGGTGTGTTCTATAATATGGGTGGTAATCACGTGGTATTTTCATAGATTTCATATACTAAACTCAGCTGACAAAATACGTTAGATGCACCTTGTCGGATGCACCATGAGACTTTTATTAATATAAGAAGAAAACTAGAGAGAAGCGGGAAAGCAAAATCATACTGAGAGTTTTGAATACATCTGCTACAACTATGATTAAAATGCTACACTATAGGATATAATTCTCCATAATTTGCTTGGAATGTAGTTACTTCAGATGTTGCCATTCATGGCCAAAATTCTTCCCCACGCTGCTGCCCTGTGAAAATATGGATAAGCAAAAAAAGATACCATATAGGCTCAAATGTGTGTGGTGGAGCTACTCGATAACATATGTTTATGTGCTCTACAACATCAGTTAAAACACTCAGGGCACAATCCTATAGCCGACAGAGTCTAGATGATCATAGGCGAGGTCGGAGTCCCAGCTCCAACCTCAGAAACGCACTCCACGATCGGAGCTGGGTCCCCAACCGCAGAGTGTCCACCCTGCCGGCAGGCGCAGAAAGAACCGCACTGGCTGCAGCTCTGAGGACGGAAGACCAAGCTCAGAGCTGGAGGTTTGTGGGCATTCCGGGGGGCGGGGAAGGGAGGAGACAGGTTCCGCCATGATACATAGTATCCTGGTGGTGCCTCAGCCTCTCCTCCTCGCACTTTGGGGAAAAAGACTTAAGACAACCGAAATCAGCCATCTCAGTCTTTTGCAGGGTAGGAGGAGGGCGGAGGTGACCTTCACTAGTGCGCTCCCTCCACCTTCCATTGGATGCCCGTAATCCTCCTAGTTTGGAGGGTTATGGGCAGCCACATTGGATTGTGTGTCAGTTGCTCAACGGGCTGACCTTTATACTAACAAAAAACATACTCCACAGGTAAATAGGAAAAAAATCCAGAAAATAGGAATGGGGAGGGGAGAGCCGGAGATTAAGTTGACAAAATAGGTGACACATATTTAACTCGTATACTTCCTATACAACACAATACATGTTCGCATTCTTGTTAATATTGCAACAGTGCTATAAGGTAGTATTTTAAATGCAATTATCTTGTTCTGCTGTGTATGTAGCCCTACTATGCATAAGCAGGATTTTTACAAAGATGGTGTACAAAAAACTACAAAATTTGTGTGAGTGTTCTCCAAGTCAGGGGTCCCCAACTGTTTTGGACCAGTGGGCACATGTGGGAATTTGAGAAGCTGTAGGCACCACCACAAAATGCCTAATCAGTGGATCGCCGCTTTGGTGCCTACCTCTATGGTCTATGGATCTTAGGCTGCGTTTTGTTCAGCAAAAAGTTTTGTTTCATGTCTATTGGACACCGCAACGTCTCTTTAAGAGATTGTCTGATTCAGCTACTTGCTGGCAGCGCAATACAGCTAATGCTTCTTTTAAACAAGTTTTGGCAATATCCAGTAGTTGCTTCTTTTTGGGAGGAGGTTATTACACATAAAAATTTTGTACTGGTAGTGGTACTGTCTTTAATATTCACTGATGTACATGCTTTTTAAAATTATTTACCTGCCTCATGGAAATTAACAAATGGAAGGGAAAATGGATTCTCTGCACCCTTTGGACAGCTAAAAGACTGATATTACAAAATTGGTAGGATAAACACTCAGCTCCTATAATGCAATGGATTGAGAACTTTAAATTGCTTTCAATATATGAATGGGTGGCATATAGATGCCAAATTCAAATAGATAGTTATTTGGTCTGCTTTTCTTGAAGCCTATGTATAATTGCTAGAAAGTGGTATGCATTTAATACAAATCCATGTATGTATATTTTTTAAAAAGGAGGAAATTGTTTTGACCTGCCACCTTGCCCCACAATACTGAACTACCTCGGTATATCAAATCCAACACCACTATGAAACTTTGCGGCATTTAATGGATAAAAGCTCCAAATGTGACCATAACAGGCTTATTTTTAGTACTTTATAGAGAGAGTATATTATGTAAATCAGTCCTGCCCAGACATGGCTGACAGGAGATAGCTGACATTGAACTGCATAGTCTTCAGTTATGTTAAAATATAATATAAATATATTAGGTTGTGTGTGTTCACAGTCTAAACAAATAGGCTTTTGGTCCTATTGTATTTATCTTGCTGCATTTCCAGAGTCTGGGCTATTGGTGCCACAGGTTCTAGGCTTTTACAGTGATACACTGAGAGTGGACTTCCTATTTGAGGGACTGAAGGCTAGCAAATGCCAAATGGTAGAATGCTGAGGTACTGAAAAGCTTATAGTAGGTGAATGGTAGCATGCACTACAGTTAATATTGCATGAATCCGCTCAACAAGGTTTGCCACGGACGGCCTTCTCCTTATCCCATCAGCCAGAGCAGCCAGGCTGGTGGGGACTGGGAAGAGGGCCTTCTCTGTGGCGGCCCCCACATTATGGAACTCCCTTCCTAGTGACCTTCGCCATGCCCCCTCCGTGATGAGCTTCCGCCGTGCATTAAAAACATGGCTGTTCAGGCGGGAATATGGGGTGGGTTAGGATTTTAAAAGAATTTTTTATACTGTTTTAATTATTATATTTTATTGTATTGTTTTATTGTATTATTTTAATTGTACATTGCCCAGGGGGGCCGGGTGACCGGCCAGATGGGCGATTAATAAATATAATAAATAAATAAATGAACAGCATCATTCCTGTTAAAGCAGGGACCAAAATCTTTACATGAGGAATTACAACTTCCAGAAGAAGGGGGGGAAAGGGGGGGGGCTTAACAGAAAAATGAAAAAAAATATGCAATACATTTTTATTAAACTTAAATTTACATTACTGCCTTAAGAACATTAAATATTTTGCATTTTAAATTATACTATTTGACATCTGTGAAATTTAAAAGTATAAATGTCATACGTTTATTTGAACAATAATTTCAAATATACCCAGCGCCAGAGATGGAGAGGCAAGCTGCTACCTCCTTGGGTACCTAAGTATTACAGGCACAGTGTTTGCTTCAGAGAAATCTTGAATCCAGAACTGAATCAGGCTGCTTTGGAGAGATTCAGGGCTTATACAGAACCACAGTGTGGCCACAAAAAAATGCTATCTTTCCTCCCCCCAAACTCATCATATAAGAGAGCAGGGAGGGAGAAGACAGGGTTTGGCTTTGTGACTGATAGCTATAGTTTCTAAACAGGGAATAACTTTACCAATGCTCTCCTTTTTACTCCCAATAACCGTGTTTTTGGGAGATAGGTAGAAGGAAGTTATGAGAGGCTGCTTCTGTCTTTTCATTGCATTTTGTGAATGTGTCACAAAAAGCAACAGAGGAAGAAGCAGTACTCAGGCCTTCCACAAATGTCTTGGGGGCAGCAGTAAGAGGGAGATGTCTATATCCACTGCTACCTCTTCAGTGGGTGGCTGCTGCTGACACCAACTCCCTAACCAAATATCTAGAATTCCGAGTCAAGCTTCCCCAGCACTTTCTCCAACTGCTTGGTGAAGTGGAGGGCAGGGCAGTCCTTCTTGCTAAAGATGGTGCCTGCCAGCAACTTAGGGGCCCACCAGCTCCAGCCAGGCAGTGTAATTGGTTAGGAGTTAGGAGGGGTTAGTCTCTCCCAGCTGTGCTCTCCTGGGTACGTGGTGCAGCACCAACATTGACTTGAGGGTCAGGGAGGGGGGTTGCTGTGGTCTGTAGAAATTCTATCTCTAGGCTTCCTGTCCATTCGAGTGCTGATCTTGAGTATTTGTACCATGTGTTGGGTACCAGGGGCAGATTAGGCATTCTGCAGGCGTACCACCCACTCCGCTATCCTTCAGTTTCCCTGCCTGAGCTGATCAAGGTGGTCTTGGATTTGGTGTTGAGGATCCCTAGAAAAATGGTTCTGGGGGATCTCAATTTCCATGCCGAGGTTGCCAGATCTGGGGCAGCTCAAGACTTCATGGACGCCATGACAACCATGGGGCTGTCTCAACATGTCATTGGCCAAACACATGTAAGAGGACACATGCTTGGTTTGGTTTTCTCACCTGGGCAGGAGGATGGTGATCTGAAAGTGGGGGAATTAACATCTATCCCGTTGTCACTTCATATTGGGGTTTAGACTCTCAGCGGCCTTTTCCCTCTGCAAGGGTGAAGGACCTATTGAAACAACCTGCCCAAGAAAGCCAATGGATTCCAGAGGGCTCTGGGGAATTTTCCTGCTGATATGGCTGGTGCTCCTCTTGAAGCCCAGGTCACTCGGTGGAATGCAGAAATGACTTGGGCAGTTGACACAATCATGCCCAAATGCCCTCTCCCTCTGAACAGAGCCTGGCCAGCTCCTTGGTACACACCTGAGCTGAGGGCAATGAAGCAAGAGGGAAGATGTTTAGAATGCAGGTGGAGGAAAATTTGTGCAGAGTCCAACCAAACACATGTGAGAGCTCATTATTGAGTCTACCCTGTGGCAGTGATGGTGGCAAAAAGGGAGTTCTCTTCCACCATCATTGCATCTTCTCAGTGTTGTCCAGCGGAGCTTTTCCAAGTGGTTCATGGGTTACTACAATCTGGACCAGGGAGAAAAATGGTGGAACCTTCAGTAGCACGCTGTGACAGGTTTGCGCGACACTTTGAACATAAAGTTGCTCAAATCCGTCATGAATTAGACAGCACAATTAATGCCGTTCCATTGCCTCCTGAAAATGGAAGTGGGATCGAGCTCACATTGGAACATGGAATGAAGAATAATGTCCTAACATACACAACAATGTCCATTCTAGTATCTTGATTTCCAAGACAGATGTCATGTAACCATATATCTTGCATTTTCCCCTTTGAAAAAGGGTGTCCAAACTTCAAAAACATAGAACATTGAGCTGGTTATGCACCTGAATATACACATTAGCTTTTATGCAGGTATCTCAATTTTTACAGTGTTCTTGTTCCTGGTCTTGTTGAAAATAGGTGTGGGGAGTTGAGCTAGGTTTTGAACTTGCATACACAGAACAGGGCCTGAATGAGTGTATCAAATTTTTATATCGCATTACAAACTTACAAAAAACAGATTGCCATGCAGACAAGTTGAAGCAAAGGCCTCACTTAACCAACTGAGAGTCAGGTTAATAAGCAGCTTCTTGTAGAGCAAAACAGCAGAGTATTTTTTTAAAAAGGAGGGGGAGACTCCACTGCACAACTGAAGATTCCCATGTACTTCTTTGGGTCAGGTTATGCTATATTAGATAGTCAAATGATATCAAAATGAAGCAGAATGAACTGTAT
Organism: Shinisaurus crocodilurus; assembly: GCA_021292165.1. NCBI lineage: Eukaryota > Metazoa > Chordata > Lepidosauria > Squamata > Shinisauridae > Shinisaurus > Shinisaurus crocodilurus. Next base: position 176,865,137 of record CM037879.1, on the reverse strand, counting down.
CAGAAAAACAACCAGCGTGAAAACTCAAGTAGCATCAAGGAGAGAAAAGTGCAAAGGCCTTCTCAGCCATAGACATAAACTCTTTTCATCCTCAGTTTTCAATATGAATATCAGACTCATTTAGTAGTATGTAGATGAATAAGATTAAAATTATAAGGCTGTTTCCATAAAACTAAGTATACCAAATATATGCGTATACTACTGGGATTTAATTAGTGCTATCAATGTGCATGCACTTTACAAAGTATAAAAAGTTTATACAAAGTACAAAGGATTGCTTTTGAACTGGTTCATCAGTTCAAACAAAACATAATCCTGTTGTTTAGATCTTTGTAAATGCACATCCAGATCAAGCACTATTTATAAAACGTAAACTAAATCAGAGCAACCCCCTTCTTTTGTTAATCTAGTAAATATATCTTTGGATAATCATCTGGAAGGTTACCAAAGCTCCACCAGTTATAGCAGATGTCCTTTAAGGTTTTGTCCTAGTAAAAACGTTAGACACAGTCACACTCTTCCAGCTTTTATTGCAAAAGCTGTCTTTCAAAACTTCAATTTATCCTTATGTTGCAGTTGGATTAGATAAAATCACAATTTATTCCCAAGTTGATAATGTGATCTTATAGCTGAGCAATGTTTGACTAGTGCTTATAATTGTCCCAAAAATATAAATGAAAAAGTTTTTGAATCACAACAAAACTCCCTAGAAGTTGAATAGGCTAGTTTGCAGGTCATATGAAAAAATAAAATTCATACAATAAATGACTGTTCAAAATATGCCAGATTAAGGATTGCTCAATAAAGCAATGAATCATCCATCCATCCCCAAAAATGTGATTCCTCCTTGCCAAAGTACCATCATCAACTAACAGAATAGCATCATCTAACAGAATAACTAAATAATCTCATTGCAACCACATCAGGTGCCATAAGAAATCTATAATTTCTTCAGGAAATAAGAAAGAGGAGCAGAAACATTTGTAAAAGTCAACAACATCCCTTGAGTCCAGAAATGTTCCAGAGATAGTATGTTAAACTCAGCAATAGCGTATTTTTCCAGTGTGACTTTAAATGCTGGGACGGCTGATTTTCTGGTCCTCCCAGGCCAGCAGCTGCTATACTACAGCAATGATGGAGTCAGGTCTACATAGTGTAGTTGCAATTCCATGCATCCTCAGCAGCAAAACTGAAAGCAAAACAATACTAGTAGAAACATGAGATAATATAGCAATACTGACAGACATGCCTACAGCGTACCTGGCAACTCTAACACCACTCATTTATTCCAGCGTTGCGTATCAATGATGCCAGGAGGATGTCATAGAATCCAGTCCATAACTCTTACAAACACACAGTGCCAGAAGAGCTCACAATGCTTCCCGTTAGAGGTTTCTCCTGTCTAGTAACTGATGCCTTCTACCACAAGCTTCAGGACTCCCCTCACACAGGGGCTTGAATCTCCCTGCAGACCAGACACACACATCCTGCAGTGCAGCAGTCTTCAAACAACCCTTTTTATAGAGCAGTGTTCTCCAACCTTGGTTCCCCAGATGTTTTTGGCCTACATAGCTGGCTGGGACATGCTGGGAGTTGTAGGCCAAAAACATCTGGGGACCCAAGGTTGGAGAACACTGTTATAGAGGAATGATCAGGGCCACTCAGGGAAGGAAGGAGTGCCATTCCAATCACCACCAGCCCACCAGCCCACTCGATAGCCCAGTGGTAAGAATCTTAAACACAGAACCTTGAGGCAACAGAAAGGTTTTAGTCAACTGTGGTGCCAATAATTACACACACACACACACACACAGCACATTTGTATGTGTACTGAGAGGAGCAACCATTTTGCAAGGGGAGTGGTGGGAAACATTGACAAGAACGAATGCACATTATGACATCGAGCTAATAGTAGGCGAATACTGTAAAGCTAGTATTCACCTGCTCTTAGCTTTCTGCCATAACGTGCTAGTGTATAACTGATTGCTAATACAATAAACTACCTTTCTTATCTGTAAAGCTAGTAATTAGCTCACTGGGAAAGAGCAATGTATGCAGTGGGAACCAGGAGAATCCTCCTCCACAAAGATGTAAAGCCAATTTAGTCCAGGGTACAGCACATTTACCACACAACCACAGAAGACAGTTTCATGGTGGGGCTTAGTAGTGTCCTAAGAACCTGCCTGTGACATGCTACCTGACCGTAGCTCCATACATCACACCCCCGGATCCCAGCCATACCCAATACTGAAGGGGTCTGATGGGGAGTCATCATTCAAAGGAAAAGCGCAGACACAGCACCCAAGAGGTCCCAAGTTTGATCCATGGCTATGGACTCCCAGGGGAAAGAACCGCAAAGAATTACACATGCATACACTTGAGACAAGTTGGTGAAATAGTCAATCAGAGTGACTGGCACATGGACTAGTAGCCTTATTTAGGTAACTGCGTGGTATGTTCATACCACAGGATGCCTCTCACTTTGACCAGTCCCCTTCATGCTATCAGCCACAGCTTCCTTGTGCACACTTCTTTGATTGCTGGCATCTACTGATTATTTGCCAGATAGACCTTGTTATCAATATACCCACCACCACCACCACCACCACCACCACCACCACACTTCATGGTAGTGACACCATTTGCTTCATCATACCATCAGCAACAGAGAGGGAGAATGTGGAGGACATCAATCTGCTCCTCTCTGCTACTTGGTGCTGTTCCAGTAGCAAGGCTATGGGAGAAGAAACAGACCTTCACGTGGTGAGCCCACAGCACCCCGTCCTTTCTGTGCCCCATCCTGTAGACATCTACAGCAAGAGGTTCCCCAATAACCATTAGGAGTACAGAAACACAGCTGAAACAGTCACAACTTTTATTGAATAGAATCAGTGCTGGACAGAGTTCTGATAGCACCACAGAAATACAGAGTTTCCATCTTTTCTGGGTTGATGCACAGATCCTGTGCATCTAAAAACTGCATGACTGCACAGTAACAGGTGAAGCTTTCACCATCAGTGTATCTCCATGCTGTATACTGTATACCGGTGGAACAGAGAGCACCAGGTTGGTGGTGCAGGCTGCTATATGGGAATCTGTGAGATGCTGATGCATTATAGCAACTGCTGCTTTTAAAGGTCAGGATCAAAAGAGGTGCTTTAGGCACCCCAAAGGGCTTGGGCAGGATTAATAGAATTTGACTCGCACTTACCACTATCTTATTTATGAGAGCCAGTGTGGCGTAGTGGTGAGAGTGTTGGACTGGGACTCTGGAGATCCAGGTTCTAGTCCCCGCTCGGCCATGAAACTCACTGGGTGACTTTGGGCCAGTCACTGACTCTCAGCCTAACCTACCTCACAGGGTTGTTGTGAGGATAAAATGGAGAGGAGGAGGAGGAGGAGGAGGATTATGTAAGCCGCCTTGGGTTCCTTTCGGGAAAAAAGGTGGGGTATAACTATAATAAATAAAATACTACTACACCTGTTACAGTGCTGTCTGGCATGCACCTGTGAGAGTGGTAAAGGAATTCAGAAAGAAAAAAGGGGAAACCCCATATAGGAACTAATGGTCACTACTGCTGTAGGCCTTGCTTGTATGCATGATACTGTGGGAGAACCTTGTCTCTCTGCAAATGGAATGGCTGCCTGTAGAGACACAAGAGAGACTAGTAATGAACTGCGGGTAAAACTGTAACAAACAGGTCTTGCGACTGGGTGCTCATATGGAGTTGGCAAGTGAGTATCTCAGGAATTTATTCTTTCCCATTTCGTGGTTGGTCTTGGCTGTCTGCTGTTTGTGCAAAGGGTTAGCTCTTAGCTATCTAGAGATGGGGGCAGAATGATGTAGCCCCATGCCACACATCTTGATATATGAGCTTTGCTGGGACTTATGTTATGTTGTATGATAGGATTCTGTCTAACTCAGGACCCAATCAACTAATGTGGCTGGGAGTGTGTAGAAGAGTAGTAGTGATGTTAGGTTAGCCATCTTGGGCTCTCCATCAACTCCAACAGAAGTATTTCTACTTTTGTCTCCACTTTTGTTGATGTAAGCATTGCAATGTTGTTCAAGACCAATCTCTGAGTGAACATAGGAGGCCAACTAAGCTCTAACCTTCCTTGCCACCCCCTGCAACTCCACCCATTTTTGCCAGCGTGATTGTTACACCAGTGTTGCATGCTACCAATGCATTCACTATGCCAGCATAATATTGTGTTCTACTAGCACTGCAGAATTTAGCAGTGGTCCTATCCTGACCCAATGGATATAAGGGTAGGAGGATCTCACTGTTACTCTGTTAGGTCACAAAAGAGAAGATTTTAAAACTTGCAGAGGTATAGGCAAGATGTAATGGCAGGTGACTGCTACTAAGGGAGTTAGACATAAACAATATTTAGAGGGCAATCCTGTGCATGGATAGACAGAAAAAGTCCTACAACTCCCAGCACTCCCCAACCAGCATGGCTGGCTGGAGAATGCTGGAAGTTGCAGGACTTTTTTCTGACTAATTGTGCATAGGATTGCACCCTTATTGTATGAATAACTCACACTAACATAGTGTCTAGAAGTCAGATACTGAATTAAAGAGAGAGAGGGCAGAAAGTGAGAAATGTGTTCAAATAAAAACACGATGGTGTACAAAAATAGTTTTAGGGAATACTAGTTTAACAGAGTGATTGGATTTTAGATCTATCTACACAAAGGTAGAATTACAAGTAGAATATCTTCATGAGAGCAGAACTGCAGGTAGTATATACACTATTAAAACCAAAGGAAATAATCTCAAAACATTTTAAAATAATTAGAACAGACAAGAAGAATGAAAATAAGAACAGAACAACTGTAAGGCAATTCTGATTCAAGCAGGTTCACAAGGTTTTTACCATTTTAATCTGTTATTCATTTCAAAATACAAAGCCAAAATATCACTTGCTCATACTTGTCTTATAGCTCAACTTGACAGCCACATCAGCACAAACTGTTGTGCATCTTACCTGATAAACAAGTTCTAACTATGCAAACACAAGAAAATGTGTATATAAGGAAATGAGCATATAAATATCAAAGTAAAAAATACTGACATTCTGGACATCTGGAAAATAGATGTTTAGTTCTGCTAGCTGGCACTTGTAAAATAAGTACGTAACATTTGTTGAATACTTTTAGTTACATGCCTGTCAAAATCAACAAGATTTTCAACAAGTGCATAGAAATCCTATATACACTTACCTTGGAGTAAGTCTCACTGAGCATAGTGGGACTTACTTCTGAGTAAACATGTACAAGATTGCACTGTTATTATAGGGATGTACAGATTTTGTTAAATCCGTTCCATCTGTGTTTCGTGGATTGTCGGGCATCTTTCATTCCATCATCTGCTCATTGACAGAATCAGATTTTTTAAAACCAGAATTTTGTACTAGCACTAATTTGCATTAGTGTTTATGGATATTAGTGCTAATGTGCACTTGTGCAAATCCACATTAACTAATGTGCACATGTGAATTAGCGCAAATCCCCCACAAAAGTGAAAAACCAGCCTGCTAGGCTGCGAAATCCGTGAGAACTCAGAAAAAGCTGGTCCATTGTGGAATCCGCAAATCGAATTCAGATAAATGCACTCATTTGAATCCACTGTGAATTTCTCCAACATCCCTTAAGTTTAAGAGGTTTTATTTTGTTCTTTCCTGTTTTTTGTGACTAACTCAAAAGGAGCAGTCAAGATTAAGCCAACAACATTGTCAAATTACCTAAGAAAATATTTATTGTGTTAAGACAATGGAGTCCCCTTGGGCTTGGGGTCTTGAAGTGGGCAGGCTGAGTTTTTGTGCCAAGTAAGGTGTGGAACGTTTAAAATATGGACTTTTCCATTGGTGAGAGGAGGGGAAAAAGACACAACCCAGTTTGCACATAAAGATGGCAAACCTACCATTTGCCAGAGTTGCGTGCTGCCACCTCCCATCGGCCCAATCAGAGGTTGCTCCGTGATGTGCAAACCCAGACAATATGGGTTAATCGTGGGATAAACAATCCAAAGTTGTTTAGCTGTTAGTTGTTAGGTTAACTTTGGGTTGTTTGACCCACGATGAACCCACAGTGTCTGGGTTCGCACATTACAGAGCAACCTCTGATCAGATGTTGCATATTCAAAATGGTGGTGGCATGTGCAGGGCACACATGCTAACAGGGCCATAGCTACTAAAAGCACTGGGTGACAGCTGGGGAAGGCAGCTCTCTGAATGAGAGCAATGCCACTATCCATCTATAGTAGTTACACATACATTTTTCTTTTCTTGGTCTATAGGACTTGACTGGGACTAGACAGAAGAATATTCCTGGCTGCATTTATATGTGATACTTAGCACGCATTCTTCTGTCCCTCAGCTTGGGCACTGGCACTCTGATGTATATTTTTTATCCCTGATTTTAGAGGGAATTTATGGTCGCTGCTGAGAATTTAAGTGTACTTTATAAATTGCTGTCACTTTAACAAACTGCTGCTCTTTGATTTATTTTGCTGCTGCTAAGTATATTACCTGAGTTATTCTGCACATACGATTTTGGCAAGTTAAGGCTGCAATTCTATATACTTACCTGGGAGTAAGCAACTCTGAACTCAATGCAACTTACATCTGAGTAGACATGTATATGATTGTACGCTAATAATTTTGTCCCATTTTATTACTCTGCTGTTCCTGAGTTTACATTAATTTCCTGTGCTTACTGTTTTCTGTCACTTTACCATTTTGCTATTTTATCTGGCTGAACTGTTGGTATATGCCTGGGCAATCATAACTATAATATCCTGGGGAACAGGAAGGGATTGATCCAAATTGTCTTGGCAGGAGTAGTTATAATGGGGGCGTGGGAGGAGGAAAACCTTACTGAGGAAAAGGGGGCCATAAACATTGTCTCATTCTCTGCTCTTCGCCCTCAGCCAAGAGAACCTGAGTTGCCTTGCAAACTCACCTTCATGTGGTGTTGTTGTTAAATGCCAAATTGGTCCATAATAAAACAACAGTCTTGCTTGATGAGGGAGCCAACCTGACTTGCATCACTGAAACCTCTATGGGAGAGTTGGGAGGTGTTACTCTCATACACCTTTGCGCACCTGGGTTCAGGACCAACATAGCTTGAAGGGCAGGGAAATAGTTGCTGTGGTCTAGGGATACCATCTCCTCCTCCACTATTTTTGTCCAGTCAAGCCCCAGTTTTGAATGCTTGTAGAGGGTGCTGAACAATCAGGACAGATTAGGGATTCTGCAGTGGCAGCTCGTGGAAAATCCTGCTGGTGGGGCGGACAGTAGGATAGCAGAGGTGAAGCCAAGGGGGATCACAGGGGCGGAGCCAACCATACCTAGTTTGTGACACAGCGTTCTCTCTTGCAAACCCCAGGATTGTAGCCATAACTTTTTCCTCATCCCTCCCTATTCCTTTTTCCTTGTGTGTCATGTCTTTTTGGATTGTAAGCCTGTGGGCAGGGACTGCCTTCTTTTACTGATTGTTTGTAAGCTGCTCTAGGAGCCTTTTTGGCTGAGGAATGGGATAATAATATTCTAAACTAAGTAAGTAAATAAATAAATGCATCATTTTAAATAAATATTTTAAAAATAAAAAAAGATGAGCATCTGTAACCATCTACATGCCCAGCCAGCTGCTCCCAGACTATTAAAAAAAAAGGAAAAAGTGTGAAAGGATGCTACAGCAACCAGCAGCAACCTTGATGGGCCCCAGCATGTCCATTTCAGCATGTACTTAAGAATAGAGAATGATGAAATTAAAAGTTTGTCACTTTAGCTTAATCATGCCCCATTCCTCCACCCCTCACTTGGTGAGTGATCTCACTTGGTCATATTAGCCTTCTGTGGTTTAAGGCATCTTTGGCAAATGCATGTCTACTCGGAAGCACATTTCCAGGCAAGAGAGTATATATGCTTGCAGCCTCAATTGTAATAGCCACCCCCCCAAAAAAAGAAAGAAGGGAAAAGGGGGAGGGGGGGAGGAAGGATTGATAATTACAATGGAATTATCTCCTGGTAAGAGTACATGGGATTGCAGCCTAAATTAAAAATAGTAAACTTTTTACATCTAATGGAAACATGACCCATAAATATAATATCTAGCCACCCCACCCCACTTTCTGTCTTCACAGACTGATCTTTCCAGCAGGAAAAGATCAAAAGAGACCTTTTGATCAAAAGATCACTTCTCATGATACAGTTGAAATGTAAATATCACATCCAGCCAGTCCCCTTCCCCCAAATTCTGTCTTTACACATCAGCAGGAAAAGATCAATAGAGCATACATACACTCACCACAGAACACAGTTCACCCAATTACATAACCAGTTTAAAACATTAATTTACTTTGCCCAGTATTTTTAAGTGCAGAAAAAATGTACAAGCATTACAAGCCTGAAACTCCAACTGATTTTAACTTCCAACCAGTATAGATTGTAAGGCTGCAATCCTATACATACTTACCTGGGAGTAAGTCCCATTGAACTCAATGGAACTTGCTTCTGGGTAGACATGTATAGGATTGCACTGTAAAAATAGCAGTGGTGGCAAAAGAAAAAGAATGAAAGTAAATGAGTAATCCAGGCTTTTGGCTGGCGAAGGAACAGGCAGCCCCTATAACCATGAGATAGATGAAGGGAGAACTGAGTAACCCAGCCAGCAAAGGAACAGCCCCTCCCTGAAAAGCCTTCTCTTCCCCTACATGCATTTGCATAGAAAACCACGCCCCCTGCAGTTCCTGGGGGAATGTTCTGAGCATGTGCAACTTATTGCACATGCCCAGTGTTTCCCCTAGCCAAAGCAGGAAGTAAAGAAGAACAAACAGAGTTGCACTGCTGCCGCCAGCCACTTTACATTGTATCCTATGCAGGACAGGTTAGGTGGCGCTCCGTCCCCTTTGCACTGTATGACGAGCCTCCACTGGGATTCTATTACGTAGTTTACTATCCATGCTGCTCTCTGATAGTCCTTCAGATCAGGTCTACCATCCCAAACAGATGTGTTAACAGAGCACTTCAACTAGGCATTAAAAGTCATGCTGTGAAAAGCAGCCAGGTACTACCTAATCCAGTGGGACTTGTTCACCATACAAGAAACATCCTACGCCTCTATCGGCCTCAATCTCTCCACAGCATACCAACGTATCAGTGTCCCAGGATTCTATGTGCATACTCATCTGCTGTAGTGGTGTGTAAGGGGTAGGACTGAGTGATGTCTCAGAGTTGGAGGCAGATCCATCTTCTGTCTACTATAATTTTCTTTCTCTAGCCTTCCATTGTTTGTCATACTGTCAGTTCATGACCTCAATCCCAGATGAAGGGTCAGATATGAGTCAGTCTCCACAAAGAAGAAATTTTCCAATATTCCTTTGGCACTCTTATTTATTTATTTATTATATTTATTATATTTATACCCCGCCTTTTTTCCTGCAAGGAACCCAAGGCGGCTTACATAATTCTCCTCCTCCTCTCCACTTTATCCTCACAACAACCCTGTGAGGTAGGTTAGGCTGAGAGGCAGTGACTGGCCCAAAGTCACCCAGTGAGTTTCATGGCCGAACGGGGACTAGAACCTGGATCTCCCGAGTCCCAGTCCAACACTCTCACCACTACGCCACACTGGCTCTTCAAGAGTTTGTGGCATATTACCCACAACTGGGCTTTGGTTACCATTTGTAAGACCTTTTTCACCACAGTCTTGTCCAGCTGACAATAAACCCAACTCTACAGCATGGTTGCGAATATGCCTGATGCTCCTCTCTACCTTCTTTCTCCCTCCTCTATCAATCCCTCTTTTCATTAAGAACCTCAGCAAAGTGGGGGCACTCCAGAATCCCAACCAGCATCTTTAATAAGTTGGTGTCATTCACAAACTTGGATCCAGTACTGTTTAAGTTAGGTAAATAGCACTGGTTCCAAGGGAAACCCACTGCTTATTTTCTTCTGTCCATTTATTCCTGCCCTCTCCTTCCTGTTCTTTAGTCAGTCCATTAAAAAAACACATCTTCCTATGCTATAACTACTTGTTAACTTGGTAGGCTTCATTGAATGGTCCTTGTCAGAAACCTTTTGGAACATCAACCAGATCATTCCCATCTGCATGATACTTTCAACTAATTCTAAAAGGCCGGTGAGGCAGGACTTCCCTTTGTCAGAAATCAGGTTGATTCAATCTTCAGCAAGGCTTGTCTTCCTATGCATTTAATAATTGTAGTTTCATCACGCTAACAATTTTCCTGGGACAGAAGTTAGGCTCAATGTGCTGTCATTTCCAGATCTCCTGATTCCCTTTTTAAAAATGGACTATTTTCTAATTATCCAGAAAGGAGCACCAGTTTTAGCATACTTCACATTTGAATTATTTAAGAAAGAGTGACTAGTTAATTTGTCACTTAGCCCGAGAACTTGATCTCTTATCTATTTGATACACAGCACATTGCTATACATGTCTACTCAGAAGTAAGTTTCAATGAATTCAATGGTGCTTACTACCAGATAAGTGGGTATAGGGATTACAGCCTTAGTTCTTCATATTCCCTCCCTAGAAAAAACTTTGTACATTATTTAGGAGTATTTTAAACACTTAACAAAACAATCCTGCACATGTTTATTCAGAAGTATGTCTCACTGTGTTCAATGGGCCTTATCCGCAGTTAAGTGTGCATAGGATTATAGCTTAATTGTTATTATTATGAATCTCCATCATCTTATCTTTGATTTGGGATTTTACAGCTAAGAGAATTCAGGTTAGAAGGTAAGACTAAATATTATCAGAGTTCAGCACACTAACTTTCGTTTTAAAAAGTACAGCTACAATTACCAGATAATTTGATTCATTTACAATGGGGCTTGCACAATGCTGCTTGTTGAAGGTTGGGCTGAATATTAATAATATTCTTCAAAATTCCAGACTCTTTGTTAAGCTCAAGGATATGTCTGTTAAACATCAAGGATAAAAAGCTAGAAATAGTTTTAATGAGTTAAATACATTAAACATATTTCAAGAAAAAGCTGTTGATTAGAATGCTGGATCACACACTCTACCACCTGTTCCCACTTCCCAATGCTGCTAACAAGGATGTGAGCAGATGTTTTCTTTATACATTATATGGATATTTATGTAGATACAGAATACAGACTCAGGCCTACAATGACCTCATAGAATCATAGAAAAGTAGAGTTGGAAGGGGCCTACAAGGCCATCACATCGAGTCCAACCCCCACCCCCGCTCAATGCAGGAATCCAAGTCAAAGCATCCCTGACAGATGGCTGTCCAGCTGCACCTTGAATGCCTCCAGGGTGGAAGAGCCCACCACACCTCCCTAGGTAGTTGGTTCCATTGTCTTATTGCTCTAACAGTCAGGAAATTTTTCCTGATGTTTAGGTGGAATCTGGGTTCCTGTAACTTGAGCCCATTATTCCGTGTCCTGCAAACTAGGACGATCAAGAAGAGATCCTGGCCCTCCTCTTTGTGACAACCCTTCAAGTACTGGAAGAGTGCGATCATATCTTCCCTCAGTCTCCTCTTCTGAAGACTAAACATGCCCAGTTCTTTCAGTCTCTCCTCATAGGGCCTTGTTTCTAGTCCCTTTATCATCTTTGTTGCCCTCCTCTGAACCCTCTCCAGTTTGTCTACATCCTTCTCTGCACAGTTTACTTCATTTGACATCTAATCTAGCTAGGTGGTCATTCTACAATTCCTGTCACCATGCTGCACATTTTCAAGCCAGTATTCTCACAGGCAATCCTATGCATGTCTACTCAAAAGTAAACGCCACCGAGTTCAATTGTACTTACTTCCAGATAGGTGTTTATAGAAATGCAGCCCTAACATTCTGAACAGTTTAAATGGGAACACAATGCATCATGTATTTTACATGATTGTCTCCCTATTTGAATATAGCCATTTTCACCAAGCAGAATTTTAGTAGGGTCTTGCACTGTTTTTCTTGTTAAAACAAACACGGCATTCAAAAAATTATCTTACAGAACCACTCTAACTGCATGGTTCTCTACCAGTTAACTTTGTCCCTCTACATCAATCACTTAACAATTGTTCAGCTCTGATGACTGAACATTGCAAGAGCATGTCAAAACATTTACCTGACAGACATATTTGTTCTTCCATTTGCTCAGCACACACAGACTGTTTTGCATCAGTTCCTGGAATACAACAGAAAATAGACAGCATATAAATAGCTGTACACATTTCACTTGTGGTTAAAGTGCTTCTGATTTTCAAGTAGGAGAGATTGTCTAACAATCTAAACAAAGATGCAACTGTTTTGGATAGCCCAGCTCACAAAAGCATATTTATCACCAGAAGGGATGATCTTTTATGAAAATTAAAGCTGTTGAGAGAGACTTGAAAACCTGGATTAATTGTTACTATGCTTGAAACTTTCTGAAAGATACCTCTAGCTCCGTAAGTGTGTCACGCAGCTTTTCTGGACGTTTGTTCTTAAGTACCCAAGGATAATCTCGAGCTAGCAAATAAAAAAAAAAACCTGATGAGATATTGCATATACATATTAAATAACTGTAACTAACTATGGATTTTACTTCAATTAGTAATTTTTAATACAAAACACACAGAGATTTACAACACTGAAACATATAGGGATGAACATTATCCTGAAATGTGTTGTTTCAATACATTATAAATATTATCCATCCCACAATAATTGTATTTATATAATCCAGACACTCTCCCCTTAAAATAGGTTAATTCTTACACAAATGCGATAGGCCAAATTATCTTAAAATTACTTCGATACTGGTGATGTATCTGCCTTTTTCTAGGAAGAGAGTACACACTTTGGCAACTGTAAGCAGACTCATTATCATAAACTCTAAATTGGTAATATGAAGAAATTTCAAGTAGCACAACAAAATTATTTTAGGATCAGATGGTATTGAGTGTCCAGTTATATAATTGATCAAACTAAGTATTTCCCCCAAAATCTGTATATCCGAAATATATGGGTTATATCCAATCCTGATAGATTGCCAGTGGAAGAGAAACCACTGCCAAAACTAATTCCCGTTTCCCTCTACAGCCCCCTGCATATCCTCCAAATCAGCTCTCAAGGGTAGACACACCTAGCAGGGCAAATTTGGAGGATGTGGAGGGAGGGGCTGCAAGGGGGAGGAGAGCAAGGCAAAGTAGAAGTCTGCTTGTGTGAAATTGGATGGAACCCATGGATTAAATCAGCATGCCTAGCTTAGCACCTCTGACAAGTGTCTTGTGTTAAATTATAAATTTATTTATTTATTGCATTTATACCCCGCTCTTCAGCCAGAAAGGCTCCCAGAGTGGCTTACAAAGATTAATAATAAGACAGTCCCTGCCCTCAGGCTTACAATCTAAAAGACATGACACAAAAGGGAAAAGGATTGGGAGGGAGGAGAAAGAATGCATCTTAATCTGTATGGAGTAATACACCGCTGAAATTGTGTTTTTTCCACTACTACCACCTGCTTTCAAATCAGCAGATATCCATCTACATTTGTCCATACCTCTTCATTCTTCATTCAATATAGCATGGATTTCTATTTAAACTAAGCAATCACAATTGTATTTATAGTGCAGAAGTCCTAAGCACTCATGTTAAACAAAAGTAGTATCAACTGTCCGTGTCAAACCAAGCCATGGAAAAAGAAGGTTCAGGTCCACACTACAGAAAGTGTGAAGTCAGCAATGCTTTTACTTTAAAAATGAGTAGAACTTATAGCTCTTTGTCTTCTCCTGCCATTTCTATCCCCTCCACATATCTACAAAATCAGAAGATATGGCTGCATGCTAATGTTCCAGATGTACATTTTATAAAATGTTGGCTATTTATTTACACATTCAACTTGCAGCAAATCTACTTGCAAAAAAGTTGGTCTGAACCTTCAGGTCAAGTTAATATAGAGGAACCCCACTGGGATCACAGCAATACACACTTCATACAATGTATTTACTTAGAGACAATTGCTTTTTCTATTCATTTTCATAAGGGAAAAAAAAGCATGGTAAAATCTCTCCACCAAAACTTTTTGGAAAAGCTGCTGCAACTTGGTAATCTGTGGAGCAAATTTCATTCTATATGGATTTCCAAATTTAATTACTATAAGAAGTGAGACAGTAAGGCCCTAAACCTGGATGCCCAGGTTTCGGTAGTGGCCAGGAGTGCATTTGCACAGCTGAGGCTAGTGCGTCAACTGCACCCACTCCTAGAGATGTCTGATCTAGCTACGATTATGCATGCCTTTGTTGCATCCTATTTGGACTACTGTAATGCGCTCTATGTGGGGCTGCCTTCAAAAACTGTTCAGAAACTTGATCCAGAATGCTGAGGCCAGACTGACAATTGGGGGGCAGTTACAAGGAGCATATGACTCCCTTGTTACAGCAGTTTCACTGGCTACCAGTCTGTTTCTGGGCAGATTTCAAAGTGCTGGTTTTAATCTATAAAACCCTATACAGCTTGGGACCGCCTTCTCCCATATGAGCCTGCCCAGTTCTTCAGATCTTCTGGAGAGGCCCTTCTTTCAAGACTGCTGCCTTCAGAGGCGCATTTGGTGGTGACTTGAGAGAGGGCCTTTTTGGCGGCCACTTCCAGGCTGCGGAACTCCCTCCCAAGGGTTCTAGGTTCGCTCTCTCTGTGCTATCTTTACACAGGCAGGGAAAGACTGCTTTATTCAAGAAGGCTTTGGGCTTGTAGGTGGGTCTGTTGGGTTGAGTGCTGTTTTTATTCTGTAATTATTATGTTTTTATCACATTTTAATGTATTATTTTGTTCTTTAAAATCAATTTTAATTGTGTCTGTAAGCCGCCTTTAGTGCCATTTTTTGGTAGAAAGGTGGGGTATAAATCAATCAATCAATCAATCAATCAATCAAGGCTCCCTCCATCAGACTAGCTCCTCCTGTCCCAGAACTGTCTCTATCAGGGGCCATTAAACCTGGCTGCTTCAGAGGGAGAGGTATGACACCAAAACCTCCTCTGTCAACCTGGCCAAGACCAACTTCCATTTGGCTCCTTCCCTCCCAGCCATTCTCCATCATCACTCATTCCACCGGTCAATACACAACTTGATTATGTAACTATATGAGTGAGCTGTTACATACATTTTCTTATTTTCCTCTTCATTTCCTGGTGTGTGTGTTTTTTTCTTTTGTACCATTTATCTTTGATTTTAAGCCATTATTCTAAACTGTACTGTCTTCTGACTCAGTGCATGGAGGCAGTAATGGTCAGGGTGAGGTCTAATACACTAAAGCTTAATCCAGAAAAGACCAAGGTACTCCTGGTCATGAAAAGGGGCGGGGGGGGGGGGATTCTGGTCACAAAATAGGGAGTTCTGCCTGTTTTGGAAGGGGCAGCACTCCATTTGAAAACCTAAGTTTGCAGAGTACTGCTGGTGCTGGCTTTGCATCTGGATGTACAGATAGTAGCTGTGGCCAGGGGTGCTTTTGCCCAGCTTAGGCCTGTGCATCAACTATGCCAGTTCTTGGGAAGGTCTATTTGGCCCCCTCTCTCCCTTCCTTCCTCTGCCTAAGAGGTTTTTTTTTATTCTGGCAAGCATTTGACCTGCCAGATTGCAGGTCAAATTGGTTTGCCAGCTTGCTTTTAGGCTGCCTTTACCTGCTGTATCTCTCTGCAGTAAATCTGTAGTTGTATTATTCAGTGCAAAAATATTTGATGATTAAATCACATACTCAGACACACTACTGTTATAATTAATGCCTGGCAGAGTATTATTGCTATACTGGTCATAAGAATGTAAGAAGAGCCATGGTGGATCAGACCAAATACCTATGTAGTCCAGCATTTTGGAAGTTCATAAGCAGAACATGAGTACAATAGTACCTTTCTGCTTGTGTGTCCCCGGTGACTGGTATTCAGAAACATTTTGCCTCTAATACTGGAGATAATATATAGCTGTCAAGACTAGTAGCCACTGATAGCCTTATCCTTCATGAATTTGTCTAATTCCCTTTTAAAGGCATCCAAGTTGGTGACCATCACTACTTCTTGTATAGTGAATTCCACAGTTTAACTATGAGCTGTGTGAAGAAGTACTTCCTTTTATCTGCCTTGAAACTCCCACCACTCAGCTTCATTGAATAACCCTGGGTTCTAGTACTGGGGGGGGGGGGAGCATTCTGTTCACACAGTGACCAACCAGATGCCTATGGAAAGCCCACAAGCAGAACATGAGTGCAAAAGCACCCTGCGACTCATGTTCCCCATTAACTGTTATGCAGAGGCATACTGCTTCCAATACTGGAAGGTAATATAGAGCCATCAGAACTAGTAGCTACTGATAGCCTTATCCTCCATGGACTTGCCAGGTATGCTGTCTCCCTGGGGGATGGATTAAAGATGTGACTGAAGGGTTGCCAAGGCTCATAAAGTCCACTGTGACGTATCCCTTTCTTCTCATCCACAGGGGAACAAATGATACTGCCATGCAGAGTTATGAAGAAATCACATCAGACTTTGAAGATTTGGGAAGGAAACTCAAGAACTTTGGGGCCCAGATAGTTTTCTCATCCATCCTTCCAGTACTTGGAAGAGGAATAGAAAGGGGAAAAATACTATGGGTGAATGACTGGCTACGAAGGTGGTGCCAACACAAGAGTTTTGGATTCTGGGACCACGGGCTACACAACTGCTGGGATGGGTTGCACCTCACAAGGACTGGGAAGAATGTGTTTGACCACAGCATGAAGAACTTCAGCAGGAGGGCTTTAAACTGAATCCAACTGGGGAGAGAGATGTAAACTCGGGGGTAACAATGGACAAAGACTTATGCACCGCGACGGAGGGAACAGCTCCAACAGCGCCCAGTAATAGTCTACCACAAAATATAGGAATAAACTATAAAGCACATGGTCTTCGATGTCTATATACTAATGCCCAGGGTATGGGAAACAAACAGGATGAACGTGAACTCTTAATACAGGAGAGCAAATACAACTTGATAGGTATAACTGAAACTTGGTGGGATGACTCCCATGGCTAGAATACAGCAACTGAAGGATATAACTTGTTCAAAAAGAACAGAAGGAACAGAGAGGGAGGTGGAGTTGCAGTATATGTTAAAAATACATATCTCTGCACAGAAATACAGGAGGATGAGCATGGTAGACTCATCAAAAGCATCTGGATTAAAATAAATGGGGCAAAAAATAAAAGGAATATGGTGGTCGGAGTCTACTACCGACCACCCAATCAAGGAGAAGATGAAGATGAAACTTGTGAAAAGCAAACTGCCAATGTTTCAAGGAGGCATGATATAGTAGTAATGGGGGACTTCAATTTCCCCAATATCTGTTGGGAGACAAATTCTTCCAAACATTGCCCCTCCAAGAAATTGCTGACTTCTGTTGCTGATAACTGCTTCCTACAGAAAGTGGAGGAAGGAACTAGAAGACTGGCTATCCTTGACTTGATTCTAACCAACAGAGATAACTTAGGGCACAACCCAGGCTGCGAGTGGGGGAGGCACCAAGGGGCCGTCCGTGGGGCGCCGCAGACAACCTGTGCACCACGTGCGTGGGCAGACCCCGCAGTCTCTGCACCGCAGTGCGGGCCTCCCGGTGCAGCCCCCGCGGGACGGCCACCCGCTGTTCGCACGGCAGGGTGACCACACGCGGTAGGGCTTACCCCTCTACTGCCCATGGTCACTTTGCGTGTGTCCTGCGCGGGGGTGCCCCCGGTCGGCGTCTGCACGACACGGGAACCGCTGGGGACTTCTGCTCCCCCGCGGTTCCCGTGTCGTGCGAACAAGCCCTTAATCTTAGTGGATAAAGTGGCAGTTACGGGAACTCTGGGGGAAAGTGACCATCCTATGCTTGAGTTCTTGATTCTAATGGAAGCAAAAGCTGAGTGTAGCCAAAAGCATACTCTGGATTTTAGGAAAGCCAATTTTAATAAACTCAGAACAGTGATAAGAAAGGTCCCATGGCAAGCGACTCTAATGAGAAAAGGAGTCCAAGATGGGTGGGACTGGGAGTTTTTAAAAAAGGAAATTCTAAAGGCGCAATTACAAACAATTTCAACAAGGGAAAAAAGGTAGAGGACAACAGAAGAAGCCAATATGAACTGAAAACAAAAAAGGACACATATAGGAAGTAGAAGGAAGGCCAGGCTACAAAGTAAGAGTACAAGCAGGTAGCACAGAATTTCAGGGATGGTAACAGGAAGGCTAAAGCTGAGAATGAGCTGAGGTTAGCAAGGGATGCTAAAAGAAACAAAAACGCTTTCTTCGGATACGTGCATAGTAAAAGACAGAGGAAAGAAATGGTGGTTCAAATACTCAAGAATGATGGCAAAATGATAACAGATGACAAAGACAAGGCAGAAGTGTTCAGTTCCTACTTTGGCTCAGTCTTCTCCCAAAAGAGGGTCGACAACCCCCCCCCCCCCAGTAAACCTGAAGTACAAGCTGAAGGGGTAGGATTGCAGCTTGAGATTGATAGGCAAATGGTCAAAGAACACCTAATTATTTTGAACGAGTTCAAATCCTCAGGGCCTGATGAACTGCATCCTAGAGTAATAAAGGAACTGGCAGAAGAACTCTCAGAACCCCTGCCTATTATCTTTGAGAAATCATGGAGGACAGAAGAAGTGCCAGATGACTGGAGGAGGGCAAATGTTGTTCCTATCTTCAAAAAGGAGGATCCTGGGAACTACAGACAAGTCAGTCTGACATCAATCCCTGGGAGTATTCTGAAGGAGATTATAAAGCAGTCAGTCTGCAAGCCACTTGAAAACAATTCAGTGATTACGAGAACCCAACACGGATTTGTCAGAAAGAAATCCTGCTAGACTAATCTGATCTCATTTTTTGATCGGGTAACCTTCCTTGTGGACTGTGGGAATGCTGTGGACATTATATATCTTGACTTCAGCAAAGTTTTCAACAAAGTGCCTCATAATATCCTGATTAGCCAGCTAGCTAAAAGTGGGCTAGATGGAACAACTATCACAGTTGGCTAGAGAATCGGACTCAAAGAGTGCTTATCAATGGTACCTTCTCAAACTGGGCAGAGACATTGAACGGGGTACCACAGGGCTCAGTCCTGGGCCCAGTGCTCTTCTAACATTTTTATTAATGACTTGGATGAGGAGGTGCAGGGAATGCTAATCAAGCTTGCAGATGACACTAAATTGGGTGGAATAGTTAATACTCTGGAAGACAGAAACAAAATTCAAAATGATCTTGATAGGCTGGAGCACTGGGCTGAAAACAATAGAATGAAATTTAATAGGGATAAATGCCAATTCTGCACCTAGGAAAAAGAAACCAAATGCACAGTTACATGATGGGGGATACTTGGCTCAACAGTACTACAAGCGAGAAGGATCTTGGAGTTGTTGTAGATCACAAGCTGAATATGAGCCAGCAATGTGATGTGGCTGCAAATAAGGCAAATGCTATTTTGGGCTGCATTAATAGAAGTATAGCTTCCAAATCACATGACGTACTATTTCCCCTCTACTCCGCACTGGTTAGGTCTCATCTTGAGTACTGCGTCCAGTTCTGGGCACCGCACTTTAAGAAGGGCAGCAAAGATGATTAGGGGACTGGAAACAAAGCCCTGTGAGGAGAGACTGAAAGAACTGGGCATTTTTAGCCTTCAGAAGAAAAGACTGAGGGGAGATATGATAGCACTCTTCAAGTACTTGAAAGGCTGTCACACAGAGGAGGGCCAGGATCTCTTCTCGATTATCCCAGAGTGCAGGACACAGAATAATAGGCTCAAGTTGCAGGAAGCCAGATTCCGGGTGAACATAAGGAAAAACTTCCTGACTGTTACAGCAATACAACAATGGAACCAATTACCTAGGGAGGTAGTGGGCTCTCCCACACAGGAGGCATTCAAGATACAGCTGGACAGCTATCTGTCAGGGACGCTTTAACTTGGATTTGTGCATTGAGCAGGGGGTTGGACTTGATCGCCTTATAGGCTACTTCCAACTCTACCTATGTTTCTATGAATTTGCCTAATTCCCTTTTAAAGCCATCCAAATTGATGGCCATAACTATATCTTGTGGCAGGAAATTCCATAGGTTAATTATGCACTGTGTGAAGAAGTACTGTCCTGAATCTCCCACAACTCAGCTTTTTTGGATGACTCTGGGTTCTAGTATTATGAGAAAGGGAGAAAAACTTATCTTTACCCACATTTCCCACACCATGCATAATGATATACAGTTCCAGCCTGTCTCCGCTTACTCGCTTTCTTTCCTGATAGGGGAGCTGCTCCAGTCCCTTGATCATTTTAGTTGCCCTTTTCTCCAGCTTTACAATATGTTTTTCAAGATGCGGTGACCAGAGCTGTACACGGTACTCCAAGCATGGTTGCACCATAGATTTGTATAAGGACAGTATGATATGTGCAGTTTTGTTTTCATTTCCTTTTATAACTATGCCCAACACAGAATTTCCCTTTTTCACAGCAGCCACACACTGGATTGACATTTTCATTAAGCTATCCACCACAACCCCAAGATCTCTTTCTTGGTCAGTCACTGCTCAGACCCCATCAGTGTATATGTGAAGTTGGGACTTTTTGCCACAATGTGCATCACTTTACGCATGCCTACACTGCACCACATTTGCTATTTTAATGCCCATTCCCAGGTTTGGAGAGATCCTTTAGGAGCTCTTCACAATCTGTTTTTGTTTTAATTATCCTAAACAGTTTGGTGTCATCAAGAAATTTGGCCTCCTCACGCTCACCCCTAACTCCAGACCATTTATGAACAAGTGGTTTAAGCCTAACGTTAATGTATCTATAGTGACAAGGAAATTGAAAATAGCCCTTACATTCTGCTAGCTGTCGCTTCTCACATAAGTAGCCAAAGTTCATTTGTGGGTCTAAAAGAAGAAGAAATAAGCAAGTTGAATAATCTTGAGTAACTATTATATATTTTGGAAATATATCTGGTAGGGGGGAAATGTCCAAACGTCTTGCCATCCTGGACAGATTAAATTTGCAGGGAAATAAAGGCTTAAACAATCCTGGCAGGTGGGCCAATAACAGTGAGGTTTGGGTCTAATCTGATAGTGAATTGCAACTGAATCCAAACCAGAAGCTGAATCAGTCTGTCATCAAACTTGTGGAAGCAGTGTGGGATCCCCACACAAGCCACCACTTTAACCTGGACTAAAACAGGAAGTAATTCTAGCTGAAAGGACCTTTTGGTCCATCATGAATCTTCTAGGATTAAAAGGATTAATCTGATAAAGAAAATTGATCATTCACTCTGAAATGCCTATTTCAAATATCAGGTAAGGAGGTTCCAGGAAGCCAACACCAATGCACTCTTGTGAATTTACAATGCCCTCTGCTGGAACTCCAATAAATAAGATAACTGGAATACCCAGTATCAATCTAAAATATCACATTACATTTAAAACCTGTATTTTTATAGAAGGTTAAAACTTTTGAAGTATATATTGTCTTTGTTGATCCAGCACTTAAAAATAATTTAAACCAATGGTTTAGCTATAATTAACTGCAGAGAAATTCAGGTTGCACAATATGATTCATAGAACACAGTAAGCCATGTTGCTCCATGAGGAAAAAAAAATCCATAGTGAGGCAATACCTTTATTAGAAGCAACCCAAAATGAATGAAATTGTAAATCTCCAGATCTCTTCATCAAGCAACACGTTACAAAGAGAATGAAGTGGGGTTGGGGGGGGGGGAGGTTTCCTTGCTGCTGAAGTCACAAAGTCTGCATAGTGAGAATCTTAAGACGGAGGATAAGAGATGGCACAGGCTTAAATACATTAGGCTCTACTAGGTGTTGTGCAAATTTCAAATTATACTGATTCCCCCATTTTGATGACATCAAGCCCAGTTGTTACTCATATTTGCCTCCAACAATTCATAAAATGTTACTATAAAATATATTTTACTCAGTTTTGAGAACTAAAAACCCTATTTCTGAAAAGCTGGAGGTTCAAGGGTGTCTATACATTTTACCATTATAAAACATTTACATCTTACCTGGTTCCTTCTTGTCATAATAATGATAGATCCCAATGTCTTTGTCTACATAATTAAGGAAACATAATGCTGGATTATTCTGGCACTTGATATCAAACATATTTGAGGGGAGTGGGGTTGGAAACTATTGTATGGATAGAACTGAGAATCAGTGTATGCAGTGGTACAAATACTGCAAGTTCTCTATGTATGGGGGCGGGGGGGTGTCTCTCTGCACATAATAAAAAGCTAAGAACTCTTCATTTGGCACATCTGCAATGTTCTTTACCTAGTTACTGGACGGAAATACCTGGGTGGGAGTTTCACATGCAGTTAAACACCAGGACATTTGAAGAGGTCTTTACTGCGAAACAGCAAGGCAAGCAGTAAACAGCTAAGGGTACCCACTGCAGTACATTAGCAGCAAGCAATGCAACACAGATTTGCTTGGTGTTTGTACAGTATGGACATCTTCCTTTTCAAAATGTACCCTTTCTTGGATGAAGAGTGCAGAAGGCCAGTGATTCCATTTTACAGCCCTGGGTTTTGCAGAGACCTGGCATTGTTCTTTGAGAAAGTTCAGCAGCTGAAAAAATCAGTTCAGGTTAGAGGTTAGGATTTTTTGTTTGTTTATTTAGGAATGGTGGGTGGTCAAGAGACAAGTAGTGGCACCGGGTGGGTGCAGAGCAAAGAGCAGGCTTTTGTAGAATCTATGTTTCTGAAAGGAAGTACAATATACCACGTTACCCAAAGTTGAATATTGACATGACTTGCTAAGTTTCTCAGATTTAAAAGCTAGAAAATTGGTAGCATCTGTTTTACCTTCTACACGTAAGATGCTCTTCAAAGACCAAAGGTGCATTTCAGAGAGAAAGACAGTCATCTGAAGCAGACTACAGATGATTCTAGAGCAAAGGTGACAAAGGAAAATTATTGTTAAGCAGAACATTATTTTTGTTCAGTGTCTTTATTATTAAACGTCGATTTAAAAATCTAACAGCAGTAAGTGTCCCATTTTCTAATGATTTTATAAGCAAAATGCGACGAGTAGGGAGACTTTATAAATTATATTTGTGCCCACTTTTCAAATTTCTAGCCTAGTCGTCTGATAGCCGGCTTTGCTGGTAGTGGCTACTTGCGTGCAACATGAGCATGCTACCATATTCTGGCAGGACCACCAGAAGAGGGGCAAGGGATTCATTTGCATAAAGGTCCAGTAATTGCTTTTCAATATGGTAGAAGTTGTAACATCTCTTCCCTGGAAAAATTTCCATGATTAATTTTTATAAACCTAAATAATAATTTGTTAAAATATTTTATCAAATAGACAGGCTTCTTTTCTAGGCAAGACATTAAAAAAAAAATATCCTGAAGCTTACATTGGGGACTTTGATTTTCAAAAACCTTTTGACAAAGTCCCTCACCAAAGACTCTTGAGCAACCTAGCAATCACAGGATTTTTTATTTTATTTTATTCTTTCTTTCTTTCTTTATTTATTATATTTATGCCCCACCTTTTTTCCTGCAAGGAACACAAGGCAACTTACATAATCCTCCTCCTCCTCTTCATTTTATCCTCACAACAACCCTGTGAGGTAGGTTAGGCTGAGAGTCAGTGACTGGCCCAAAGTCACCCAGTGAGTTTCATGGCCGAGCGGGGACTAGAACCCAGATCTCCCGAGTCCTAGTCCAGCACTCTAACCACTGCGCCACACTGGCTCTCAGGAATATCCCAATCTTTCTACCAGAAAATGGCACTCAAGGCAACTTACAAAAACTAAACAATAAGCAGATTAAAATACAATTAAAAAATAACAGTTACAGAATAAAAACGGCACCCAAACCACAGACCCACTTACAAGCCAAAGGCCTTCTTGAACAAAGTGGTCTTTGCCTGCCAGCAGAAGGATAACAGAAAGGGTGCAAACCTAGCCTTCCTTGGGAGAAAGTTCCACAGCTGGGAGCGACCACCAAAAAGGCCCTCTCTCGGGTCACCACCAAACGTGCCTCTGATGGTGGCAGTCTCGAAAGAAGGACCTCTCCAGTAGATTTTAAGGACCAGGCAAGCTCATATGGGAGAAGGCAGTATTTCAGGTAGCCTGGTTCCAAACTATATCGGGCTTTATAGGTCATAACCGGTACCTTGAAATCTCCCTGGAAATGGACTGGTAGCTAGTGAAGGTGCTGTAACAAGGGAGTCGTATGCTTCCTGTAACTGGCCCCGGTCAACAGTCTGGCTGCAGCATTCTGGAGCTATCCATGGTGCTCCATGGTGGTGAACCTATTTTGGGGGGTGGAGTTCAGCACCATGGATAGCTCCTATAAAGCTCAAACAAAAAGATGCAATGGATAAGGAGCTCCACTGACACAGAAGTCACCAGCCTCCAGTGGTGACTGATTAAATAGGAAGAAGAAAGTAGGAATAAATGGACAGTTCTCACACTAGCGGGGGAAGTAAGAATTGGGATCCTTTAAAGTTCTGTGTTTGTATCAGTGCGTTTTAACTAGTTCATGAATGATCTGGAGTTAGGCGTTAGCAGTGAGGTAGCCATGTTTGTGGATGCCAAATTAATTAGGATGGCAAGAACAAGAATGGACTACAAGGAGTTCCAAAAGAATTTCTCCCAACTCTGTGAATTGGTAACAAAATGGCAAATGTGGTTCAATGTAAGTATGAAGTGATGCATCTTAGTGATGCATACCTTCACATATGCACTGATATGGTCTGAACTGGCAATGACTAACTAGGATGGAGATCTTGAGGTCATGATAAATAGCTTCATGAAATCAACCCACTCTGCAGCACCTATGAAAACAGCAAATTCCATACTAGACATTATTCAGGCTTGAAGCCACAGCCAAACCATCTTTTTCAGTGGTCCCCAAACTCAGAAATCAGTTACCAAGTTGAGTTACCTCTCTCTCTTCTGGAAAGCTTTTTACAACTAAGATGTTTCAATGCCACCTCCTGCACTATAGTTATTGTTCTAATTTTATTAGTACTTTATTATCGTTCATTGTAACCAGTTTTGAGAACATTTGTTGAAAAGTGGGCTACAAATCTGTCTAAATAAATAAAAAAGAACTTAGTGTGGGATGAAGGTAGGAAAAAATGGGGGGGGGAGTGATCTTGCCAATTTGAATTTCCTAACTTTTTTCACAGGCAATAGTAGGGGGAAAGCATCTTTTCTATTGTAATGCCTATCTGAATATACAACAGATCTTTTCTTCACTGAACATTTAACACAAATAGTAACTTTTAAGAAGAAAAATAAGTGATGGCGACCACATTCACTAATGACAGAAATCCTGGTGTCTTCAAGTTTATCGTTATTTCTGTAAGGGTGTTAGAATTCTCTGAAAACATGAGGATTAATTTCCTATTGTCAATGCTACAGTCAATTAGATCAGGAGTAAGCCAGCACAACACTTTCAAATTATTATTTTTTGGAAATACAGAGTAATGAGTCTTCGCTTCTTTTTTCATGACCAATCTCTCCTTCACCAAGGAGAGCTGCTCCTTGAAGCATACATGATAGCTGAACATTACATTTCAGGCTCTGAGATAAATTTTGGATCCAATCAGATACAGTATTATCAGGAGATAGGTGTTACAGATTCAAAATGCACAGATGCACCACATTTAATAGTACAAATCATGCACAAAACATTTTCGCAATAGAAAACAGAAACAGTGGTCCCCAAACAGAAAGATGGTAAAACAGAGAATGTGGTACCTAGAGGTATTGCTAGTATAATTTAATAAGGTGATAATTATTAATAGCAAGATGTCACAGCATCAAGAATTCCAGTAGTTCATTACACTGTTCTCACTCCTGGTTTCACCACAAAAAGATATTGTGCTCACTGTGTCACAAAATAAGTATGTGTAACCCTATTATAGGAATAATGTTTAATTAACCAGTATCTACTAAGGACCACTATAGTCACAAATATGATCTGTCAGTAACTGACACTAGATCAGGTTGTAGCTCGTCTATACAGTGTGGATTTCCTTTTATCACTTGCCCGACTGAATTTGCCAAAGTGCCCTCCAAAACCTGGAGACAGCACTGGCAGGAGAGGTGAATAGAGAGCCAGTATGGCATAGTGGTTAGAGTGTTGGAACGGGACTCGGGAAATCAGGATTCTAGTCCCCGCTCGGCCATGAAACTCACTGGGTGACTTTGGGCCAGTCACTGACTCTCAGCCTAACCTACCTCACAGGGTTGTTGTGAGGATAAAATGGAGAGGAGGAGAAGGATTATGTAAGCTGCCTTGGGTTCCTTGCAGGAAAAAAGGTGGGATATAAATATAATAAATAAATAAAATTCTACATATCTTGAAACCAAAGAACTGTGAGCAGTGTTCTTATGGAATAGAGCTTTCATATCCCCACAGTGCACCCTTGAAAATCCAATCTCAAGGCCAGGAACCTCGGGAGTGGTGTGAGATATGAAGTGTGTGCAGGGGAAGAAGTTTGTAAAAATAGCAGACCTCCTATTTCCTGACTGGAATTACCTTTATTTATTTATTTCATTATATTTATACCCCGCCTTTTTTCCTGCAAGGAACCCAAGGCGGCTTACATAATCCTCCTCCTCCTCTCCTATCCTCACAACAACCCTGTGAGGTACGCACTAGACACCTTTGGATCCAAGCCAGTGTTAAGACACTATAGGGAGTGATGGGAAAAGGCAGGTGTGTGAGATCAGTTAACTGGCAATGGGAAAAGGCAAAAAATTAATGAGCAGTGGAAGAAGCCAGATGGATGTAATGAGCTCTAATGGCAGAGAGATGCAAGAATCAAGGAATGGAAGCTGTAAACTTGGGATTTTAGAAAAAAATACCGGAGTGGTGAAGAGAACATTAAGGTGGTATGGCTAGAAAGAAGAGCAGATAAGTGGGAGCAAGTGAATGAAGATCTTTTTAAAAAG
The DNA here is from genome assembly GCA_021292165.1 of Shinisaurus crocodilurus. Lineage (NCBI taxonomy): Eukaryota > Metazoa > Chordata > Lepidosauria > Squamata > Shinisauridae > Shinisaurus > Shinisaurus crocodilurus. The sequence continues at coordinate 176,838,180 of CM037879.1, read as the reverse complement.
TCAACTTTAATAGAATACAAGAAGAGAAAGCCACTGTAGAGAGCAGAAAAGGGGAGGAACATGGTCATCACAATAAGTGGGACAGATTAAGCAAGCTAAAGAATTCAAACAAGAAGAAAGGGGTTTAAAGGAAGAAAGGCCAAGCAAGAATGTTAGAGATAATGAGAAAAATCAAGATAAGTTTTAAATTGCCTAAGAAGAGAAAAGGGGCAAATTTTGGAGATATTACAAAGATTAAAGGAACAAGGCTTAGCAATTGAGAGGAATTGTGGGAAGGGGGTAATGAAAAGAATAAATAATGAGGTTATGAGCTTGTGCAATTGGAAAAAATAGATTTAACTAGTAGAAGAAAAAGTGAGAGAACGAAGGAGGGAGAAGGGAGAGAAGAAACTCAGTTTTATCAGAATTCATTTTTAAGATATGAGAAATAATCTGGTAGGAAAGAGGAGGGAGAACATCAAAAATCCTATTTAAGGAAGGATAAGAACAGGTTGTTTACCTGTAACTGTGGTTTTTCAAGTGGTCATCTGTGCAGTCACACACATGGGCTCTGCGCCTGCGCAGAGACCGCTTCGGGAAAGTTCCATAGCTGAGGAAAATCGGGCGGGAGCCCCTCCCCCATCGCATGTGCTCCTTAGCGCAGCTCCCGCCCATTACCTCAGTTCCCCGAGACCGCCACTGCAGCCTTCTGGAACTGAGAGAGAGTATGCTGGGACCAACCCCTGATATCGGTACCGGCAGAATAATCAGAATCGAACACCTAGCCAGCACAGTAGACTCATCGAACTCGACAGAGACACTGTAGCGGGGAAGGTGGGCAGTGGTGTGACTGCACAGATGACCACTCGAAGGGCCACAGTTACAGGTAAGCAACCTGTCCTTCTTCTTCATGGTCTCTGTGCATCACACACATGGGCAGAGTAGCAAGCTGACTTACCGGAGGAGGGTAGGTGTTGTCAGCATGGCAGCACTGAAGAGAGGACAGTACCCTGCCGAAAGCAGTACCGGATCGAGCTCAAACGTCCAATCAGTAGTGCTTGATAAATGTTGACGGAGTTGACCATGTAGCTGCCTTGCAAAGGTCTGGAAGTGGGACTCCTCTTCCAAAAGCTACCGACGTCGACATCGCCCTGGTCAAGTGAGCACGCACCGAACCTGGGACTTGAGTTCGAGCAAGCTCATACGCCAATTTAATGCAGTCCATGACCCACGCCGCGAAGCGTTGAGTCAAAACCGGCAGACCAGCATTACTGCCACCATAGCAGATAAAAAGTCTGTTGGAACGCTCCTCAGTTATAGTCTTATAGAATAGCAAAGCACGGGGAACGTCCAATGTATGGAGAGACTTCTCCAAATTAGAGGAGGGATTCTGGAAGAATGCCTGATTTAGGTGAAAGTCTGTAACAACCTTAGGCAGAAATGCCAAATCAGGTCTCAAAACAACTTTATCCCTATGGAAAATCAGATACGGAGGATCTAGCCTCAATGCACAGAGTTCGCTAGATCAGCGGGCGGACGTCACCGCCACCAGAAAAACTGTCTTTAATGTCACTAGACGGATGTCCATTGTCGCCATCGGTTCAAACAGACTTGACATCAGAGCTTTAAGAACCGTGGGCAAATCCCAGCAGGAACCAATGTACAAGTCAGAGGTATGAAGTTCCGTAATCCTTTTAGAAACTGCTTTACTAAGGGATGAGAAAATAGAGTCCCTCCATCGACCTCTGAACGATAAGCTGAGATCACAGCTAAGTACACTCGAATGGAGGCTAGCTTTAGGCCCCTACTCATGAGAACATGCAGCACTTCTGCCACCGTACACAGGCATGGATCAAAACCAGTGTTTAAGGCATAGGAAGAGAAAGCTGACCACTTCCTTCTGTACAAGGCCCGTGTGGACGGTTTTCTGGCTCCATACAAAACTGTCCAAACCCCTTCCAGAAAGAGAGAGAAGGAGTGTGTTAACAAATCTTCCACGCCGTGAGACGCAGGGTTCGAAGGTCCAGGTGGAGCAGCTGCCCCTGTACCTCAGTGAGTAGAGTCGGAAAGATCGGCAGAGTTTGGTATTCCCCTTTCGACAGCTTGAGAAGAGCAGAGAACCAAGGTTGTCTCAGCCACCACGGGGCTATCAGTATACTGCTGGTTGCTTCTCGTTGAATCTTTGCCAAGACCCTGGTTAATAGAGGAATCAGTGGGAAAGTGTAAAATAAGGTCCCCTTCCAAGGAATGAGGAACGCATCCATGAGAGACCAAGGATCTAGGCCGGCCCTGCTGCAGAACAGGTCACAAGCTGCATTCTCTGCAGTGGTAAACAGGTCGACAGATGGAGTCCCCCAACTGTTGAAGAGAGCCTGACGAACTCGAAGATCTAGACTCCATTCGTGCGAGCTCAGAGAAACCCTGCTTAACGCATCCGCAAGACTTTTCCTGCTATGTGTATAGCAAGTATTGAGATTTGTCGTGGAATCGCCCAGTCGAACAGCTGAAGAGTCAAAGTCGTCAGTCTGGCTGAACGAGTGCCTCCTTGTTTGTTCAGGTAGGCCACTACTGTGGTGTTGTCTGTGGCCACCTGCACCAGATTGCCTGTCAACTTGAATTTGAACGAGCGCAACGCGTTCAGTACTGCTCTTAGTTCTAGCATGTTGATGTGTTCCTTTTTCTCGCGCGCATTCCAAACTCCCTGCATTGTTTGGAAGTTGCAGTGCGCTCCCCAACCGAGTAGGGAGGCATCAGTAGTTAAAGTCAGTGAAGGGTGAGGGGCAGAGAATGGCAGTCCTTTAGTCAAATTCTCTTCCTGCATCCACCATATCAAAGAGTCTTTTATACGAGCCGGAAGCATCAGTCAAGTTCGACGAGCGTTGTCCTCGGGATTGAACGCCCTCAGAAACCAAATCTGAAGCGATCGCATCCAAAGACGGGCGTATGCGACCACCAAGATCATTGAGGCCATGAGCCTGAGTAAGCATTGGAGTGAATGGGCCATGCTCAATCTCGACGTCCAGATTTTCTTGGCTGCTGAAATGAGCTTCTGCACTCATTCTGGTGGCAGATAAGCCCGACCTGCAGCAGCATCTGGAACCGCTCCGATAAATTTGATCTTCCGTGCTGGTATCAGGACCGACTTCTTTCGATTCAGACAAAGTCCCAACGAATCTAGCATCTGCAAAGTTATGTTGAGAGAATGGCAGAGAGCGCGTTCTGTGGAATCGACTATGAGCCAATCGTCCAGGTAAAGGGAATACTGTCACACCCCGGGCTTGAAGGGTGGCACAGACCGCCACCATGCATTTTGTGAACACCTGGGGAGCCATCGATAGACCGAATGGCAGGACAGAAAATTGATACGCCTCTCTGCCGACACTGAAATGAAGGTACTTTTGACTGTCTTTGTGGATCGCTATGTGGAAGTAAGCGTCCTGAAGGTCGATGGAAGCAAACCAATCGGTCCTGCGAAGCAATGGCAGGATCGATTGGAGTGTTACCATTCTGAACTTCCTTGGCATGATGAAGAAGTTGACCTGCCGCACGTCCAGGATCGGACGAAGCCCTCCATCTCTTTTGGACACCGTAAAGTACCTTGAGTAAAGGCCGTCCCGTGCTAGGTGAGGGGGAACTGGATGAATGGCTCCCTTCTGTAGCAGGGACGTGACCTCCTCTCGCAGCTGTTGAGATGGATGCGTGGTGCGGATGCCCAGAAAGGGAGGGAGAGCATTGAAGTCGATCCTGTACCCCCGCTGTACGATGTTCAGTACCCAGCGATCCGATGTTATCCTCCTCCAGGATGGGAGCAAGCGGGACAGGCGGCTGCTGAAGTTGACGGATAGAGTGGTCTGAATGCTGTGGGTCAGGCTAGCAGGAGAGTCAAACTCACCGCTTTGAGAAGTCACCGCCTCTGCGGGAGCCCTGGTACTGTGCCTGGTTGTATGAGTGGGTCGGTAGCCGAGGCTGCTGCGCATGCGGATGACGGTCTTGCGGCAGATGCTGGGAGTACGGTTGGAATTGCACCGACAAAGGGAACCGCTGCCATTCCCTCTGCCTGAAAGGTTTAAATGAGGGAGGAGGCGCTAGACCCATCTTTTTAGCATTGGCCCTGGCCTTTTGCACGGCGTCAAGTGAATCATCCGTAGTGGAGTTGAACAGACCTTCGCCATCGAAAGGTAAGCCTTCTACCCTCAATTTCACCTCGGGTGTTAAGGACGCTGTGCAGAGCCAAGCATGGTGCCGTAGAGCAACTGCACTGATTAGCGAGCTGTATGGTGGCGAGCGGTATGAATTTGCTGTCGCGACAGATGCAGGGCCTCTTCTTGGAATACTCTGGCGAGATCCCTCTTTTCATCAGGCAGATAATCAGTCAGTCCTGCCATCTTTTCCCAAAGAAAAAGTTGGTACCTGGCCATAGTGGCCTGATAGTTAGCCACCCTGAGAGATAGAGAGCTGGAAGAGCAGACTCGACGGCCGAACATGTCGAGCCTCTTGCCTTCCTTCCGAATCAAATTCGGTGTGGGATGTGAAAAAAGAAATGTTGCTCCTTCTTGTCTCACTTTGTACATGGACTCCAGGTGTTTTGCAGTTGCTGGAGTGGTCAAAGGAGTCTGCCAGGTATCTTGAACAGTCTTGAGCAAAGTAGGTAAGTATGGTATCGCCGTGGGTTTTGATGCGGTGGTAGTGACTGCATCACCTTCACCTCGATACAAAGCGCCTCCAACATGTGTTGAACTCGATCCGCAAACAGTCCTATGTCCTCAGAAGGTGAAACTCGTGCTTGCGTATCAACTTGCTGAGGGGGGGAAGTTGGCGATGGTGAAGAAGATAAGATGGAGTCTGTGTCTGAAGAATAGCCTGAAGTCGTGGAGGAAGGACGACTTCTAGCAACTGTGCTTGTCGCTTGTGCAACCTCCATGGTCGATGGCACTAACGCTAACAGAGCTGCAACAGGTGGAGGTTCTGATGGGGAGAGGTGCGAATGAAGAGGTGAGCTAGATCAGGACCGGCGGCAAGCCGGTAGCACTGGAGAATGTTCATGTTGGTACCGAGACCGGGCCCGACAACATGATAGCCGAGCCCAGTCAGTTCTCATTCTACGAGGATTGTGATAACAGTAGAAATCAGAACGATGTATGCGACTTGGGCTGTAAGAATATCTTGAAGATGCAACGGAGTACACCGACCCCTCTCTGTACAAAGGAGAGCCAGAGCAATAGGATCTCCTGTCATCCCTCGAACGCGATCGGTCTCGACGGTGAGGGGAAGAAGCCTGCGCCAGTGGCACGGAGGCTTCTCTTGAGTGGTGGCTGAGCGATTTCGATGCCGTTGAGGCAGAGCGAACCGCAGTCTGACGGAGAACAAGCTCACGATCTGGCTGAGCTACAGTCGAGGGGGAGTCCACTACCTCTCCTTCCAATAAAGAAGCCACAAGAACCGTCGAGTCCAATGGAGCCGGAGTCGGCAACAAAAGGGACACCTCCTGTTGAGTCAAAGTTTGATGGTCCTCGATCCCAGTCATCAATGCCTCACGGTTGAGGAGGAACTGTACCGCTCGAGCCCGAGGCTGGTACTGGTAAAGAGGAAGGCGGTGCTGGCACCTTATTCTTGTTCTTTTTTGCCTCTTCCTTTTCTTCCTCCACTCCTTGTTGTGCTTTGACTTGCGAGCCCTCTTAGAAGATTTTACAGCCAGCATAGCCTCCACCAACTTGCCTGGCGTATTGGGGCATTCCGACGTTATAGTGTGAGAGGGCGGAGTCCGTGGCCATGACTGAGACACGGGGGCCGTAGGGGAGCAGCCAGAGCTTTGTGCCAAAGAGTGGCCTTAAGCTTATCCGCGCTGTGTTTTCTAGCTTGCCTCGTAAAGGCCTGACAGTGATGGTAGCTCTCTACAATATGAGCCTCACCCAAGCAGATCAGGCAAAGGGAGTGACCGTCTGCCGGAGGCAACTTAGAGCCGCACTTGACACATTTTCTGAAGGGCGCCTTAACAGGCCCCATGGCGGCAGAAGTAAACAAGCAGAGAAGACGAGAAGGGGTGTTTTTTTTTTTTTAGAGTAGAGTAGAAGAAGAAGTTGAAGAACAATTTGAAGAGTAGTTTGATCCAAAAAGACCTCAGCCAAAGTAAACACTGAGAAAAACGCAGAGAACAATCCCTAAACGACTAGATGCAATGGCGGTCGAAGAGGAACTGAGGTAATGGGCGGGAGCCACACTAAGGAGCATGCACGGAGGGGCTCCCGCCCGATTTTCCTCAGCTATAGAACTTTCCCGAAGCGGTCTCCGCACAGGCGCAGAGCCCATGTGTGTGATGCACAGAGACCACGAAGAAGAACTGGGAACATGCCGAGCTGAAGGTCATCAGCATCTTAATTTCATCTATCTATTATTTATGATCCTGTACTTGAGCGTTGAGATTTTGGCACAATTCCCCTCTTCCTATCATCATTATAAATGTATGTTCTTCTCTCTCACTCATTCTCATGCTACATAGAGAGCCAGTGTGATGTAGTGTTAAGAGTTTTGGACTAGAACTTGAAAGTCCTAAGTTCAAACCTCCACTGGGCCATGACACTCTCTGGTGACCTTGAACCAGTCACCAACTTTCAGCCTAAGCTAGCTCACTAGGTTGTTGTGAGGATAAAAATGGGTAGGACCATGTATACTGCCTTGAGCTCCTTGGAGGAAAAGTGGGATATAAATGAAATATAAATAAATATTACTTCTCTTATTCAATCAAGGTTCCGTTCTTCCCTCCTAAACACCCATTCTCAATTCCAAATTTGGGTGGGAGGCTGGAGAGGGAAGATGAACCCTCTTTGTTCTTCCCTTCCCTGAAACCTTTTAAAGCCATTTTAAATGTTTGCCAGCATTAGTGTTATAAGTGTGTCTTTTAATAGCAACATACTGATATACAACCCAACATACTCTATATTGATTTGAAAGCCACACTGAAACTCATATTGTCAGGAAAAAGGCCTAACTATGGCTTGTATAATAATCGCTGAAAAGAAATACATTATCTGATAACCTAAGAATAGTGGCATGAAAATCACACACTGTAAACTTATTTCCATTTGCTGAGAAGTTGTTTCATGCTCCACTGAATTAATTCTTCACATTTTTAAGAAGTCTGGAAATAAGTCCTATCTTTTGCAATTACAAGTGGTCATGTTCTAGCTACAGAGCTTTCAATTTGAAGACATTTACACGTGTAACAGTACTAAAATTATATCATGTGCTTAGTCTTTTCTTCTGGGCAAACATGTAGACTTGAAATGTAACTAAGGCTTTAGTTTTCAAATACTGAATAGACTCCAGTTCCCTGGGCCTTTAAGTAAAATTCCAAATATCATGAGTTTTGCAATGATATTGTAGAGTCACTGTCATCCAATTCTGATGGATAGCCACTGACGCAAACTTGCATCTTTCAGAAGCACGCTTTTACATCAACAATATTTAACCAGAATTTTGCATTAGATATATATGTGTGTGCATGTGTGTGTGTGTGTGTATTTAATATTCATATCTAGCTTAAATCTTCTGAGAAAGTTAGTAGCACACTCTTTAGAAGTGACTTGATGTGTATGACTAAAGGCTTATCAACACAAACCTGTAAAGCAGGGGTGGACAACACATGGTCCTCCAGATGTTGTTGGACTGAAACTCCCATGAGCCCCAGTGTGAGGGGGAAAGGGGATTCACCACCTCTTACCATGTACCTGAGTGATTCACGGCATTGCTGGTTTTCCCTGCGCATCCCCAGGCTCTCATACCATTGAGAATAGCAAGGGCAGGGTGGCCACAAAGTGACAGCTCAAACTGATGATATATCACCAGCCGTTGCTTCCTCGTGGCCTGCTCCATCAGCCAGGATGAGCATCACCTGAAGTGGAGCAGCAGCAAAGGGGAGAGGAGGAAAAGCAAGGAGAATAAAAGGAAGGTCAGAGTGCTGTAGTTGGCCCTGATCCCAAGTGAGAAGGGATGGGAAGACTGGTAGACGGACATGCTCTCCATTGCTCAGGTGACGGAGCGCAGAGAACCACAGTTGCCCTGGCAACCAAGGGGGAATTACAATGCAGTTCATGCAGTCGGAGCGTATCTTTGCGATGACTCTTGTGAGCAGCGGGATGGGAGGAAAGAGGCAGAACAGTTCCCGCAACCAGCAGTGAAGGAAAGTGTGGCGGAGTGACAGGCAGAAGCCCAGGGAGGGGCCAACCTGAACATTCCAGAAGCTCTGATTGGTTGAAGGAGAGCATAGAACCCCAGGGAGTTGACAGTTAAGGGTTGTTGGTTGTCAGTTGGGGAAGAGAGTGGGTTGGAGTGAGAGAGGGAGTGGAAGGTTAATAGCGTAGGTAGGGAAAGGTGGTACTGAAGACAAGAGTTCAGACAGAAAATCTAGTACTAAGTTGTGAGAAAGCAAACGTGAAGGTGTTAGTATAGAACAATTCACAGGAGTCTCCACTTAGGGAGTGAAGGACCTTCTGTCTGAGGAAGAAGGTGAAACTCTGGACTAGTGTGAGGGACAGTGAAGTTCCCTGGTCTGATACTGTAATCAAGTAACCAAGCAAAATTGATACAAAGAGCACTGTATACCGGTAACATCTGCCTGCCTTTAACCTGAATCTAAGCAAAGAACAAGTTTGAATTAACTGTTGAAAATCCAAGTTATCTGTGCCTGAGTTGAATATCAGTTTTGAGACTTTGTTAGAACAACAAATCAATCTTTTTATTCAAAGTTCTAATTCTCCAGAGTCTGACTGGTGACAAGAAAGTAAGAAGTGAATTAACGGAGGGGCACCCTGCTTCAAGTAATCAAATAAAACAAACTGCTCTTAATAAAGACAAACAAACGTGGGTGAACAGCTACATATAAGACCTAAGACACATAATCGGCTAACGCAGTTGAAGAAAACAACTTCAAGTCTGAAGTGACCCATACAAGCGAGAGCGAAGTACACATTGAGGGTGTGGGCTTTGGAGAAAGGGGTCCCGTCTGCTACAGAAGGCATATCCTCTTACTCATACATTCAAATTCTTCCACATCTTGCAAAAACTTGCTAATGCTTCCTCTGTTTCAAACTACTTGGAAATACTCATGCTGGTCTTGCAATCCTAAAATGGTTGCAGGTGAATGGAGGCAATACCATTTCATTGCAGGGAAGACTGTTTTGTTGCTTTTGTCTCCTCTACTCATGAGTAGACTTACCGAATTCCCACCCACAACTTACATCAATGGTAAGTATTTTAGATCTTCATCTGGACCCTTTGGAACAAGGCTTTCTAATTGCAGAATCCAGAACATCTCTCTTCTAAGTTAAGATTGGCATCTGGCTTGTGTAATTTTTCTATCACCCAGAAAGTTAATTCTTCGATGGAATGATTTTACTGTTTTTACATAATGGTTTACTAAAGGAACTCCAGATCTTTTATTCTGTATGCTGTTGAAATGCTCACCCATGCATTCCTTGAGTGTTCTTTGGATCTGGCCAACATATATTTATCACATGGACATTTAATTGCATATAGCACATGTGCACTGCTGCAAGTGGGAAAATGTTGGATATTATATATTCTATTATTCACCATATTGGTGAAAGTATGGCATTTTCTAGTATACCTGCAGTATATGCAGTGTCCACATGGGTAATGCCCTCTAGGTTCTGATCCCCCTCAAAGAATGGGCTGAAATGTCTCCAAATTATATATGGTATTGTGTCTTTTGCATTTTTAGTTCTTCTGAAAGTAATACAGGGTCTGTTGTTTGAACCCAAAGAGTCCTCTACTGAACACCAATGTTTATAAATAATTCTCTGGAGGCTATTAGCAACACATCATAAGTAAGGCTACAAAACAATTTATTACTGTACTTTGGCCCTTACCCACTCATCAGATCTTCCCTATTTTGTTGGAGGCTAATTTTTTGGCCAACTCTTTCACAGCACAGGCATGCCCTATTTCACATAATTGGTCCTATAATACTTTTTTATTTTTAATTTATATTTAAAAAATTTTCAAACAATACATAAAATAACTAAATAACAAACATACAACTTACGGTATATAGTGCTCCCGTCACCACGGGACCATATAATACATTCTATCTCTATAATCTATAATTATTCATTATTCCAAAAATACAACATATCTTGAAACGGCATACTCCCTTTCCCCTTGTTTAACACAAAATCCAAAAATAAACCCCAAATATCCTTAAAATTCTTTTTCTTTAATTGTCCCATTTTGCATTTGATATTACAAGTTACGGTAACATATCATTTAAAGCCATATCCCACACTTTTTTATACCAGTTGGTGATAGAGAAAACTTGCTGAACTTTCCATTTTCTTGCTATCATTAATCTACCTGCCGATAACAAATTTACAATTAATTCTTTAACATTTTGAGGACCAGCCACCTTTTCAGTTATTGATAACAATGCTAATTTAGGACAAACTTCTAAATCAACACCCACAATTTCTGATATTTCTTCAAAAATCATTTTCCAAAAATCCATTACATTTTTACATCACCACCACATATGAGCATACGTACCCAGCTCCTGACAGCCTCTCCAACACATTGGAGAACATTTATTATCTATTTTGTTTATTCTCACCGAAATCAGGTACCATCTCCAATTTAACTTATAGAAATTCTCTTTTATCTTTATTGACATATTTTTCAATATTCGCCTATCCCAAATCTTATTCCACTCTTCCTTTGCTATTTCCTCTTCAAACTCTGTATCCCAAACTATCTTAAGATTTTCCGCTTGCTCTTCTGATTTTTGCATCATTTTATATATCATCTTTGTGATACCTCTAGCTGATACATTTCCTTCTATAAGTTCTCTAGACATAACCAACTGCTCAAATGCGGTGAATTCTCTTTCATGCTCCTGTCTCCTCTTCCATTTCTTCCCCCACTGAACTAATTGGATTAAATTTAACCACGAAATTCTTCTTGGTCCAACCCTTTCAATTATTTGCTGCCTTGTCTCCATTTTTTCCAGCCAGTCCATTAATCTTATTACCTTTTTCTCTATATAAATTTGTTCTAAATGTCTAACGTTCTCTGGAAAGTCCTCCATTACCACCACTGGAGTAAGCGATGATATACCTGGTATAAATATTTTCTTGTTTCTATTCCAATTTTCTAATTGGTCCTATAATACATCTGCCTCCTGTCTGTCTGTCTGTCTGAATGAACAGGAGAACAATTCCTTCTTATTCATAGAAATTGTCCACATGGCAGATTGTGTCTCATGTGTATAGAGTGAAAACTATCATACACAAGATATATGAGCTTTTATCAGTTGGTTTTCTATACGCTGATGTGTGTAACCTGTCATGGTCCTTCTCCACCATGATATCTACATTTTTTTAAAATCATCTATGTGCATCTCAAATTCTATATTCTCATCACATGCATTAAGCCATTTTTTTAAAAAACCCATTGAAATGAATCATATGAACCCCTCCAAACAATAAAGATATCAGCAATATACCTCTACCATTTCATGGCTTCCGACGTCCAGGAATTTGCCTCGCTAAAAACATATTTGTTCTCAGTTCTCTCTCATTCGTGTATAGATTGGCCACCTCTGGGGCCATAACACATCCTATTGCCACCCCATTATTTTGCCAATAAAAGCAGTCATTGAACATGAAATATTTTTTTTCATATGAATATTTCTGCTAGAAACAATATAAAACAAGTTTGTGGGGGCGGCTGCTTTTAGAGGCCATTCTTCCAGGTCTGTTCTATAATAACCATTGCCTGGGCCTGTGATATACCTGTATCAGGGATTTCCCATCTAAAGTAACTAATAAACCATGTTCCTTTATCTTAGGTGTGCTAAGCTTTGACCAAAAATCCATGGAATCTCAAATATAGCTTTTCATGTGCAGAATAAAAAGGTTCAGAAATAAATCTACATACTGGGATAAAGGTTCCAAGACAGAAATATTCCCTGATACTATGGGCTGTCCTGGCGTTGGATGTGTGCCCTTGTGGATTTTGGGAAGACAGAAAAGCGAACAAAGAATCATGAAGGACTTAGAAAGAATAGAGAAGACCTCACATTGGCCATAGGTCCATTTGGCTCAACAAGAACCTTCCGCTCTTTGGGAAATGTCCAGGGACACATCAATCATCATTAAAAAAAGCAGATAAAGGTGAGGCCATCATTATACAAAATTGGGAAGATTATGAGGCAGAAATCAACAGACAATTATCAGATACAGCTTGTTACACCTCTTATGTGAGAGATCCAATTATTCATCAGTGTGGTGTAATGGTTAGAGTGTTGGACTGGGACAGGATATAAATGTAATAATAATAGTAACAAAAATAATCACTATTTTGTTTGGAAAAAAGGCTAGGTAAGTTTCCCTTGCAGGGACTACATAATAACAAGGGATCTCACAGAGACCACTAAGTATAATTTCTTCAGATTGCAAAACTGTTGCATTGGTCACATATTTGAAAAAGAACAATAAAAATAAAGCATTTAAATTTCCTGTGCATACTCCTTGATAATTTTTGTAGGGAACATTAATCCAGTTAACACACAAATACTTTCCTGTTAATTGTAGTATTTGAATTGAAGTTCAAATAATATTAGCTAAAACACAAAGTATTATGTAAAGAAGCTTACAAATGTTATGCCGGTCACTAGAGAATTATCCCATATTCCAGAGAGCACACACAATTGCAATTGACATAATAGTTGGTAGGAGGAGGGAGGAATATTCTTCCAGTGATAATGTATTGCATTTTGAGTGCTGGGAGATGCAATATATCCACAATAGAAGTGATAAACCTAGGAACACTCACATCCCTCCACCCTGATAACAAAAATTAACAACTGTGTATTTATTCTACTAAAAACAATAGTTAGAAAGGCCCTAAGTGCCATTAATTGTTGTGGTTTAGAAAGTGTGACTGCTATCACCAGCCTTCCAAAGAAGAAGAGAAGAATCACCCGCAAACTGCTAACACTCCTATCAGTGAACTATACAGATAGTTTTCAAAACATCCTTACAAGATAGTTGTATGAAGCTTCATTACTCTGGTGTTCCAATGTGTTAACAAATATATTGTACAAGATTTAGTAGGTAAACTGTGACAGATAGTATGAAAAACAGCCCAAATTCTATCAAATGTGAAAAAAGCTTTGGTCACGTGATAAACAGAGGAACTGGAAGTGTTCTGTTTAAGATCCTAAACATGGCCCACTCACTTCAGATATTACACAGAAGTGAAAAAAACAGGAAGCACGGCTCACTCAAGCTTCCTAATTTTTCTACTTGTTGAATGCCAAAGTTATTTAGTCCACTATTCAGCAGGGTATTACTTCCTAGATCTTTTATACTATCTATTGTAAAAGCTATTTTGAAAGCCATCTCTTAAGTAACATAAGAAGTAATAGGATTAAGAAGGCTACATAGGATAAACTTTAAATAATACTATTTCTTAAGATGACATATTCAGCTTATACAGTCATGTGAAAAAGAAAGTACACCCTTCTCGAGTTCCATGGTTCCACGTATCAGGACAGAAGAAAAATCATCGGGCCCATAGCAGGTCTCAAAATTAGGTAAAGACAACCTCAGATGAACAACAACACATGACAGAGTACACCGTGGCATTATTTAATGTACAGAAATACAGCCAAGATGGAGAAGCCATGTGGGAAAAACTAAGTACACCCTTACTGCTGCCATAGGTATGAAGAGGCTAAGGAGCAGCCAGGTGCTGCTAAGCAAATGCCCTTGATGAATTGATCATCAGCAAGTGTGACCACCTCTATAAAAGCTATAAAAGTGTCAGGAGTTTGCTGGTCTCCAGCAGTCAGGTGTGTGTTACCACAATGCCAAGGAGAGAAGACATCAGCAATGATCTTGTGGAAGCAATTGTTGCTGCCCATCAATCTGGGAAGAGTTATAAGGCCATTTCCAAACAATTTAAAGTCCATCATTCTACAGTGAGGAAGATTATTCACAAGTGGAAAACATTCAAGAGAGTTGCCAATCTTCCCAGGAGTGGACGTCCCAGCAAATTCACCCCAAGGGCAGACCATGCAATGCTCAGAGAAATTGCGAAACATCCAAGTGTTACATCTCAGGCGCTACAGGCCACAGTCAGCAGGTGCAACGTTAAAGTTCATGACAGCACAATTAGAAAAAGATTGAACAAGTATGGTTTGTATGGAAGGGTTGCCAGGAGAAAGCCTCTTCTTTCTCAAAAAAACATGGCAGCACGGCTTGGGTTTGCAAAGTTGCATCTGAACAAATCACAAGCCTTCTGGAACAATGTCCTTAGGACGGACAAGACCAAAGTGGAGCTGTTTGGCCATAATGCACAGCACCACGTTTGGCAAAAACCAAACACAGCATATCAGCACAAAACATCTCAGACCAACTGTCAAGCACGGTGGTGGAGGGGTGATGATTTGGGCTTGTTTTGCAGCCAGAGGACCTGGGCACCTTGCAGTCATTGAGTCGACCATAACCTCCTCTGTATATTCTAGAGTCGAATGTGAGGCCATCTGTCCGGCAGCTAAAACTTGGCCGAAATTGGGTCACTTGGCCGAAATTGGCAACAGGACAATGATCCCAAGCACACCAGCAAATCTACAACAGAATGGCTGACAAAGAAAAGAATCAAGGTGCTGCAATGGCCCAGTCAAAGTCCAGACCTCAACCCGATTGAAATGCTGTGGCGGGACCTTAAGAGAGCTGTGCATAAACAAATGCCCGCAAACCGCAATGAACTGAAACAATGTTGTAAAGAAGAGTGGGCCAAAATTCCTCCACAACGATGTGAGAGACTGATCACGTCATACCAAAAACGATTACTTCAAGTTATTGCTGCTAAAGGTGATCCTACCAGCTATTGAATCATAAGGTGTACTTAGTTTTTCCCACATGGCTTCTCCATCTTGGTTGTATTTCTGTACAATAAATCATGCCACAGTGTACTCTGTCATGTGTAGGTTGTCTTTACCTAATTTTGAGACCTGCTACGGGCCCGATGATTTTTCTTCTGTCCTGATACGTGGAACCATGGAACTCGAGAAGGGTGTACTTTCTTTTTCACATGACTGTATATCAGTTTCACCTCTGACAACATTAATGAAGCTCAGCACTCAAAGAATTGGTTTGCATGACACGACACAGTTCATCGTGGATTATTTAAACCGCGACAAGCTGCGGGCATCACTCTGCATATCCAATCCACTGGTTGTCGTGTTGGAAGAACCCAGAAAGTGTGGGTTATGTGAGTGTTAAACAACCCTCACATAACCCATGGTCTGTTCTAGGGTTATGCAAGTGTTATTCAACCCTCAGATAACCCACACTCACTGGGTTCGAATGTCATGATAACCCCCATGAGGGGGTTGGATATGCAAATTGGTGGCAGCGCGTGCTCCACACATGCCTCACCCTCACCGTGGGGCTGTTGTGTCATGCGAACTGGCCCAGTGTTTAATTGACACTGGAAGCTAATTTATAGTATTTTAAAAAGCTTGCCAAAGTATGCAAAGTCAGAACAGAAGATACAAATACAAAATGACTACAGTTAGAACCCAACAGGAATGAAAAGTTCATATTCACATTTTGCTTGAGGCGTGTATAGAATATATGATAGCAGATGAGTGATTCAAACTAAAGATACCCATTGACATGTGGCACAGGATAACAGAAATGTGAAATGTCAACTCTTTTGAAGAATTCTTTTAGGGTGCTATCCTATGCATGTTTAGACAGAAAAAAGTCCTAAAACTCCCAGCATCCCCATAGGCTTGCACCGTTAATGTATTACAATTAGTTGTCAACACCTCAAATTATAAGCTCATACATTTTCAGACAAGTGATTATCTACTACAAAAAAAGAAAATAAGGGTGCAATCCTGTGTCCCTCCAACCTTGTCTGGGGGGACATAGGACTTGGACTGGAAGCCCCTGTGACCTTGGAAATCTTTTCCGAGGTTACAGCGCCGCAGAAGTTCTTTCCGTGCCAGCAGGGAACTGAACACAGAAGACCGTGTTTGGTTCCCCTGAGGGGGGGGGTCATTCCCAGGGGCGGGGCAGAGCAAGGCTCTGCTGGATTCTAAGGAATCCAGGCGGCTCCTCAGCCTCTCCTCCTTTTGAGGAGAGGTAAAGCATCTAGATGGCCGAAATCGGCTGTCTAGATGTTTCTGAGGGCAAGGGGAGCGCTGCGGATACCTTATGTGCTGCGCTCCTCCCGCCCTGCATAGGATGCCCGCAATCCTCCAGGTTCAGAGTGTTGTGGGAACTCTCATAGGATTGCGCTGCCCGACTATGATCTTTTTCAATATGAATAAGAATTAGAGAAATTCAAAAAAATTCAAAAAAATTAACAAAAGTATCTGTAAATAAGATCAATCCACAGGCAGTGCAATCCTATAAAGCTGCCCATAACCCTCTGAACCCAGAGGATTATGGGCATCTATTGAGGGTGGGAGGAGCATAGCGGATAGGATATCCACCACACTCCCCTTACCCCAAAAAACATTTAGACAGCCGATTTCTGTCTTCTAGATGTTTTACCTCTCTTCACAAGGAGGAGAGGCTGAGGCACTGTCTGGATTACTCAGAATCCGGTGGAGTCTCACTCCTCCCCTCCTCGCCCCCAGGAACGCCCCCCATGGGAGAACCAAACAAGGTCTTCCATGTTCAGTTCCCTGCTGGTCCAGAAAGAACCGCACTGGCTACAAGGTGGGGGTGGGTGCTCCGTGGTGCTGTGACCTTGGAAGAGATTTCCAAGTTTGCAGCACCTTCCAGGCCCAATCCTATGTCCCCCCAGACAAGGTCGGAGAGACATAGGATTGCGCCCTTAAACTAGTTTCTAATATTTTTAGGGCAGCCCAAAACTGAACACAACTTGTCAACCAGTTGACCTACTTGTTCAATCCATTTCCAGTGGTATTCAAAGTAAACATTAACCTTCCCATAGTCGTTTTTATAATCTATAAATGTCTTGCTGATCAGAATGTTTTATATAAATATTGTAGGCACTTGAGTTGGTTTAGTCCAACTGAAGTCAAGTATCCTAGTTTAAGCAGCTTATGGTTATTCATTTTGCTGATATAGAAAAATGGCAAGTTTCCTTAGAATACTTTATTTCAAGGTGCATTCAGTAAATGAGGAAATAATTACAATGCCCATGTACCAGTCTTTCCTTCCGCAAGAAATACAAACAAGAAAGAATCCTATTCTGCCTTTGTATTCCTTTCTGATCTTCAAACAGGATTATATGAGAAAAACACACTTTATTTTCAGATATGTCCACCTCCATTGAAAGAAAGAAAATACCCATCAATGTTTACACTGTAATAATTCAAGACTGCAGTACTACATGTATTGGTTTATTGTGTGTCCTTGTATAGATAGGAAGGACAAAAAGGCTTTGAAGAAACATATGCACTTGTTCAACCATTTCAATAATCACATTTAAATAATTACATGCCAAAAATAAAGAAGTGTTTGCATAAATGTAAATGTTATATTGCTAATTATTTTCCTGTTTTCAGTGTTTTCAATTTTAATATATTCATTTGAATATGCTGTTTTTCTTAGTGGCTCAGGTCAGACTCCTTTTGTCTGAATAAGAAAACACTGTGTTTTGTTTAAGGCATAAAACTTTTGGCCATTCTTATCCGACCTACACAAATACTTGGTTATGATCCATGTTGACTAAGCACACAAATGACTGGAGGGATTTGCATCTGTTTTTTGAAACCTGATACTGGCAATACTGAAGCCACATCCTATAGAAGTTATCATTCAAAAGATTCACACAGCCCAAAATACTTCAAAAATTAATATAGATCGTGGAACATAAGAGTGTGGATAATGAGCACCACTGAAGCAGCAATTTTACAACAGTATTCAGCAAGCAGGAAACTTTCCTTGATTACTACTGCCACAAATAAACCTTTATTTTCTTTCAAAATATTTAATAGGGCCCCACATATGCTTAAAGTGTCAGTATTTATTTATTTATATTTATATCCCATCTTATTCCTGCAAGGAACCCAAGGTGGCTTACATAATCCTCCTCTCCATTTTATCCTCACACTAATCTACAAAAGGAGACTATTCCCTTTCATGCCAAGACTCTTTCCACACTAATCCCAGACTAATAGATGTGAAAGGCAACAAATCAATGTTAGATATACTTTGGTATGAAGACAGACTACAGTTTCATAGTGCCACTCACTGGATAGTATCCAACTGTGCCCCAGAACTAGCTTAAACCAATACTTGTACAATATAACTAACACTTACTTGGGCAATGAGAAAAAGCAGCAATTTGCCACCGAATTTTCCAAATTGCCACTACTAGGATGCTCCAAGTTTTATATTTTCTTTGCCCTGTCCTGCAAGTGGCAGCAGTTCATTGCTCTATATAAAAAAGTATTGAGCAGACAGCTGAGGTTTCACATAATAAAATACCTGTAACCTTACTACCCCCCTCAGCATCAATTAGCACATTTGTTAGATTATACCTTCAACCTTTGTATGGCTGAGCTAATGAGTCCCACTTCCATCACTAGAAATCTTGATAGGGTTATAGCGGTCACTCTTAGGCGGTCTGGCTTTCTGCCATTTCGTAAGGTTAGATCTATTTAACCAGGAATTCAACGTTTTAAAAATAATGTCTATAAAGAATACATGGAGGGCGCAATCCTACGGCCCCTAGACAACAATGAGGGGCCATAGGATACTTCAGATTCCCAGATCAGAGGCCGGAGACAACTCCAGATCAGAGATCGGATGAAGGAATTGGAGCTCCAACCCCCCTTCTCCACACCCTCACAGCCAGCATGGAAAGAACTGCCCCAGCTGTGTCTCAGAGGTTGAGAATGCAACCTCAGGGAGGGGTAAAGGGGGGTGTTTTGGTGGAGGAGACTGGAGAGGCCAGGATACCAACTATCCTGAGGCCTCTCCTGCCTCATTCCCTCCCCTTCCAAAACACTTTCACTATTCAGGCAAAAAAAGCCCATCTAGCCAAAATGCAGGGCGGGAAGATGAGAAGGTGAAGATCACCTCTGCTGCCCTCCCACCGTGCATAGGATGCTTATAAGCCCCAAGTTCAGGTGCTTACAATCCTCGTAATAGGATTGCGCCCTTGGAATACTTATTACCTAATTAACACTTTCCCAGTTAAGCAGGGATCAGGAATAGTTTCCTGAACTAACCTGTTCTTCCTGTTGTCTGAATATTCTAACATTTTAATGTTCAGATCAAGAGGGAGCCACCAATTGTCTGTATTCAAAAACTGTATAGTATTTAGTATAAAATATATTATGTACAATTTAGTATAAATAAATTATAGTTGAACATATTAATTCACCTACTAGTTTAATTTGTCACAGCACATTACACATTATCCACTGTCCTGAATTATATTATACTGAGGTACTGTTTGGGCTGAAGTCCCATTTTGCTGGCAACATAAGAAATAAGTCATGCTTGTATGGAAAATCTTTCTGGCTTCATACTAAAGTCAAAGGTCTTATGCTAGGAAGCTGAAGAAGAATCAGAGTAGATTTGCTTCAGACAGTCTAGAGGCAGAAACACGAAAAATGCACTTATGTTGTGTCATTACCTAGCCCTATAGCATCATTTTAAAAGCTAAGCTATACATATGAAGGCCACTCTTTCCCTACTACCAGGTACTGACAGGTACTACCCAGAGGACCTTCTCTTCTGCTGCCCCCAGATTGTGGAATGGCCTGCTGGAGGAGATTCGTCAACTTAGCAGTCTTTTGGAATTCAAGAAAG
This sequence comes from Shinisaurus crocodilurus, assembly GCA_021292165.1. Taxonomy (NCBI): domain Eukaryota; kingdom Metazoa; phylum Chordata; class Lepidosauria; order Squamata; family Shinisauridae; genus Shinisaurus; species Shinisaurus crocodilurus. The sequence continues at coordinate 176,818,378 of CM037879.1, read as the reverse complement.
CCATAAGGACTTATCTCTTCCGGCAGGCCTATCCAGTGAAATTTTAGGATGCTTTTAAGATGTTTTTAAGATGTTTTAATAATGTATACTATGTTTTTAATTAGTTTATATATTTTATGTTTATTGTTGTTCCCCACCTCGATCCAAACGGAGAGGCGGGTAAGAAATAATGTTGATGATGATGATGATTCCAACAGAACATGTTTTAGCTGTATATTTCTTTTTAAAAAGAAAGAAAACACATTTGCATCCTTATCCTGCAATTTCTTAGGGGCATGGAAGCTCTGCATTGGGGCAATGACATCTAATAAGTTGGATTTCCACCTCATTAAAGGATGTTGGGAATCGTAACTTCAAAATTATGCATTTCCCTACTTCCTAGAACACAATTTTACATTTGGATATTTTGGCAGGTATTTTCTGCTTTTTTCCATTTATATAGCCAAATGATTCTGCAATTTTAGTTTTTATTGGACATTGTAATGTAGTACCCAAATTTTCCTTATTTACACTGTGATGACCTATGGTTATAAACAGTTAACTTGAGTTAACTATGTAATAATGTGAAGAGCATACAGGTATTTAGACCGCAGACACTAAGCAGAGCCAATCTGGGGGGATGAGGCTCTATAGTTTGCAGCTGAATAACGTATAGCAAACTGGCTTTACCCCAGTGCATTTTCAAATAAACTTTTACCACCTTTTTTTCTAACAAAAGGGTGAAACATAAAAAAAAATGTATCTCTGTATGGCGTTTGACTTAATACAGCTATTGAAGAAAGCAACAACATTTACAAAACTACAAAAATATACAACACATACATGGGGGAGGAAGCAGACAACAAACCTTTTTCCAAACTTGAAAGCACTACTGATAAGGAGTTAATTTAATTACTTTTCAAAATGCATTTGTGTGTCCGACCTGAATATATCCAAAATACATTTTGCTGGTTAGCAACCTTGTTTGAAATATATCACACTGTTCAGTAATGCTTTATTTCCATCTAGTTATATAAATGTATCCATTGCTGTTGATGGTTTTCGCAGGAAAAGGATAAAATCTGCATATTTTAAGTGTTACTACAAAGCATGATTTATATGTGCAATAATAGGTACAGAAGATTTTTAGTTGAGTAAGAAGCAAGATAAGTCCTTGATGAAGAAGCACCCTCTAATGGCTGCACAATGGCCTACCTACATGCTGCAGCAACCTAGAAAGTTTTCTGATCATGAAGAATACTAAAAGGATATGCAAGGAAGGGTTGATCTGCCAGTATGCACTCACATGTACATGCACAGAATTATGGATGGAGTGTTCAATATAAAAAGGGAAAGATAAAGTTAGTATACATTTTACAAAGCTAAATAGTTCTTTATAACTTGTGCCTTTTTCAGCTTTATGAGAAGCAGAAATCCAACAGATGAAGTTTTCCCCATCCTCCAAGCTGGAAAAAGCTTGACCAACTTAAATTCTGCTATTTATACAACTATTACAGACAGGGGAACTCTATATCTAGATAACACACATGGATAGTTTTTTGAGAAGATCCTAAACTAGCAGACACAACCAAGCATGATCAAACTTTCATGCTTTGGGGAAGGGCCATACCTCAGCTGTAGAGCACATGCCTTGCATGCAAAAGTTCCCAGGTTCAATCCCCGGCTTCTCCAGGTAGGGCTAGGAAAGAATACTACCTGAAAACCTGGAGAGTAAATGACAGTCAGTGTAGACAATACTGTACTAGATAAACCAGGTCTGACTTGGTATAAGAAAGCTACCTATCCTCCCACCTCTGCCCCTCTTTCATACACACACACAAAGTATATCTGGCCAATATCATCACAAGTATCTAGAAAAGGAGTCAGCAGTGTGTGTGTGTGTGTATGTGTGTGTGTGTGTGTGAGAGAGAGAGAGAGAGAGAGAGAGAGAGAGAATCCATTAAAAATGAAAAAAAATGCAAACAAATATGTTCAGACTCCAGCCACAAAGTGGCCCTAGACATAGTTTTCAGAGTGCCACTACTTGAAAGAAAAAAGGGGTGGTGGGAGAGAAAATAGATTCAATATAATAATCCCTTACAGGGGAAGGAAAAATAATAAGATAAGGAAGTCTTTCTCCAGGTGGTCAAAACAACCTGACTGATTCCCAGCACATGTTAGCTCTATAAGCTCTCATCCAGCCATGAAAGGAAGGCTGAAAGGACCGGAACAGTGCCTTATGCAGGCTCTAGCAGCAGCTACTCTTTGCTGGCATCTCAGGATGGCTTTTCGCCTAAACCAGGACTCCTAAACTCACAAGAAATTAGCAATGGAGTGAATTTGCTCAGGCGAGTGAGCAGACAGGCTGGTCATTTCCAAATCTTCACAGTAGTCCCCTGCACAACTGTGTGAAGTGAAGCAACCCCAGCCTGAACCCTGACTGAGATAGTTGGGACTTTACATTCTGGGCTTTGCTCCAAGCTTTATGGTAACTGTTCAGAGTCGTACAAAAGCCTTCAGCCTGGAGCACCGTCCCAGCTGCTACGTAATCATAATCACCTAATCAATACTGCCCTCATGCCAAGATGCCGCTCCAAGCAAAGATTTGGGTTGCTTGGTGCTAAAAGAGTAACCTGGGCACACCCTCAAATCTCACTAGGATTTCAAGATAACACTCAGTTGCTTTGATAAATGAAAACCTAATACCACAAACCTAATAACAAACAGAAGCTGTCTTTTGTAGAAGTGTTCATAGATCCACCAACACATTTCACACAAGTCTACAAGATGGGTTCAGGGCTCATTGCCAAAGATCAGCTTCATGATAAAAACATACATCTGAAATACTGAACATTTTATTTAAACTTAAAACCGGCTTGAAGACTGACTCTTGCAAAAAAATACATAGTTCCTCTGGCTTAGGCTGAAGGTATTCAAAGTGTAATTTCTGTTTCTAGCTAGCAGTCATTTGGTGACCTTAGTAAGAACAATGGCTGGCATGAGAAAATGGTATGTAAGATGCATGCACAGTTTCTTCTCTGAGGAGTTGGTACTTGGGCTAAAGGGCTCCCACAGTCAAAGAATGATTTACTCAGCACCAAAAAGCCCAAAAGGTGAACACTCATTTCCCAGGTACAAATAGGTGAAAAGGGCACTGCTTTTGAGCTGCAGAACCAACATGTTTTTCTACTGCTAACTGTGTAATTTCAAAGAATGCCTGTTCCCACTAAGGGAGCCTTTGAGAAATGTTTCTCCTACTGCTCATTTAGAAGGAGAGTGTGCTCTTTCAATGTATTATCCTTCTATTCACTGTTCTTCACAAAAAGCACAATCCAGAAGGGTGGAATGGGTTAAAAGGGTGGGAAGGGAAAAACAGAAGGATAACTTGGCTGTGCATCACAATCTATGGCAGAATCCTGTTCTCTCCCCAACCCCAGCAACTGTCTTAGGAAGGACACAGATGAAAACTGTTGATCGCTTGGGAGTTTTCTTCTGTTACTTAGAAGATACAGGACCATGCAAACACAAAACCATCTAGTTTTTGTTGGGATGACTGCATATAGGCTAAGACAACCATAATGGAAGCAGGAGCTTTTATGGAATTGACTCCCCATATCTTTCGCTCCGGGTGCATATTTTACTAAGAACACTGCATATTGTGATGATAAACCTCACTAGATTTATTACTCTGGCTTCCTCCCAGATGTTTTTCAACTGAAAGATTTGCTATTTGGTAATACCATCCTCCTGACTTGTCAAGCTCTCTTAAGATTGCAAAACATACCCCTAACATGTGTTCTTCTGCTCGATGACCTCAATATGAGTCATATTACTTAAAATGTGCTTGCGTAATTAAATGGGAGAGGTGCCCTCTGCCCAGCATTTATACCACATGCAATGTATATAATAAGCAGCCTTGTACAGGAGATTAGTATTTAAGTGTGAAAGTTTGATCCTTAAAGGGCTTCACTAACACAAGCTGCATTTAAGTGAATGCTATTTGTGCTGGCACACTGCCTTGAATAAAGATCCACAACACAGCATCTTAGGAACTAGTGCCAATTTTTCAGTGGCTTGTAGGTCATATAAATCCGTATTTATTATGGCTGTAAAGTAGACAATACATTTTAATTGTTTATATTGAAGTCAATATTTTGACTCATATGTTATTTTGATTATAAATTACTCACCGGGTTCATTGTGTTTAACATTTTGAGACTTAGTCCTTTTATATGAATATATATATATATATATATATATATATTAACATTTAGCTTTTTGCAGTTGTGTGCATTCAGGCACTTTTGTTTATTGGCTGTTAAGTAGACAATACATTTTAATTTTAAAAAGTACATACATATCTGTGGAGTTATGAAATATTCATTCATAATTTATGCCCAAATTTTGCTTCAAATATTTTTCAGGAAAAAAATCATTGTATTGTGTAAGTAGAGGAACAATATATGGTTTGCAATATATTTTGACCTCAGTATATCTCCTTTAAAAAAAAGATATTGGATCTTAAAATGTTTGAGGCTTGTTCAAGATTTAACTTGTGTTCTAAAGACACACACACCTTTGAGGGAGGAAATGCCAGATACATATCCACTTATTATGACTTCAGTCTTTACTCTAGCAAGACACCCATTAACTCAAGTACCCAAGATATGCAAGAAAATATTGTGCACTCTCAGCAAGATGGTTTCCTTCTTCTCTTTTTAATTTTAATATCAAAGTGTTACAAACACCAATTATGGTTCATTACTAAAACTGGGAATATACCATTTAATTATTTTAATATCTTGGGATTACATGAAGAATGCACAATTTTTGTAGACAGGGAGCGGAGTGGAGAACCACGTTGACTATTCCAAGCAGGGGAAAAGCTGTATTTCATGTTTTCACCCAATCACTAGGCAGCTTCAAATCTAGACAATATTGTATTACATATAATTGCTTTAATCCTAAGGCATTTTAAGGTGTATTTGAAGTAATACAAGGGAAGTCTGTTTTACTATTTTCACAATGAATCTGAAATTACCTGTTCCTTGTCTTGCAGAGTGTTATTTGAATGACCCCTCTTTTCGATTTAGAACGTAAATAATTTTGACACAAATATCCTAATAACTTTATATGACTTAAGTGATACTAGCACTCACCAAAGATATGCTTAATTATGTAAAAGATAATCATAATGTGAGCATCCTATACAGCCTTGCAAATGAAGTCACAATTTTAAGAACTCTCCCATAACTTTCAAAATAAACATTCACAATTCAAAAGGTATGAAAGGTTGACTATAGACCGTTACCAAAATGCAACTTTACACAATACTGCCATCTAGTGGTGAAACACAATACTTCATACCCTTTAATGGATGACCTATTGTCCCTTCACCCTTCCGTGTTAGAAATGTATAGATTGTGCATGTGTATGCTGAGTATGTGTGCCTTTGTCCACATAACTTCCATGCACTCCTCAGTAGATTCTTCGACATCTTTTCAGACCTAATCTATAATTGCCTAGTGCATACAGTAGCGTATATATTCTTTTTCTTCATTCTACACAAGTATGCAAATATATTATTCAGTGGAAGAACTGAATAAATTACTTAGGAATAAAACATTTCTAAGTAAATTATTTACATTGCTTGTTTGGAATAATATTAGTGTAAGAAATACATCAGGCCATAAGGAAATCCTTTATAAGATGTCCAAGATTGCCCATAGAGTTTCTCCTATTCATTTTTATATGACCAAATATACAGGGTATCAATGGTTTTTTGTTCCATTTATATCCCATCTTTCCAACAGAAATCAAAGTGGCATGCATAAGGTTCACAGCCAGTCCGCTACCCAGGAACTTACCAGATCCAGACCCACTTAACTTCAGCAAGAATCACACACCTTCAGACTAGATCAGTTTGCATTCATGTGCCCTAAATTCCCTTATAGAAGACTATGAACAATGTACAATGAGTAACTACTTCAAAGCCTGGCAAGTCTCCCCATCTTACTCTTGAATAATTACAGTTGCCACAGAACTTTTCTATATAATACATACATACATACATACATAAATTCCTGTATTGTCATGCTCATAATTAGTATACTCCCTACCTACTAATTGTTACAACATTTAATATTCCAAACTTTTCTCATTATTGTTTACAAGTGGCACCTGCAACAAGATGTTACAGTGTGAAGTATTCCTTGTTCAGGATTCCAGACGCTCCACTCCATCCCCTCCCACTGATTTTCTGTCCCTCTCCCCACCAACCCCACATACAACCATCAGTCAATATTCCATGTCTAGTGAGCATGCTCACTCCTCATTGAGCTGTTTGGTTTTTTTCCTCCACAAAGTTTATTTTTTTTCCTAAAAAGATTTTATACTTAGGTAAACCTCAGAATTTCCCCCCAATCTCCTGATACCTCCCCTCTTGTTTGTGGATTGGTGCCATTTTGGCTATATAAGAACTGACACTCTGAGAATTATGATCGCTATATATGACAGGAACACCAATAGTGTGATCAGAACTGAACAGAAAATACAGAACAAAGCCAGCTCCTACTTAAATGCAATGGAAAGCGCATTACCATTGAATGATGCAAGAAACATCTATCAAATCAAGTCCTAAGTAATTCCAAGTTCTAAACAGAGAACAGCATCTCTGTTTAGAACTTGGTGGCGTCCAGAGCACATAATGCAGGCCAAATGCTGAAGCTAAGCAGGTATGAGCCGGGTCGGTGCTTGGATGGGTGACTGCCTGGGCTACCCACATCTGTTCTCCTGCACTGAGCAGGGGGTTGGACTCGATGGCCCTATAGACCCCTTCCAACTCTACTATTCTATGACTCTATCTCCTTTTTTAATCATTGCACTTCAAGAAGATGAGACATTTGTGCAACAGACTTTTCTTCTCTTTGTAGATGTTCACATTTGGCCTTTCCTTCAAGTTTTTAAATTTTCTTCCCAACACAGTCTCTTTCTCTTCCAGCCTGGGGATACTTCTGCAGAAGTCTTAGCCAATCTTCAGGTGCCTCTTTGCTTGACTGCCCTGTGGCAGTGTGCCATAGCCCTACCATGCATACTGAATTGGCAGGTGTGACCGTGGGAGTTGATTAGAGAATAAGGCTAATATTTTTAATAATAGTAATTTTAAAAAAACTGAGGATAAAGAGGAAGGGAAAAAAGAGGGAAGCTGTTATTCCTGTTATAGGAATTGAATATAAATTAAGCAGGAGGGAGAGATGAAAGGAACTGGCAATTGGAGATAGAGTACAAATAAAGTGTGAAAGAAGGAAGAAATAATAGGAGGTGGATGTGAGAGGCATGTGGATGGATGAGAAAATATAAAATAAACAGTTTTCTCTCCTTAGAGCAAAGGTCCCTAACCTTTTTGGGTCAGTGAGCACATTTGGAATTTTGAGAGAGTGTCATGGGCTGTCATGGAGGGGCTTGCTCATTCAAAAATGGCTCCCATTGTGGGCATGGCCAGTCAGAAAACATTCATTTCCCAGAAGGCAAAGAGGTGAGACTAATAGAAAAGTAATTTGCCCAAGAACCTAAGTACAAGGCAGAGGTGGGGGTTTGCACGCCAAACTACAAAACCACTCTTTGGAACTCAAATAGAGATTTTGAACCCAAACAAAGGGTAGCAGTTTGCAGCATAGCAATCTCCCTGTTAAAAAAATGATTTAAAATAATCTTAAGAAATAAAATTAAAATCAGGAGAGGCAGGGAGCTTGATGGGCCCCAAGAGAGGTGTCCGTGGACATATTGGGCACCATGTTGGAAACCCAGACTTAGAGCAAATGCTTCCTGAAATGGGGAGGCTGAGTGATGATATCTCTAGAGCCAATGTCTGTAATTAGCTTGAGGAAAACTGAATTATGGAGCTTCCTGCTACAAGGAAATTGCTTTGGCAAAGAATTTAGCAATTTCAGAAAGGGATCAGATATCAATGTAAAATGATATCAGCAATTGCCAGCTGATTAGTGCCAAACTCTGCCTCTATCTCTCACCAATTTGTGATTGGTGGGCCACAGTCATTTTCAGCTCTCTCAAACAGGCCCTGGGGACAGAAGTTTGAGAACCCCTGATCTAGTGTGATCTTGGATCATTATTATACATCTCTGTATTTCCGAAAAAGTAACTCGTGGAGGTTTTTTGGAGGGTAATAAAAATGAAAAGCGGACTTTTTACCTTCTTGGGCATGCTGAATCCTAAAAATCCCAAACAGGATTTAGAAACTTTGAGAACCCTTGACCTAGACTTTGCTCTTGCCAGATTCTGCTGGAAGAGGTGGGGAAGAAGATGCGTTAGGTAGATACATACCCCCCAGTAACTTCCCCTGGCAGCTCGCAACTATCAACTACCTAGGGAGGTGGTGGACTCTCCCACTCTGGAGGCATTCAAGGTGCAGCTGGACAGCCATCTGTCGGGATGCTTTGACCTGGATTCCTGCATTGAGCAGGGGGTTGGACTCGATGGCCTTGTAGGCCCCTTCCAACTCTACTTTTCTATTATTCTATATAGATGGATCCCATTGAGGTGAATGTAAATGAAGGCTGATGCAAATGACTGTTCGGAACTGAGCTACTTCTGCCCTAGGCAGAAGCCTTGATGGCGGCGGGGTGTGTGGGGGGGGTGTACCTGGCCTGGCTTTCTCTCCACACACTCACTTTGCAAATGGTAAATGAAAGGCATGTGCTCTACCACTGAGCTATGGTCCCTCCTCTGAAGTTTGTGGCCAGAAGAGCAGCATAGGTGACAGCCAAGTATCTGTTCTGGAAATATTACATTTTTAACTGCTGCATCAGAAACTATGTAATAGCTTGCAACCATATTTTTTTTAGGGGATATGAAAGTAAATGACCTATCCAAAATCCTGTGAACATCTACTTTAGTTAAAATCTATTCTTCCAATCACTTTCATACCAGCCTCAGCATTAGGCAGTCGACTATTTTAAGTCTGTATAGGCATGCCTGGATCTGTGAATCAGTTAGCCAAGTATTAAATGACAGATTATGACAGCTTTCAACAGGAAATCTTGATATCTTGCTTTATGCTGTGAGACCAAAATTGAGAATTCTGGCAAAGACCCCCATCCCTACGCACGAGTCCAAAAAATCTTAAGAGGGAAGTGGAGAAAAATGAACCCAATAAGAGTTCTTGTGAGACCAAAATTGAGAATTCTGGCAAAGACCCCCATCCCTACGCACGAGTCCAAAAAATCTTAAGAGGGAAGTGGAGAAAAATGAACCCAATAAGAGTTCTTGGAAGACCAGTAACAAACATACTTTTGTCAAATAAAGTATGCCCCAAAGGAATGTTAATGAACAGAAAAAGATATGTTTTGTAAGCAGACAAGATTGCAAACTTGGCCTCTTGCCAGTAAAGTTTCTTTTTCTTTTTTTCCATTTTTGGTCTGTAACTATTAAGCAGCTATACATCTCCATCTTTGAACAGGATATTCAAATCTCAAACGCATATGCATATATACAGATTTTTAGCTCTTCATAGAATTCTAGATGAAAACTGCAGTTATGCTTTGCCATTTTTCAGTTGGAGGATGAGTGTTTGCCCTGCTCTAAAATATAGAATTATGCTCTCTTAGAGTTGAGAAGTATGCACATTGCAGCCAGGTATTTTAAAAAGGTAACATCCAAGTTAGGGATAGGTTTACAAAATATAACTGCTCTAACAACCACCTGTTATCATGTTGTATAAATGTTTATTCATTAATACAAAAGCTATAGCTACAGAGTTACATTAGAACTTTTTATCCGTAAAAATGCAAATTAAATTTCAAATTTATATTAACTACTTATAGGATAGTCAAAACAGACATAAAATAGGTGTGACAGTCACTGTTGACAGATAAATTATACTAACATTAATCACTGTAGGCAACAATATACACCCACACCCACATTTGGCTTTAATCTCTTTATGAAATAAGTTGTCATTTTTCTTTTCATGTATGCAATTTTATGAATGGAGTACAAGTGTACATAAAGTACAATAGATGAGGGAATTCCTAGCAAATATCAGATAATTTTGACACTGAAGTAATATATTGATGTTTCAAGCAATATCTCATATCCAGTGTTTTTACAGTCTGGGGTTTTGTGTCCCTAATCAATTGTTATAATATTATGCTTTTTTGAAGGAAAGGCAAAATAAAACATTTAACAAAGTAGGTGCTTATAAGTAACATCTATCTTTTTTCTCCCTTTCTTTCTTTCTTTTTTGGCTAAAACCTGGATATCTCAGAACTGTGAAAATTAGGTTTCTATTAGCATCTAGATTCTTTGTGGATATCACTGGTAGTTATATTTGCAGCTTTGAAGTTTCCTCTAGGTCTGTCATTTGGTTAGGCTGCTGATGGGTGCCTGGGGTGTTTTGTCCTCTGGGATGCTATTTGGCTTTAATTCATCTCTGATTATAAGCAATTTATGCATTTTTATCTGTTTTATATAAACATCAAAGGAAGCAAAGATACCTACGTACTCTGCAATCCCCATTACAGACAAAGGAGGTGGCTATGGGATCTTATTTACTTTTAGTGTGAATCTCTAAGCTCACCTTTACAGTCCTCAAATGAAGATATAAGTCTTACTTAAGAAAAAAGGATTGTATTATATGAATGGCAATGGTCCCAACTTTACAAATATATTGAAAGCAGACAAGAATTTTGTACATAGGTTTACACTGAAATTATTTATATATATTTTTAATATTATTAAGTCAGTAAATAATTTAATGTAACTGCTTTGAAATAGAAATGTTACCTAGGCTATGTGCCTGTTTGATGCTCCCCATTCATAATATTGTTATGGGATTATAGCCACTAATTACCACCCAGCCAAACATTTCTCGTTGAAAATCAAATTGGATTCTAGGAACCTAGAAAATGAAGCTATTATTGTCCCAAAATTAACAGACAGTTATTTGTATGCATCAGAGGTGACTCAAGAAAACTAGTGGTGGAGTGAAGGAAGCAAGGATTTAACCCATGCTATGTGGAACCATAATGCATTGTGACTTGAAAGCTGGAGGAATGAATGACGTAGCAGGAAATGTATTGGGGGAACACCTGCTACCCCTCAGAGATATCACTGGTATAAGTATACAGAATCACTATGCACTACTCTTCCCTTGACTGATTAGACTACTTCCACTGTACAATTAAGACAAAACAATACTGCAATAGGAAAGCCCAGTTTCAAGCTCCTCTGTACAGCATGCCACTGGAAGGGGCTGTTTTGGATTTATTTTAAAGATTTATACTCCACTTTTCCAACGTACAACAGATTATAACAATTTAAATGCAGAACAGTTAACCTCTCTCTTGGTGGTGGGCAAGCTAGAGAGACGTTAATTCCTCTCTCCAGTTCTCTAGTGTTCCTGCTACTTCTGCTGCTTCTGCTTTCCTTACAAGGCCTGTATGCTTACAAGATGTGTAAGCATACTCTACTCCCACCACAAGTATGATACCAGGGATGGGGCTTCTTCGCACGCAGAGGAGAATATGAGTATCTGTAAGATTCCCCATGATTTGGTGAGTTGGGAACTTGATTTTGACATAATGGGCCAGTTCGTACAACCCAGGCGGTGAGCGGGGGAGGCACCACGGGGCGCCCCGGGGCCGTCTGCGGGGTCCAGCAGGGCGCCGCAGACGACCTGCACCCCGCACGCGTGGGCGGACCCCGGTGGAGCCAGCAGTCACCGCACCGCAGTGCGGGCCTCCCGGCACTAGGGGGCGGTAGCTTGGGATGCCCAGAGGGGCCATTTGCCCCTACAGGCTGGAGCGGCCACAGCTCCAGACGCTCCTGGCTGCCGCCTCTGTGCGGCCCCCGCGGGGCGGCTGCCTGCTGTTCACACAGCAGGGTGGCCACACGCGGTAGGGGCTTACCCCTCTACCGCCCATGGTTGCTTCGCGCGCACGCACCTCCCGCAGGGGCGCCCCCGGCCGGCGTTCACACGACACGGGAACCGCGGGGGGCTTCTGCTCCCCCGCAGTTTCTGTGTTGTACGAACCGGCCCAATGATTTTAAATAATATAAACTACAAGCTACAGTTGAGTTTCTACCTATCGTCTGATCCAGTGAGCTGGACAGCAGACTGTAACTTTAGCTAATTATTAGAGCTGTGATCAAGGAAACTGGGGGTAGGCAAGAGCTTACACACAAACAGCAACACTTCTTTTTCCTAACAGCAACTGCATATGCTGAATTGTTTTTCAAAAGTTATTTGAGATGAAATATGAGGAACTGCTATTAAGGCAGGAAGAGTCAGAAGCTGGTAAAGGTGATTCCTGACATGGGGATAAATAGCGGGGAAAACTTTACCTGCTGTTAAAGGCACAAGAATAGCACCAAAATGTTGATAATCTGAGTACTCAAATCCCTGCTCAAACATAAAATTCACTGGGTATTCAGAGTAACCTACCACACAGAACTGTTGTGAGGATAAATTGCCCCATTTACCATGTACATCACCATAAGCTCGTTGGAAGAAGGATGGGATAAAAACATAGGGCTAGATCCAGTATTTTCTTCAGCTGGTGGTAGCAACTGGAGTGGAGTTCTGCTTAGAATTCCCCCCAGCACTGGAAAGGGCAGGGGAGAGGTGATTTTCATCCATTTTCCCTTTCCACTGAAGCCTGCAGCCCCCAGCACCACCTCCCCAACCCATTATGAATAAAATATAAAAATACAGAGCATATGACTGTATTAAAAGATAAACAAATAGAGTGCATAGCAATCACTCAGGCTGTTATTATAAAATATACATACTATATAATTTGCATGCTTAAGAATTCTAACCTAAAGCCTCAGGCTGAAATCTTATGGCCACTTACTTGGGAGCAGGCATGTATACGACTGTGCTGTTAGCCTTTTCGTATGATTGAACTGAGACAAGATATGGGGTCTATACAGTTTAATATTCGTTTTTCAGTCATAACTGAATACTATCACATCTTCAGGCAGCCACTTTGGCAGCAGTTGCAGAGCTGGATTCAGACTAAGTTAACTGATCTGAGATCCCATTGAAATCAATGTGAAAAGTTAGTCATGACTTACACTGTAGTTCTCTTGATTTCAATGGGAATTAAGTGCAACTAACTTAGTCTGGACTAAGAGGGTAAAATCCAACTTAACTCCTACTTAGCCCATTGAAATGAATGGGACTGAAGTTAGTCACAACTAACTTAAACCCCATTCAATTCAATAGGATAAGAAGGACTTAAGTTGGATTTTATCCACTTAGTCTAATGCAGACGGTTCAGTGAACTAGCTCAATGCCTTTCAGCATTACAGTCATGCCTTGGATTGAGAGCATAATTCGTTCCGGAAACGTGCTTGTAATCCAAAACACTCTTATATGGCTCAGCTTGTCTGAGTGTGGAAAGCTAAGCAGGGTCAGGCCTGGCTATTACTTGGATGGGAGACCCCTCCTCTAGTTTCCTGCATTGAGCAGGGGGTTGGACTCGATAGCCTTGTAGGCTCCTTCCAACTCTATGATCTATGAAATCTATGAAAACGAAATCCCCCCAAAAAAATTTGTACAGAGATTTTTAATTTAAGCCGTACTACAGTACTTGTATTGCAAGACGTCGCTTGTATATCAAGTTAAAAAAAATTAAATAAATATTTAAAAATTTGCTTGTCTTGCAAAACACTCTCAAACCAAGTTACTTGCAATCCAAGGTATTACTGTATATGGAAGATTCTGCTAGGAACAGCATTGTCCCTACAACTCCTTTCGTCGTCCATTAGGGTAATGCAATCTATATACTGAGTGAATTGTGCTGTATTCGTATTTGAGCGGTTCAGAATCCATATCTTTTTCAAATGTGAAAATTATTTTGATTGTTATTTTTAAAGTGCCTAAAATCTTTTATGCACTTTTCTATTTTATTTTTTATAAACAATCCCTGTCCACAGGCATTGAAGACACGGGAGGATACAGGGAACAGGGCAGATAGGGGAACAGCAAGGAGGAGGACGACAATCTTTACATGCTGACATACATTTTCTATTTTACAATAATATTAAAAAGTAATATTTTTGTATACACATAACACCTCTTCACTGCCCCTGCTGAATGCAGTTAAATATACTGTACTTGCTCAAGCCATCAAGTGATTTTTAAAAAATCAAATGAAACACTTCAAAATTGTAGAATAGCACTAGAATTCCTTGACTACCCAATACTCCCTTGTAACACATAGATAAAATCAGGTCAAAAGCAAATCCAGCTGACATTACACTGACTATTAAGAATAATATTTACAGTTGGTGATGAGTACTGTTTTCCCCAGTTACTAGTTAAAATAATAATAATAATAATAATAATAATAATAATAATAATAATAATAATAATAATTAAAATCCAGTTTGGGCTTTTCAGGAGACAGCAAGCCCAAGAAGGTAAAAGGTCAGCTTTTCAATTTTTACCCTCCAAAAAGCCTCTTCAAGTTACTTTTTCAGAAATATAGAGATGCGTAATAACAATCCAAGATCACACGAGGTCATGGATTCTCAAACTTTCCAGCCCCAGAGCCTGCTTGAGAGAGCTGAAAATGACTGTGGCCCACCGGTCACAAAATGCTGACAGATGGAGACAGTTTGGCACAATCAGCAATTGCTGATATCACTTTATATTGATATCTGATGCCTCTTTGAAACTGCTAAATTCTTTGCCACAGTCATTTAATGGTTTATTCATTTACAGGCAGTCCCCGAGTTAAGAACGTCTGACTTACAGACAACCCATACTTAAGAACAGACTTCTGGGTTCCCTGGCACTGCGTCATTTACGTAGAGGACATAGCGTAGTATACTACGCAATTTGCGTAAGTGCCAATTTTAACATATAGAACGCTATGCGCTGTTCCAACTTACATACAAATTCGACTTAAAGACATTCTTAAGAACGGAACTTGTTCGTAACCTGGGGGCTGCCTGTATTTAAAATATTTCTTGGACATCTTTTAGGACAGAAGCCTTCCAAAGGCAGCATACAGCAGTAAAACACATAAAACCAGCATGATATTATGAGTGATAAAAACACAATAAAAATAGCAATAAAAACAACAGCAAAACCAGCAAGAGAAAGAGCAAAAAGAACCAGCAATAAAAATAGTAATCACATTAGGAGCAGGCAAGAGTAAAATAATATGTTTTCAAGGCCTTCTTAAAAGCCTGCAATGATGGAGCATGGCGGACCCCCGATGGCAATCTTTTCCAGAGATGTGGGGCCACTGCAGAGAAGGCCCGCTCATGTGTGGTCACCCACCTAGTTGCTCTCACAGGTGAGCAAATGAGAAGGGCCTGATATGTAGGCCGATATGGGTGAAGATGGTCCTTCAAGCCAGTGTGGCGTAGTGGTTAGAGTGTTGGACTGGGACTCAGGAGATCTGGGTTCTAGTCCCTGCTCGGCTATGAAGCTCACTGGGTGACTTTGGGCCAGTCACTGACTCTCAGCCTAACCTACCTCACAGGGTTGTTGTGAGGATAAAATGGAGAGGAGGAGGAGGATTATGTAAGCCGCCTTGGGTTCCTTGCAGGAAAAAAGGCGGGGTATAAATATAATTAATAAATAAATAATTTGGTCCCAACCCGTTTAAAGCTTAAAAGTCAAAACCAGCACTTTAAATTGGGCTCAGAAACACATCGGTAACCAGTGCAGCTGGTGTAGTATAGGCGTTACTGTATATGATCGCATCACATTGCCCCCACCAACACTTGGGCAGGCACATTCTGCACCAGCTCATTTCTCAACTGTCTTCAAAGGCAGCCCCACATACAGCGTATTACAGTAGTCCAGCCTGGACGTCACTAGTGCTTGGATAACTGAGGTAAGGTCTATCTTCTCCAGATAAGATAGTATGCCAGCTGCGTCCCTAAGCTGGTAAAACGTACTTCTGGACACCGCAGCCTGAGCTTCCCCAGTTAGCACAGAGTCCAGGAAGACTCCCAGACTATGTACTTGGTCTTTTAGGGGGAGTGCAGCCCCATCTAAGAACAGTTGTAGTTGATTTCCCAAGGCACAGTACTTCTGTCTTGTCTGGATTAAGTTTCAACTTGTTTACCCTCATCCACTCCAAAACAGCCTCCCCAGAATGTGTAGATGGGAATGAGAGGTAGAGCTGAGTATCATCTGCATACTGATGACACTTTAGCCCAACCCTCCTGTTGACTTCCCCCAGCGGTTTTATGTAGATGTTAAAAAGCATGGGGGACAGAATGGAACCCTGAAGCACTCCACAGGCTAACAGCCATGGGGTGGGACAGAACTCCCCCAGCAAAACATTCTGAGACTGCTCCTCCAGGAAAGACTGGGACCACTTTAAAACCATGCCTTCCAAGTCCAAATCTGACAAACAATTTAAAGATACCATGATCAATGGTATCGAAAGCCACTGAGAGGTCCAGAAGAACCAACAGGGTGGCCGGTTGCCGGCCAGATGGGCGATTAATAAATGTAAATAATAAACAGGGTTGCACTCCCCCATCCATTCCCCAGTATCAGTCATCAACCAGGGTGACCAAGGCTGTTTCTATCTCATAACCAGGTCTGAAACTTGATTGGAATGGACCTAAACTATCAGTATCATCTAACACCGCTTTGAGTTGTGAGGCCAGCACCACACGCTCCAGAACCTTGTCCAATAATGGCAAATTTGATGCCGGGCAGTATTTATCCAAAACCATAGGGTCTAGATTTGTTTTCTTCTACAAGAGTCTCACCACTGCTTTTCAAAGCAGTGGGTACCTCACTGTCCCTCAAGGAGGCATTTACCACCTCGGTGGCCCTTGTAGCAGGGAGTCCATAATTCAGCTTTCCTCACGTTAAGTACAGACATTGGCTCTGGAGGTATCATGACTCAGCCTCCCCACTTCAGGAAGCATTTGCTGATCCAGAGGCTCTAAGTCTGGGTTTCCAACATGATGCCTGTCAGACCTCCTCTCTGTGATTCAAACCTGAAGCTTTACTACAGTCAAATCCCGACGCTGCCACCACCGTCAGACCTCCCTCCGCCTCCACCTTGTCCAGCCCACCACCTGAGGAAGCGCTTCAAAAATCAACCCCCTTATCACTCCTCCACTGCCACCAACCCCTTTAGGGTAACTAACTCAGACCACTCCTTTTAAGTTTTAAAAGGAAACAAGTTTATTTATTTACAATGAAGGGTAGGGAAATAGATCATGTTAATAGATTCTAAACATTGACAACCCTCTCTCTCTCCTCTCTCTCACACACTCTCTCTCTTCAGACTCCTCAACCCTCTCACAAAAAACCCCTCTCCCCCCCCTCTCCTCAGCACCACCCACTATTTATATAACACAGGCTTCACCCCCCTTCTCACTCTCTCAGCCAATCAGCAGACATCTCAACATTCCACACTCCTCTCACACTCCCCCCTCCCCTCACATACTTACTGCTATAATACTTTGCCCATGGGCAGGGGCATGACAGTGCCCATGGGAACCAATGTGTCCATGGACACCTCTCTTGGGGCCCATCAAGCTCCCTGCCTCTCCTGATTTTAATTTTATTTCTAAGATTTTAAATTATCTTTTTAATTGGGAGATTGCCATGATGCATAGCAATGTGATGACCTTTATTTGGGTTCAGAAGAGTGGTTTTGTATTTTGAAGCTCAGACACAGCCATTTTTTGAATAAGCAAGCCCCTCCATGGCAGCCATTTTGTGAAACTACCCATGACACTCTCAAAATTCCAAATGTACCCACTGACCTAAAAAGGTTAGGGACCCTAACTCTAAGTAGAGAAAAATGTTTATTATATATTGTTTTTCTTCCCTCCCACATGCTTCTCAAAGTCTTCTTACCCAACTTCTTTCATTTCTTCTCCCCTGCCAGTTTATTTCATCCCTCTTTCCTGATGCTTTTACATTCACTTCCTACAACAGCTTCCCACTCTTATCCCCTTCCTCTTTATTCCCAGTTTTTAATAATAATAATAATAATAATAATAATAATAATAACAACAACAACAATAATAATTGTTGTTATTATTGTTATTATTATTTTCCCCATCCCTCCCAATCACTTCAGCTTTGCATTCTTAGGTGGTTCTAGAGTTATTTCTGAACCAGGACCTCAATGTTGGGTCATAGCCAGAAACCATTTCTATCAGTGTAACTACTGGAAACGTTGGATCTTAGTGACAACAATTAAGCCTGAAATGGGTGGAGGGGGAAACAAATGGTATTTTTAATTAGTAAGGATTGGGCACAGTTTAGCATGATGTTTAAAACAACTTTTAAGAATTATTGTTGGGATTTCCCATTTTTAATATGTTATTTCTTCTCTGAGCCTTCATGATAGGGCAAGATTATAAATCCCCACCCCCCAAAAGAGACATTTACAATGACATTTTAGAGGCAATGAGAAGTTATAACAACTCTCTATTATTGGTGCTTTCAGTTGAGGGTAAAAATGCCATTTAGGGGGGTGGAGGGCAATACCATTCCTCACCACATTTCAGAGCACATTTAATTATTCTTCAGAAGCATATATAGTCAGACCATTGGTCCATCTAGTAAAATATTGACCCAGTTTGCATATAACACTCAATTCCTGGGTTAAACAACTCAGGAATTGGTGCGGTTGCGCAGGAGTGAGCAAGTGCACTGCCTCCTGCCCACTTACCACTTCTGCTTTCCAGAACAACCCAGGAACGCCCGTGTTCTTGGATTGTTTTGTGATGTCCAAACATAAGAACTCTGGGTTGTTAAACAATCAAGAGTTAACCCAACAACAGACCATGGATTAATGCTGGGATTTTTAGCCCCTAAACAAGAAATGGGGAGTTCCTGGGTTGTTTTGGAAAGTGGAAGCGGCAAGCAGGTGGCAGGCCACACACTTGCTCCTGTGTGGCCACACTGATCCCTGGGTTGTTTAACTCAAGAATTTAGCATTATGTGTGAACCCAGTCATTGTCTCTACAGTGAATGGCAATGGCTCTGCAGGGTTTTAAACAGAAGTCTTTCCCAGGACTACCTGGAGATGTCAGGGACTGAACCTGAGACCTTTTGCATGCAAAGTATGTGCTCTACCACTGAGTTATAGTCCTTTCCTAAGGTGGTATATTATGAGGTATAAAAATAATCATTACAAGCTTTCATAACATACTTTTTTCTTTTTCAATTTAGTTTTCATTATATACAAGAGCAGGCCTTTGAACCTGACTGAAAAACATGCCAATGCTACCAACATATTTGTTCCCTTCATCCCACTTTCTGAAATGGCACCTTTCGCTGAGAATACAAAAGAAGCATTTATTTATTTATTTTAAGTGTAATGCCAATTCTCATCTGTATTAATACAAACCTGGAATTCAAACACACACACATATACCTACTCCAGAGGATTGAGAGATACATTAAAAGATATGGTAGGGTAGTGATGCCCTTTATTTGGGTTATTTGAGAGAGATCCATTTTACAGTGGTTTAATCACACCAAAAAGGTGGTTAAAGCTTTTAATGGTTAACTAATCTACATTGTGATTCCTGGAACATGATCACAATCTCATAAAGCAACTGATGTATATGTAAAGAAGTTCTGTATATACATGCTTAATCATAAAAGACTCCTGCTCACACCTGACCTCAAACAACGACTTAAATTCCCTTATGTTTAAAAAGCAATTTGTGGCTTGACCTGGGGTGAACATGGCAACCATAGACATAAGTGCAAATCTGGAAAAATGTGACCTTGTGGAGAGTTGCCTATCTTCTAAGCATAGTGTGGCACTTACAGTGCCAGGTCCAGGTTTTTGAAGGCCCTTGAGCAAGACACCCTCAGTGGGCCCCCTCCCTCAGTGATTCTCCCTTCTCACCACCATGGTCACCAGCTGCTATTGCTCCTCATCCTCTTTCTCATCACTGCTACCACTTGCTTGATGGGCAGAGAGCCAGTGAGCAAGCAGGCAGTGGCATCTCCTGCTCCTCCTTTTCACTGCCACCATTGTCTGGGCCAGAGCAAGAGGCAGACAAACAAGCTGCAATGGTGAAGAGGAGGAGCAACTCCAAGGGACTCTAAACTGTGGGCACCTGCCAGGGTGTGGGCCCTCAGGAGGTGTCCAACCATGCCTACCCTTGATGTCAGCCCTGGGCACTTAGAACATACCTAGTTGGTGACAACTATTTTCAAATAGCTAATTGAGAACAAGTGCAATCATATACCCCCTTCCCCCACCAACTGCTCCCCAACCTAGAAGAGAGAAAGCCATTCTACCCATCTCATTATCCACAAACATTGTAAATGAACAGCTCAATCTTCAAGCATATATAATTAAGTATATACTTAAGCTAAAAGATTACCAATTCCAGGTTACTTCCATCTTGCCCAAGAAAAGGAGAATGGATTTTTCGTGTGTGTGTGTGTGTGTGTGTGTGTGTGTGTATAAATTCTTAATATGACAGAGAACCTGAGGCTTTCATTCCCATTCACAGCATAGAAAATTAGCTCTCCAGGAAAATTCAAGATATATTATAAGAAATTGGGAGGCCATATAGGGACAGAACTACCACAGGCACAGAATATGCAATTAGAAGATCCCTTTACATTTAAAATGGCAAGGAAACTGATGAGGTGCTTTGGGTACATGATAGAGTGAACATTCCAGCCCAAATGGAAAAAGTACACAAAGATTTTTTTTACGCCTCTTAAGAATCATTAAAATTATATTTAGAAGTCGGCAAATGTTTAGTTAAAGGAAAAAGCTACCACCAACAGCCATCTTTCATTTCCAAGTGTTACCCCATGTCTAAAACAAATCTTAAAAGGCACTGAGTTACATATAATTAAAATAGTGATGTAGCATGAGAAGTTTTCCACAGCAGTAAGAGTGCAATTCTAAAAATGTGAGAGAAGTGTGGGTGGCTCCTATCAAATAAATACTACTAAATCGAGAATACAGTCCAACACTCATAAGTCAGTGGCTAAGTTCCCACTGATATTTGGGGAGCTGAATTACACTATAATACAAATCCCAATTGAGGGGGGCAGTTGGATACATTACAGTTGGCTGTTGCTCTCCTGTGACTCAGTCTTGCTCCAGACAAAAGAGACAAATAATCACTAAAGAGAGAGATTGCAAAGCTGAATGAATTCTTTGTGTTTGTCTTTACTGCAGAAGAAATTGGACAGATACTCACACCTAAGCCAATTTTTTTTAGGAGGGGTCTGAAGAACTGAATCAAATAGACATGATAAGAACTTAAGATCTAGGGCTAATGGACAAATTAATGGACAATTCACTGGCTCCAGAAGCATCCATGTGAGGGTTCTTAAAGTGCACAAAACATGAAATTGCTGATCTATCAAAAATATGCAAAAATCGAGCTCCTCCTTAGGAGACTGAAAAGTGGTGAAGGTAAGCACAAATTATTTAATAGGGAATCCAGGGCAGACCCAGGAAATTACAGATCAGTTAGTCCAGTGTTGTCCCAGGAAAATTGGTGGAAAGCATTATGAAACATAGGAGAGCAGGCTTTGCCAAGGGGAAAAAATTGAAATGTCTTCTAAAATAGGACATTCTTCCTCACCAACCTTGTGGAATTGTTTGAGAATCTCAACAAGCCTACGTATGGGGGGGTGATCCAGCAGACATTATATATAGTCTTCTAAGAAGTTTTTGATAATACAGTATGTATCACCAGAGACTCCTGAGTAAACTTAACATCATTGGATAAGACGGTGAGTTCTTTTATGGATTAGTACCTGATTTAGAAGCAAAGGGTAGAAGTCAGTCAGTTCTCATAACAGAAGTAAGTACTGGGATTCCCCAAGGATCCATACTGGGATCAATGCTATTTAACCAATTTAAAAAATGATTTGGTGTCAGGAGTAAGAACTTATGTATTCAACTTTGCAGATGATAGCAATTTAGGATAGCAAAAGCCCAAATTGACTGAGAAGAACTTCAATAGAATCTCTCCAAACTAGACAAAAAGGCAACAGAATGGCAAATAAGGGGCAATGAAAGTAAGTGCCAAGTTATGCAACTGGGAGGAAAATATCCTACCTTCACATATACACTAATGGGATTGAACAGATAGTGACTAAGCAAGACGAGCTCACATCAACTCATTGTGGAATTCTGATGGAAGGGCACTTATTTAATTATTTAACACTTTGCAGAAACTAACTTAACAATCAAGGAAAATAAACAAAAATCAATAAGAGCAGGCGGATAATACTGTACTTGTCTTCTCAGAACCATTACAGGTACTTTGCTTCAGGACCAAGTAAACAGGGCCAAGAAAGAAAAGAGAGATCAGATAAGGGCAACATGATATAGGGGGCAGGGGGAAGGAAGGAAGAATGCAGGAGGAGGCTGGTTTCACCATCAGTGCATTCAGTACTGCTACCAGGGCAGTGTGTAGTACCCCCATCTTAGTTCAAGGTGACAGTGCATGTCACTCAGGTCTGGGGCTCCTGCTGCAGGAGGAGGAGGAGGAGCTGCTGCTAGAAGATTTTTCTGCTCCTCCTGCCCATCCCTGCAATGGAGTCATGGTCTTGGGTGTCCCCACTGGAGGAATCCTCTTCAGAGGAAAAGTTGGAACTTCCGGAGGCAAACTGTAGGGAGGAACAGCCCACACCAGGAGACTGGAAGATGGGCCAGGAGGAACCTGGACCCTTGGGGGAGATGTCCACAAGTCCATCCCTGAAAAAGGAGCAAAGTTTCACCTCTGAGAAGGAAGCTGAGCGACTACCTAGTCCTCAACAAGAGTGTTGTCATCTCAAGAGACAGGTCAAAACCATCTGTGAGAAGAAATGCCCTGTTACAGAGGAAAGCTTCTCATAAGTAGAGGACTTCTCATGAGCAGGGCCCACCTCATGAGGACTAACACTAGGTTGCCTTTGATTCTGCATTAGAATCTCCTCCAGCCTTGACCCTGTTCAACCAGGATAAACAGCCCTTCTAGGTGTACTTAATTTCCCAGAATCTAGAATAACACTTTTCACAGCTTCTGCTGGTTAGCTTGGAGGGTCTGGTGCACAGTGAAGAAACCCCAGCTGAGGGCGACACCTATCAGATGGGCAAACCATGGAGAGGGTCAAATAAGGGCCATGTACATAGTCCCAGGACCAAACCCTAGCATCCCCAGCCACATGGTTTATGGTGGTCTGGTCCTAAAGAGCCACCACATGGGATTTTGGAGAACTGTAGTCAGTCAGAGACAACTCAATTAAGTGAATGGTGCCATGACATGTGCCTGCCAGTGCATAGGCTCTGACAGGACAGGTCACAGGAGTCTCCCCAGGGCATCCCAATCACAAAACCTGCAGTTCCTGGGTCCACTTATTCTAAGTGGAAGAGGCCGCTGCTGGCTGCCACTAACCATAGGAGGACTCCACATGAAACCCACAAGGTGAATATGTGTGCTGCATCAACATCCGTCTGTACCTCTGAAAAATGTTTAAGTTGTAAGGTGGGGTATATTTAATTAGTTAATTAATTAATTAGCCAGTCACTCAGGATTGAATCCTCAACCCCACTGCACCACCAAGCATGGTAATGGAAGGCCCTGAGGCCAACCTCTTCATGGCAAGCAGTGGTCCCATCATCACAGCCTTTTCTGCTGTTGATAGCTTCTAAGCCCTCTCTTCCAAGGACCTCCCCTTCTCATCATTTTTGCCCTCCTCTGTAGACTCCTGATGGAGCTCAAGAAAGAAGGGGAAGGGAGGTCCAGTACGGCGGATGTCATGGAAGGTTCAGAGAACACCAGTCGGGAAGCTAGATAAGAACTGTATTGTCTCTCTCCAACAAAAACAGAATGGCAACAACAACAAAACTCCTCATTTCACCTAGATACAACTAACTCCTGTGTGACACCAGCCACACATTGGATCTGTGCCAGTGTTGGTAGACAAAATTATGTGGACCACACTGGTAGCTGGATGAGGGGAGATGGGGATGAGGTTAAGGGGTTGTACCTCATTCCATATCCCCAATTACCAGTGTCCCATCTGTCCTTGTACGGTGGTCCTGTAGGCATCTGGTTGGCTAATGTGGGAACAGAATGCTGGACTACATAGGCCTTTGATTTGATCCAGCATAGCTCTTTGTATTCATTCATTCATTCAATTTCATTTTTATACCGCCCAATAGCCGAAGCTCTCTGGACGGTTTACAGCAATTAACAAGACAGTCCCTGCCCGCAGGCTTACAATCTAATGCTCTTATGACTTCCTGTGGCTATCCTGAGAAAGTCTATGATGTTCTAGATTGGCAGAAAGTGGTTGGAGGAGTGCTTCCAGGTGTCCCAGTACTTGTGTTCCTAGTAGGAAGTCACTTTCTCAGCCTTCCACCAGGCCCTCAGCTCTGCCAGGGTCCTCCTTCGGAGCCATTTCTGGAACATCAGCATAACGTAACAGCCACAGGACCAATATTGCCTCCCAAAAAGTTGCTCTGCCTGATTGTTACCACTCCTACAGCCATTCTAATGGCAAATATCATGGCCCAACCCTGACATAGATGCTGAAGTAATGCTGGGTGACATGCTTTTTAAAAAATATATTTATATTCTGCCTTTTTTCCTGCAAGGAACCCAATGCGGGTTACCTAATCCTCATCCTCCTCTCCATCCTATCCTCACAACAACTCTGTGAAGTAGGTTAGGCTGAGAGACCATGACTAGCCCAAAGTCACCCAGAGAGCTTCAAGGCCAAGTGGGGACTAAACCCCGGATCTCCTGAGTCCCAGTCCAACACTCTAACTATTACACTACACTGGCTTTTAAATCCGAATGTCTCTGAGATCCTGGTTTGATAGCTATGTACTCAGATGGTGGCACTGAGTTAGAGCAATATAAGAGGCAGATACTACCTGCTAATATTTAGAACTGAGAAAGTGTGTAATATGAGATTAAGTGTATGTTCAGAACTACTTAGAGTAGGATAGGCTGATTTCAGTCAAGGCTCAGAAAATGATCTAAAGGCAGATATGGTGCAGTTCTACTCAAGAAGGTAAGCAGGTTTGGCAATATAAGCTGCCTGTTTGAGAAACTGCCTGAGAGCCATATGTAAGCCCCTCTGAACTTCTTCAAAAAAAGAGCAAGGTGTAAGTGTTAATTAAAAAGTTAAATCACCAAGAACAAAGACCAATTTAAAACAAGTTTCTCATTTATAAATAAGTATGCATATTAACTGGTTGATATAATCACTAAAACATGCTGACACTACATAGGTAAGCCAAAACCTTTGCTTATACATCCCCACTTGCTTTTTGTGTGATAGTAGTCTATCCATTTAAAGACAGGAGAGGCAATAGTGGAATTAAAGGACTTTGATTTCTGTACACATGGCAAAGACACTGAAGAAGGCTAATTTCTTGAATACTAAGAGCCCAGACCTTTCCAGAAGCAAGGTTTGCTGCTTACTGGACAGATTGCTTCCTTTCTCACAGAAAAACAATGAACATACATTCATATTATTGGCTAGTAGGCAGCGTTATCAATACTCATAATGTGAGACTAAACTGAGTAGTTGTAAGAGGGCATGAAACAGGCGTACCTAGCAGCTTCTCCTGGAGCAATGGCTGAATTTCAGTGGCTGTGATGACATAGCCAGTTTCTGCCTCCCACAAACTCTGAACCCCATAATTAAAGATATAGTGCATGTTATCCTTTTAGTGCTTGACCTCAAAACACATTTTCCCCAGTTCTCTCTTTACATGGAAAACAACCCTTAAGACAAGAACCACAACCAAGAGAACTGTCAATATTCCAAGTACTGTAAACTCCAGAAATTTACTATGCAATCACTATAATGAAATATTACACCCAGGCATAGGAGAGTGACTAGGGGACTGTATATTTGAATCTGAGCCTTTAAATACCTCTTCTGCACACCTGTGGAAAAGAAGGATTTAATTTCTTGCATAACGAATTAAACTACAGACTCTTTGTAGCTTAAGCAGTTTAACAATGACCTGGTTTGCACATAACACTAACCAATGGTTTATTTAAGCCACGGTTTGTTGCCTTACCCAGGGTTTGTCTGGCAGACGACTGAACAAACCATGGTTTGTTTTGTCAGTCCCTGGGTTGTTGTTTCCCTCCTCCTTCACCGGCTTCTTCCATATATCCCAAATGCTTTTGCAGCGCTGTAGTACTGGCATGTAGAGCAACTGGGTTATTTTACCACTCTTGCCTACTGCCTCTGTAGCCTGGCGAAACAAACCATGAATATCCCACGGTTCTGAGTTCACACATAACGACAACCCATGGTTTAAACAACTCAGAGATTACAACATAATAAATCATTGGTTTTTCTGGGTTGTTCGTGGTTAACAAACCATGGTTAGCACATCTGCATTCACACATCACAACAACCCAGAATTCAACAACCCATGTGCGAACCAGGTCAATAACTTGTAGCATTTAGGACTGTAGCTAAGAATGGATAGTAGTTACAGTGCTCTTCTATGTAGTTATTTTATTATGAGCATGAATCTAACTCCACAAAAGCCCTAGGCAGCTTGGAAACACATTAATTTCAATATAATCTAGAGGAAAAATAGATGGTAGGCTGAGTTCAGTAAGAAAAATATACCGTACCTAGACCTGTCAGTTTCCCTCCTAACTGAGGTTGGATCCCCAGGTTATAAAGAAAGGAATTTGGGTGGTAGTAGTTGCCCTGATTTTTTTCAAACATAAAATTTGGTTAGCTTACCATAATTTTAAGTCACCCAGCTATGTTCCGAAAGAGACAAGTGTGTGGATCACCCAGTCCACTTTTGCAACTTTAACAGGTATCTACTAAATTATGTTATGCTGTTCTTCAGAAAAGACAGAAGTTCATTCTATAGATCAGTGATGGCGAACCTTTTTGAGCCCGAGTGCCCAAACTGCAACACAAAACCAACTTATTTATTTCAAAGTGCCAACACTGCAATTAAACCTGAATACCGAGGTTTTAGTTTTAGAAAAACAATTCATACAGTTGTCCGAACTAGTTAACATCTTTTGTCTTAAAAGAAAAACACAATAATAGAGCTTTCAATGATACAAACAGTTTTTTGTTGAAAAAAAAATCAACTCAAAAAATTATTATAGTACTACATTATACACATAGCCTGAAGGGAATTTATACAGACTTTTTAAATAATTAGGCACATGTATTTTTGGATAAGGGATTCTCAACTTGTAATATGATTATATGCCAGACTGAAATTGTATGGGGCAAGCTTTACCCCGGGTCCTTTCCCTGCTTCTACAGGTGTCGGATTAGTAAAAGTAAAAGTCAACCTGTACTAGGATGAGCAAGATAAACAAGAAAACTAAACGTGCTTAACACATTTTAAACACTTTATGTCTTGGACTGCAAACACTGCATTAGGTACAAGTTTGCATTGGGCATGCTTTTGCACAATTAATTCTCATACCACCCAAATTCAGGCCTCTGTTCCCTCCACTGGCTAAGGGGTTCTTCATTCTCAAAGTGATTTTTGCTATTGCATGCATGCTGATAATTTGTCAAACCTTGGCTCATACTCCGTTAGTTTGAGAGCAACACGTGCAGCACTCAGGTCAACTGTTAGGGCTTTACATCCAAGCCATGCTCTGTGCATCATTCTTCAAAATCTTTAAAATGTGATAACAATGTAGAAAAGAATTCTGTAACAGGAATTCTAGAATAAAATCATTCTGTTCCACACTGTGAGAAAGAACAAGATCATTAGTGTTATGCAGAAGGGGACGGTCTTTTCGCGATCTGGTGACCAATGGCTTGAGTGCCAACAGAGAGGTCCCTGCATGCCAGCTGTGGCAACCGTGCCATAGGTTCGCCATCACTGCTATAGATAATGAGAAAAAAGGGGACTTTGAATAATCACAGAAAGGGAAATATGTACATGATTTTGTGTTACCTGCAGCATAAATAGATAAACTCTTTTAAAAAGCAACAAGGCAACAAGAGCACGCAAGGAAATGTTCTCCCTGTAATTGAAGATAAATAATAAACAATTACTTCTCAAATAATGTTAAAAAATAATGGCAACTTGAAAAAACTCAAGTATAATATACTGAGCTGAATTTAAAATCTGTCTCCAACAGATGGAAGGGCTTCTTCTGTCAGTGGGAGACTTCTGAGCCAGAAGAGGAATCCTGCTGATGGGAGAAGCGGTGATCTCCATCAATTCAGACCCTGCCAGGAAAAAACCAGGAAAAATCGGGGGGGGGGGGGGATATTTTTTCCGTTTTTTCCTCGAAGCTTTTTTCCCAATTTTTTTTTTGAAAAAAATGGATTATGAAATATTTCTTTCAGAATGATGAATAAAATGTTTCAGACAAGGTGTTCATATATTACTTCCCCAAAATGTTTTCTAAAAACTATGTAATAGATATTTATGTAAAACTATGTACAGTATCAGATCATTACAATTCTTGTGTCCTCTTTCTGCTCCTTCTATAACACCAGTATCATCACAGAGATTCCCCAGCAGCAACAGCATCTTTAAGTAAACAAACATTGAAAACAACTGCATCTAAAAATACTCAGTAGCTTCATTTGTAGACAAGATGACACTTGAAAATCAGGAAAAAAATGAACAGGCTCTTACAAGAGCAATATATTCTTCTGGAACCCCACTGTCAATAACTGAAAATGCATACTTACTGGCAGAAAGCTTTTAAATTACTAAGACCATCATACCATTTGCCTAGCAGACATTCTTTGAGCAAGCCTCTTTTAGAGTCAGAATGCAATCTGTGCAAGGAAAAATCAACGAAGCACTGTGTCTTGCAGTACTTACATATGGGTGAACAAATGTGAGGGGAGAAGGAATCATAAACTTTGTGATAACAACACCTCAACCAGTATTTTTACAGAAGCATTGAAACAGGAAGAGACATACTGCAGAGTATATCAGTTGTAAAATATGTGAAGTCCTACAGAAAATTGGGAGTGGTACTGTATTTGCTTTACTGACAATGCAAGTAATATGAAAGTGGCATAGGATGTGCATGTCATGGGCTAAACTTGCTTCTTAAAGAACTCATGAAACTGGACACCCTCCAAAAGATATGTAGATGAGCAAAACCAGTTATAAAAGAAGTAAAAGCTACTCATATTGTAGCTGCAGTCTTCCAGAAGAAGCAAGAAGAAAAAAATGCACAGAAGAAAATAGTGACATTGAAGCTCTGTAGTAAAGCTTGATGGGGTGGAGTGGTGATCTCCTTTGAAAGTTTACTAAAAACAACAATAAAGAAGCTCTTCAAGAAACAGAAATAGTTGAGGATCTTAAAGTATCCAGACGTGTAAGGAACATTGTACTTGATGAGGATGTCTTCTGGGTTCAGCTGCAGAACTCCCTGAAGATTCTAAAGCCAATTTCTTCAGCAATCACTGCATCTGAATCAGATAGTACACTTTTGTCAGAAATTCCTTACCAAATTGCCAAGATAAAAACAAGTGTTTTTGAGAATGTAAGTGTATCTCCACTTACACAAGTAAGTGTGTACACAAGTAAGTACACAAGTAAGTACACAAGAAATTTAAGTGAACAATTTTATTAAGAAATGGGAAGAATTTTGTTGCCATCTAATTCATGCTGCTGCAAATCTGTTGAATCCAAGCCTCAAAGGCAGAAATGTAAGTGCGGATAGTACTGCTGCTGCATTTGACTGGATTACAAAACAAGCAGCACACTTAGGACTTGGAAAGGTACTTTCAAATGTTGCAGAATACAGAACATCTTCAGGGATATGGTCCAGGAATGCAGTCTGTGATTCTGCCAAACATATCCCTCCAGCAACATAGTGGCAAGGTCTTTGCACAACACAGGGCGTGTTCACGTGACACGCCCAGCTAGCGGGGTACGTCAGCACGGCATACCACGCTGCACCACGTGGGGCGCTGCAGACGATCACCCCCCACTCTAGTGCAGTTCCGCCCGCCGCCAGTGCAGTTTCCAGCCAGCGCCCCAGTCCTCCACTCGTGCAGGGCATGTATCCCAGCGGCCTTTGCAAGCCCAGGAGCAGCGCAGAGGAAGAAGGGGTGGGAAGGTGCCCGCCTCGCGAGAGCTTGCGGAGCTGGCGCAGGCCTGCTGCCTCTCTCTGCCCCCCAAGCACTTATGACAAGGAGCATGGCTCCCGATGGCAGGAAGGCGGCCCTGGCTGACGACGACGATGAGGAGGTGGTGGTGCGGTGGTGACATTAACAAGAGCAGACTCCTCCCCTCCACGTCAGCCGAGAGGTTTCCCCGCTACGGTCGGGTCCACATTCCTGGCTATGGCGGGGAAATCTCTCGGGTGGCAGAGCAGGGGACGAGAATCACCCCCCACTCCACCCTTTGCTTTCCCGGGTGGGGAAAGCAAAGGGTGGAGAGGGCGGCCGAAGCACCTCCCTCCACACAGCTGCTCGGCACATGGAGCAGCCACAAGGATCAGAGCACGGCCTCCCCCTGTGAGGAAACCTTTCAGGGACGAGGCTGTACTGTGATCCCCATAGCTGCTCAGCATGCCCGGCAGCAGAACGGAGTGGATAGCTGCCTCCCCTTCCAGAGCTCTACTCTGGAGGAGGAGGCGGGGTGCCCAATCTGCTCCTCAGCAGGGGCGGTGACAGATGCCTCCTGGTGCCATTTTGGCACTTCAGGAGCAGCTGTCGACTGTGCTCTATGGCCAGCCGCTTAGCAAGAGCGCCAATGTCTGCTCTTGACAAAAGGCTCGCTGGTTCTCAGGCCCATGCCATGATGGGTCGTGTTGTCTGGGTTCAGACGACACAACAATCGTGGTACGCAGAAACCCTACTGCAAACCATGGTTTCCTAGCGTGGTTTCCAAGGCCGAAACATACCACTGCGGCATGGAACACCTGCATTCACACACCACGGTGAACATGCCACGTCGAACATGCCACGGCGGCATACCAGCGTGGCTTGCCGTGTCATATGAACCCTCCCACACTCAGGGCCGGTTCATACGACCCAGGCGGCGAACGGAGGAGACACCACGGGGCGTCTGCAGGGTCCGGCGGGGCGCCGCAGATTACCTGCGCCCCGCACACGTGGGCAGACTGCGGTGGAGCTGGCAGTCCCCGCACCACAGCGCAGGCCTCCCAGCACTAGGGACGGCAGCTTGGGATGCCCAGTGGGGCCGTTTGCCCCTACAGGCTGGAGCGGCTGCAGCTCAGGCGCTCTGGGCTGCCACCTCTGTGCAGCCATGGGAGGCCCCCGCGGGACGGTCGCCCACTGTTTGCACGGCAGGGTGGCCACACGCGGTAGGGGCTTACCCCTCTACCGCCCATGGTGACTTTCCGTGCTTCCCACACATGGCCGTCCCGCAGGGGTGCCCCCAGCCGGCGTTCACACAACATGGGAACCGCGGGGGGCTTCTGCTCCCCCGCGGTTCCCGTGTCGTGTGAACCGGCCCTCAGTCTCTGACTCCTCTTGCTTCCCACCTACTGCAGATTCCTCCATCTTCTGCAGCATGTGAAAGAAACTGGTCAATGTTTGGAAATACACCAAATCAAGAAATAAACTGACATTTGAAAGGGTAGAGAAGCTTGTTTCAATCCAGGTAATCCTTCAGTTTTTAGAAGTCCATGATAACTATGATGAAGACAAAGATGAAGAAGCAGAAGTAGAAACTGAAACTGATAGGAATAGCTCAGAAAATAAGAATGAATAAATTTCATGTATATTCATTGAGTCTTGGTTCAACTCCCCCGACCCTTTTCCTCCTCAGTTCTTTTTATGGGAATGAGTAGAATCATAGAAAAGTAGAGTTGGAAGGGGCCTATAAGGGGATCTCCTCACCACCACTGCCGGGGAGAAGAGCAAGCCAGGCAGGTGGGTCCAGCTCTGCTGCTGCTGCCGCCGCCTGTGCAAGGCCAGCCCACCCCACCGCACCTGTGGGACTGCTGCCTGCCCCCTGCAGGCCCGGGCTCAGCCGGGAGCCGCCTTGCCCCACCTGCAGCTGCTTGGAAGGGGACTATAAAGACCAGGCCCCAGCTGACCCGGGCATCTCCTCACCACCACTGCCGGGGAGAAGAGCAAGCCAGGCAGGTGGGTCCAGCTCTGCTGCTGCTGCCGCCGCCTGTGCGAGGCCAGCCCACCCCACCGCACCTGTGGGACTGCTGCCTGCCCCCTGCAGGCCCGGGCTCAGCCGGGAGCCGCCTTGCCCCACCTGCAGCTGCTTGGAAGGGGACTATAAAGACCAGGCCCCAGCGGGGTCACCCCTTTGGGGGAGCCACTTCGGGGGTGGCACGAGGGCGAGGGCCTGTCCCCCTGCTGTTGGGGATATAGGTGGGGCTGGGAGTTTTAAAAAGGCCCTTCCTTTTTGAAGGGTTGGGGCTTTTTAGGGGTTGATTTTAGGGGTGGGTCTCCCGCCTGACTGGCGGAAGCGAGGGGGCATGTGTCTCTCCCAGGGAGATAGTGGGGGGAGTTCTGGGGGGCAAACGGTACCAACGTTGAGCGGCAGGCGCTGGCAGAGCGCTAGGGGCAGGCCACGCCGAGTAAGGGGAACAAGGGATCGATGCTTAATATCTATCCCTTGTTCCGGGCCTGCCCAGAGCCAAGGGATAACTGGGGGATGTGTTGCTCCTCCCCCCACCCTGCGTTTGCTGTTGTGCAATGCCAGGTCCGTTACCCAAAAAACATCTCTCATCCATGACTTGATCATAGATGAGGGTGCGGACCTGGCATGTGTTACAGAAACCTGGCTGGACGAGGCCGCTGCTCCAACTCTGGCGGCCTTGTGTCCGGCCGGTTTCTCATATGCCCAGCAGCCAAGGGTTGGGGGACGGGGAGGGGGAGTGGCTGTTATTTACCGGGAGTCCTTGGTCCTCACCAGACTCCCTCTCCGGGAGACCAAGTTTATTGAGTGCATGTACTGGAGGTTGGGTCCAAAGGGCAGCCTGGGGATTCTTCTCGTGTACCATCCACCCCGCTGCACGACAGACTCCCTGGCCGAGGTGCTGGAGGTGGTCTCCGATGTGCGTGTGTTGTCCCCCAGGCTAGTGGTGCTGGGGGACTTCAACGTGCATTCGGGGGCTTCCCTCACTGGGGCACCTCGGGACTTTATGGAGACCATGGCTTCCTGGGAGCTGCACCCTGTATTAACTGGACCTACCCATGTAGCCGGTCATGCACTGGACTTGGTTTTTGTTTCCGGAGAGGGGGGAAATGATCTGGAGATCGGGGGTATATCCACCACCCCCTTGTCATGGTCAGATCACTATCTGGTGGGGTTGGATTTCTCGGTGCCACAACCCCTCTGCAGGGGTGAGGGACCTATTAGAATGGTCCGCCCCAGGCGTCTTATGGATCCGGATGGATTCCTGAACGCGCTTGGGGAATTGGAGCACACAAACGGTAGCTCGGTCAAGACCCTGGTGAATGACTGGAATGCTGCAATCACCAGGGCATTAGACCGAGTTGCCCCGAAGCGCCCTCTTCGCCTAAACAGAGCTCGCGCGGCGCCATGGTTCACTCCGTCGCTGCGAGCTCTGAAACAAGAGGTGAGAAGGCTAGAGCGCCGATGGCGAAATTCCCGCTCCGAAGACGATCGAACACGGGTTAGAGCTGCATCTTCAGCCTACCGGGTGGCGGTGAAGGCAGCAAAAAAGAATTTCTATGCTGCCTCCATTGCGTCTGCGGAGTGCTGCCCCAGGAGGCTGTTCCAAGTGGTCCGGAGTCTGGTCGGTCCAGTCGCTCCGGACCCACTGGAACAGTCAAAAGCCTCCTGTGAGGCTTTAGCGAAGCACTTCGCAGATAAAATCGATCGGATTAGGAGTGGGATATCGTACGTCGTGGACACAGGGAGTGAGCGGGAGGAGGCCAATGGCAGACCGGTTTTGTGGGATCGGTTTCGGCTTCTTCCTTCTGATGAAGTGGACAAGGTGCTTTCATCTGTGAGGCCGACCACCTGCTTGTTTGACCCTTGCCCATCCTGGCTCATCATGAGCTGCAGGGAGAGACTGGGTGAGGGGATCAAGGCGGTGGTGAATGCCTCCCTCGAGGAGGGAGTGATGCCATCAGCCCTCAAGGAGGCAGTAATAAGACCGCTTCTAAAGAAGCCCTCCTTGGATCCCCAGGATTTAAACAACTTTCGCCCAGTCTCCAATTTACCATTTCTGGGCAAGGTGATCGAGCGGGTGGTGGGTGCTCAGTTGAAGGCACACTTGGATGAAGCCGATTATTTGGATCCGTGCCAGTCGGGCTTCAGGTCTGGACATGGGACGGAGACGGCCTTGGTCGCCTTGGTGGATGATATGAGGAGGGCTTTGGATAGGGGCGAATGCTCCTTTCTAGTCCTCCTCGATCTCTCAGCGGCTTTTGATACCGTTGACCACGGTATCCTCCTGGACCGTCTGGAGGGGTTGGGCTTGGGAGGCACTGTATTGCAGTGGTTCCGGTCCTTCCTCTCTGGAAGGTATCAGAGGGTAGTTCTCGGGGAGGAGGCTTCGGACCCTCGGCTGCTCACTTGTGGAGTGCCGCAGGGTTCCATCCTCTCCCCGATGTTATTCAACATCTACCTCAAGCCGCTGGGAGCTATCATCAGGAGGTTTGGGGTGCAGTGTCATCAGTATGCGGATGACACGCAGCTCTACCTCTGTTTTAAGTCCTCACCGAGGTTGGCCGTTGAGACCCTGTCCAAGTGCCTGGAGTCAGTGGCTGGCTGGATGGGAAGGAACATGCTAAAACTGAACCCCGACAAGACCGAGGTACTTCTGGTGGGGGACAAGGGAAGGTTAGGGGATGTTGACCTGGTGCTGAATGGGGTACATCTACCCCTGAAGGACCAGGTCCGCAGCTTGGGGGTCATTCTAGACTCCCAGCTGTCCATGGAGGCTCAGGTGGCAGCTGTGAGCTGGGCGGCGCTGTATCAACTCCATCTGATACGGCAGCTGCGCCCCTACCTTCCTAATCACCTGCTCCCATCAGTAGTTCATGCCTTGGTCTCCTCTCGCCTAGACTACTGTAATGCGCTCTACGTGGGGTTACCCTTGAAGACGGTCCGGAAGCTTCAGCTGGTACAGAACGCGGCGGCTCGCCTGATTAAGGGCAGCCGCCGGCGTGATCACATCACGCCAGTGCTTAATGAGTTGCACTGGCTACCGGTTGCTTGCCGAGCCGAATTCAAGGTGTTGGTTTTGACCTTTAAAACCCTACACGGCTCCGGCCCAGCTTATCTCAAGGAGCGCCTCCAGCAACATCAAGTAGGCCGCTCAACAAGGTCTGCCACGGATGGCCTTCTCCTTATCCCATCAGCCAGAGCAGCCAGGCTGGTGGGGACTAGGAAGAGGGCCTTCTCTGTGGCGGCCCCCACATTATGGAACTCCCTCCCTAGTGACCTTCGCCATGCCCCCTCCGTGATGAGCTTCCGCCGTGCATTAAAAACATGGCTGTTCAGGCGGGAATATGGGGTGGGTTAGGTTTTTAATGAGAATTTTTTATATTGTTTTAATTATTATGTTTTATTGTGTTTTATTGTATTTTAATTGTACATCGCCCAGGGTGGCCGGGTGGCCGGCCAGATGGGCGATTGATAAATGTAATAAATAAATAAATAAATAAAATATAAGGCCATCGAGTCCAACCCCCTGCTCAGTGCAAGAATCCAAGTCAAAGCATCCCAGTGTCTGTTTGACACTGTGGAGGAGAGGACTAGAGGAGGCATGATTTTCTTTGTTTTACTAATATTGATGGTTTCCTCTGTTTTTATTGTTTATTGTATCCTTATAAAGTGGCATAACCAAAGAGGTTCCTTACAGTTCAGATGTTCCTCACAGTTCAGGACACAAATAAAAATAAAATAAAAAGTAAAAAAGTAAATTCAGTTTGTAATTATTGTCTGAATAAACTGTACTGTTAATATGCCAAAAATTATAATTTTATGCCAAACCAAGTTATACATAATACATTTTCCTGAAGTAACAAAGTGACTTTCAATCTGTAGAGGGTACTAATACTGCACCACCACCCCATTTTTCTGAAAATATCAGTTTTTTTCCAAAAAATCCTAGGGAAAAAAAGATTTTTTCCCATGGTTTCAAAATTTCCAGAAATTTTCATCTCTGTACATACTTTGGGGGTTTTTGTACGTCCATTCTTCTCTGAAGCCTACGTGATACCATAGGAACAATCTTCATGTATTTCCTCAAGGGTTCGAATGCCAATCAATCGACTAGTCCTGAATTGCCAATGGATTGCCTATTATCTGATCAGTCAATAATGATCAAATACTCTATGAACTACATTATGAAGATAGAAGCATAACTTTTTTAATGCACCATGGAGTTATAATTTCTTTAAATTTGAAATCAGTAACTGTTTGCCCCTGGGCCAAATCTGTTCTCCCCCCCCCCTTTTTTAAGTTCTACATGGTCCTTTGAAAGGTTCCACATGGCCAACTCAGAGCCAAAGGCGGAGATGGAGGAAACAGCCACTATAGCAATGGACTTGCAAGAAGGCACGTCTGGAAGAGGATAGGAGAGAGCCTAGTCCTTCACCACCATGCCTTTTCTCTAGTAAAACTAATTACCGATCAGAGGCTTCAATATTTGGCTAATACTTAATCAGTGCTTTTTATTTTTTGCATTTTTTGACAGGTCAAATAACCAGCCCTAATTTCTTCAAAGGCTTATTTTGCCTACATATGGATGTAAACAGTCACCATATTTATTATATGCATCATACACCCTAGAGCTAGATAGTCATGCCTTGGATTGAGAGCATAATTTGTTCCAGAAACGTGCTTGTAATCCAAAACACTCTTATATCAAAACGAAATTCCCCCAAAAAAATTTGTACAGAGATTTTTAATTTAAGCTGTACTACAGTACTTGTATTGCAAGACGTCGCTTGTATATCAAGTAAAAAATTTTAAAATAAATATTTAAAAATTTGTTTGTCTTGCAAAACGCTCTCAAACCAAGTTACTTGCAATCCAAGGTATTACTGTACTGTCAATTTTCTTAGATGATATACACTTCTGGAACTCCTGCAGGCATTCATAACAGAAGAAATGCATTGTGAGACATGTTTTATATCACAGTACCTTTGATGATGGAAAAAATAATTTGCAAGTGTTTTTTTTCTCTCTTCAGAGAGAAAAAAAATAGTAAAACAAGTTCATATCCTCAGGCATGCTACACATCTGAGCTATTACTAACATACCTCAATCATTGTCAGAGGGGAAAAGTCACTGTCAACTAGAAAATGTAACTCAATGTAATGACTTCTGACGGACTCTTTTAATCCTCCACTTTACCAATGAAGCAGTCACTCTTCATGTTGTCAGCAAGAATATATTTAATTGTAACAGAAGGTCCTCAAGAGAATCTCTCTAACCATGTCCCCAAACTGCTTGTTTGTACTGTAAGAAACAGATTCCTCAGAGCACATCATTTAAAGACTATTGTAGATGCTAGCAAGTCTAAAATATAATCCTGCTCCTGTACTTGCCCAACTTTTTAAGAGAAACCCCCCCCATGTCTCCCACATTTGGGTGTTTGTCGGCCTCAAAACAAAACATCATGATCATTTTCATTAACACATTTTACACCAAGTGCCTACTCAGAGGGAAGACATAAATCCAAAGAACCAACAACACTAGAATGCCACAAGACTATTTCGTTTCCTGTAAATTTTAGGGAAAGAAAATAGTGGCAAAATTTGAAAACACATAGTACACAAAAAGTGGCAAAATTATCTATCATATACATTCAAGAGGTAAAATGCTCTGCCTTTCCTCCAAGATAATGCGATTTCTTTGATCCCAGCAGGAGGAAAAAGGAGGAAAGTAACAAAGCTAAATAAAAACATTGAAGGCAAAATTCTAGTTCCATTGGGTCAACAGGAGGTGGTTATCTATTGGCCTAAAATGAAAAAGGATTTCACTATAAATGTTACAGCATAAAAGAAAGAGAAGTAATCACGTAAGAAATGTTTGTTACCCAATAAGAACATAAGAGCAGCCCTGCTAGATCAGACCAAAGGCCTATTGGCCTGGTTTGCATGATCATGGTGGGGGAACTAAGCCATGGTGGCTTATTACCTCCGCTGCACATGCAGGTCCTGTGCCTGGGGGATCATAATTAACCTCACCAGCACTTCTTGCAGTGTCATGCGAAACCCAGACAGGGTGGCTTGTTGCGGTGGTTAACAAGACACCCACAACCCATGGGCTGTTTTAGGGTTCTGGGGTGACTTTTTAACCATGGCAACAACACACCCTGTCTGGGCTCGTGTGACATGACAAGCTGCGCTGGTGAAGTTAATTATGTAAATCCCCCTGGCACATACCACCGTGGGGAAAATAAGCTACCGTGGTGGAAATTTCCTCTGCTATGATCGTGTGAACCAGGCCACTGAGTCCAGCACCCCATTTCCTACAGTGGGCAACCAAATGCCCATAGGAAACCCACAACCAGGATATGAGGGCAATAGCCTTCCCCCACTGTTTCCCTGCAATTGGTATTAAGATACATGTTGCCTCTGATCTTGGAAGTAGGATACAGACATCACGACTAGTAACCATTGATAGCTTTATCATCCATGAATTTCTCTAACCCCTTTTTAAAGTCATCACCACATCCTGTGGAAACTAATTCCATAATTTAACTGGGTCAACATCTTCATTGTGCTATCCCCACAAACCCACGATCCCTTTCACGGTCAGTCCATGCCAGCTCAAAACCCCATCACCATGTGTGTGAGGTTAGGAATTTTTGCCTCAGTATGCATTAATTTATACCAGGGGTGAGCGATAAGTTGTGTTTTGGGGGGGGGGGGTAACTGGATAACCAACCCAACACCCAGCATTCCATGGACTGAATAACATCAGAGGGACATGGCTACGCCGCCCCTTGATGTCATTTGGTATCTGGCTACACACCTGGACATCATTTAGTCTCCAGCCAACGGGCTTCACTGCATGCGGGATTTCTCCCATTGGGGAAAGCCTGAGCACAGCAAAGTCATCCCTGACCAATGCACTGGGTGGATCATCCACCTGGTACGCTGGCTGTGGGGCTCTGCCTGGCCTGCACCTTCTCCCCTTCCCTCACAGGGAAGGAGAAAGACGAACAAAGCCCACTTGTCTAGTGCTTGCAGAAGCTCCTACAACTGCCAGGTAAGTGCGTAGCCACCACTTCCCCGGGGGAATCCCCTGGTTATCTCAGATCAGATATCACAAGGGGATTTCCCTCTGTTTGACTCACCTTCCCATTGGGAGAAGGAACAGTGTGCAGGGGAATCCCCTTGTTATCTCTCATTGGCGATAACAAGGGGATTGCTCTCTCCACCTCCTCCCAAAGCCCCCAGTAGCCTCCAGGCCAGAGGATGTGACTGATGAAGGGGGTAAGGCCCATGGAGGGATCCCAAGCATCCATGGGCTGGATGGGCAACCTCCACAGGCAAGATTAGGCCCATGGAATGGAGGATTGCCCATCTATGCTTTACACTTCCATTTAAAAGCATTTGCCTTTGGGGGGGCTATTCACCCAGTTTGGAGTGAGATAACAAACCATGGTGAACAGCAAACAGTTCACAACCCAAAAACAAACCATGTGTTCTCTTCATGGGTTGTTCATGGTTAACAAACCATGGTTTGTTATCTCGGCTGGGTTCAGACAACACGATAAGCCACGGTTCAACAACAAGCCACGGTTCAACAAACAAGCCACACTCAACCATACTCAACCCTTGAGTGTGGCTTAGCAGGGGGTTGGACTCGATAGCCTTGTAGGCTCCTTCCGACTCTATGATCTATGAAATCTATGACATCTTAATGCACAGCCAGGTTTGTAGGCACGAGAGCTATCAGTTATATCTGTAAAGTGGACCCTTGTCTAGATTAGTATTGCGTATGAGCCTAAGCATATTTACTCTGAAGTAAGACCCACAAAGTTCAGTAGGACTTATATTAAAAACATAGAACAGTAATAAAACAATTCAGCAGCAGCAGCAGCATGGGAGCAAACAAAGCAAAATGCAAACAACAACAGAACATCAAAAGCCAGGAACAATGCCGCCCTTTGCCTGAATGCAGATTACCTGGTCTCCCTGTGTAGACCTGCAGTCTAGGTGTTACTACCAAGAACAAGCAATCTCACGTCTCTGTTCTCCGCACCTCACAGGGTGGTGGGATGCATAAGAGGACCTTTCCTGATGACTATAGCATGTTCAGTGTTCTCCAACCTTGGATCCCCAGATGTTTTTGGCCTACAACTCCCAGCATGCCCCAGCCAGCTGGCAGGGGCATGCTGCAAGTTGTAGGCCAAAAACATCTGGGGACCCAAGGTTGGAGAACACTGGGTTAGATTCACACAAGAGGAGATGATATTTCAGATACCCACATCCCAAACTATTTAAGGGCTTTAAAGGTAATAACCAGCACCTTAAAGGAAAATTGGGATCCAATGCAACCGATATAATATTGGTGTAATGAAGCCAAAACAGCAGGCTTCTCTCAGCAACTTTAACGTTGTATTGCACCAACTGAAGCTTCTGGACGCTTTTCAAGACAGTCTGACCAGGGCATTTATTTGGAAAGAAGCAAGTTCCAATGAAATTAATCAAATTTCTTTCTAAGTAAGCGTGGTTGGCGGGATCAGAACATCAAACCGGGTGGTCTGAGTCTATTTACCTATTTTAGAAGCATGTTAAAATGACCAAACATTTTAAAATACCAGAGTTCCCCCTTTACTCTCCGTGACGTATTCTAATGGACAGAAACATTCACATTACAGTCATAATAATATTTTAAAGTGAAGACATTACCCAATTTAACACTTGCAGTCTACTTTAAAACATTCAATACATCCACCAGAGGTTGGGGCATAAGCATCAGACTGAAGCTTTGCTTTGTTCTGCTCCATTTGGTACACTCTTAACAAATCCTCAAAACTTTACGTTGATCAAATTATATTAACCATCAAAAAATAGAGAGAAGTTTTATGCAAGGAGGGTCTCTGATCTGACAGCACAGCTCTCATAAAGCTCGCCTGGGTTATCTTCATTACCATTTTTTTAAAATAATAATAATAATAATAATAATAAAATAAATCAAATACATCTGCATTTGCAACCCTAATTACAGACGTCTCACCGGCGCGGGGGCGGGAGGGGGGAAGAGAAGAGTTCCACTGATTTCCTTGGAACTTAATTCGGAGTACGTACAATAAACAGCAGCCAGAGGTGAAGCAAGTTGACTTAAACGGGTGAGCACAGCCACATAAGTAGGTAGCATAATGTCAGCACAGCTACCAAGACAGAATGATAATAGGATAAATACGGTAAAAGCTGGCGTCACTCAGACCCTGTGGCAAAGTGTGGATCTTATTACTGGCCGCGCCACTCTTTCTCGCCGTCACAGACCCTCAGAACTTCCCCCGCGTACCCGTAGCTCACCATTCGGAAAAGCAAAAGCAAAATAAAGCGCCAAATGCAGCGTCCGATAACTGGCAACGAGCGCGGCCGTTCCCCCCAGTCGTTTTCCATCAAGCGCGCGCTTTCTTCCCGTCACTTGGCAACCAAGCAAAGCAGAGGTTCGGCCCTCGGGAAGCCAAATGGACCCGCCCAGTTTGCTTCAGGTTTATCTGCGCATGCGTTGCGAGAATGAAGCCCCCAGAGGCGAGAACCGAGGAGGACAGAAGTAGAAAATATAAGAGCCGTTGTAGACCATGAGAGTGACGCTCCATCTCAGTCCCCTGCACTTCCGGTCTAAAATTGAGCTAATTTCCCATTCCAATTCAGAGTTTTACTGTATATTCTACTAACACACAAGTATCAATTTTCGGTTAGATTTCGTTTCCTCCCCAAAGAAATCAATGGAGAAATCCAGGAGTGTAGAATAGCTGTGATTGGGCATCAATGTGTTCACTCAGAAAGAAAAGGTAGAAGCAAACAACGGAGCTCATACACTTTCTAACAGGTCTCATTTCATGTGTAAAGGGAAAAAAATAGCTTTAAATCTTTAAACGTGCAACTGTCCCCATGCAAATCTGGGGAAAACAAGTCTTCTGCATGTAATGGAGAGCTGGATTTCGGTTGGACAGGATGAGGTGGGCAATTTAAGCAGACTGATCTTTGCTGCAACGGTGTTTTGTACAGGGTGGCCATATGTCTTTTTCAGAGGACAATCCTCTTTGAAGGACTGTCAGATGACAGTCTTCGATTTGGAGGGTTGTCATCCAAGTCCGGTTGAAAGATAAAGAACCATTAGAAGGGGAAATGGGCTTTGAAACAACAATTAGCTTCTGGACAGCAGGCACACAGGTCACCTGGGTCCTGGGCACAGTCTTCCCCATTATGTTGGAAGGTATTGTATTTCTACTTAAATTATAGCAATTATTTCTAAATTTGCATTTGTGCATATAAATTAGCATGTGCAAATTTTATGCATGTCGGTGTCCTCTTTTGTCCATGTATAAGAGGCCAGCCTAGTTTTGTATGGTGGATTTTTTGGTTGGAGATCCCAATCTCTTCCCCACTTCTAAACTGCAATATTAAGTGAACTAAATTGAAGGTGATTTTTTTTTAATGTTTACAAATTAGGGGAAAATCTTTTTCCCCCACATGAAATAAGACCTTAGAAAGATAATTAATTCCTTTGTTTTGCTGCTACCTTTTGTTTATGGATGGGCTTGCTGCTGTCCAGTTGCAGCTACACTAAAATCCTGGATTTGTACATTGATTAATGTGGTCAGCTAGTAACCTAGCAGCTGAATTTTATTTATTTATTTATTTATTTACAGTATTTGTATACCGCTCCATATCTAAGCAGATGATGTTTCCAAGAGGTCTTCAAAGGTAGCCTTACATACATTAGATTGCAATAATTCATTCTGGAGGTTACCAGGGCTAGATCACTGTGGCCAGTGATCGCTGCCCAGGAGGAGGGCTTGTATGAATGAATATTTTATTTACGGTCTACCGACCACACCAATACGTAAAACAATACAATACAAACAAGATACACCAGCTCTTATTTATACACTCAAATAAAAACTTAGAAAATAAAAACATAATCAGACAAGCATAAAAGGCCTAGTCACAATAGCAATATTCAAAAATTTTGCAACTTTCTTGGTAATTGAGCTATCTGAGCCGTCAAGCAGAGTGGACAAAAGAAACTCTGAGGATCGTCCAGGGAAAGTCTGGGTGATTGGATGTATTATGTTTTCTCTAGCCCCTCGATAGAAGCTGCAATTAAAAAGGACATGTACAACAGTTTCCATCTCCTCATTATTGCAGGGGCAACACCTGTTTTCCATTGGGATTTTATTGAATCTACCAT
Organism: Shinisaurus crocodilurus; assembly: GCA_021292165.1. NCBI lineage: Eukaryota > Metazoa > Chordata > Lepidosauria > Squamata > Shinisauridae > Shinisaurus > Shinisaurus crocodilurus. Next base: position 176,775,098 of record CM037879.1, on the reverse strand, counting down.
CCAAAAGTTTGGAGGGTAGAACATTAAATCGAGCCAAGGAAAACGCTCTCCTATATTTTGGAATAGATAACCAATCTAAGTATAGCATCCCATTTGTAGAGTAAAGGTCTGACAGACCCATCGACAAGGGGGAGCATGGGCCCTGAGCCGCTCCATGGAGCTCTTGGAAGTCGATGTCAATTAATCTTTGCTTAACAAGAAATTTAGCTTTCTCCCAAGGCATGGATAACAAGTAGGAGGGTGACAGCCCGGCTGAGACAACCTTTTCCACCACTGCTTTGTTCCAAGCAGACACATGGGAATCTAACATCACCTGGAATGCAAAAGAGTTAAGCTTAAGCAGAGAACAGCAGCGAAGCCAAAAGTGAATAGAATGTATCCAAGCCATACAACTGAGAGAATTAAGGCCAGCTTCCAGATAGAGAACAGCACTAGCCACACACTTGGGCATGCCAAATATCGCTCTTAGAAAGTAGGATTGAACACCTTCAAGAGAGTCTTTAAGGCCAGGAAACCAGATAGGGGCTCCGAAAAGAATCTGAGATACTATTTTGGCTTGAAAAACACAGGTAGCAGCTGGAATGAAATTCCCACCTTTAGTAAAAAAGAACCGTAATATAGCACCCAAATTTTGTTCAGCTTTAACCTTCGCACATCTTGCCTGAACTCTCCAGTTTGTTGCCCCGTGAAACCAAATACCCAGATATTTGTAGGAGTCAACTTGATCAAGCCTGCTATTATCCATGAACCAAGAGTATCTAACCTTCCTCCTTGCAAATACCATAACTTTAGATTTGGAGTAGTTAATTGTTAAAAGATTTTTATTACAAAACCCAGCAAATCCAGATAGTAAACGCTTGAGACCTAGTCGTGTCTGCGAAATTTAAACGGCATCATCTGCATAGAGGAGGATAAATATTCTTGTGGAGCAAATCTTAGGAGGGTGGGAGGCTATTGACCGTAGGTGGGTGGGAAGATCAGCCAGGTACAGATTGAATAAAGTGGGAGCAAGAACACAGCCTTGTTTAACACCACGAGAGGAGAAAATCTCCTGAGAGAAATGGCCATAGTTACTACAGCGCACCTGGGCAGATGTGTTTTGATGTAGGGTACGGATTAGAAACAATAACCTCCTATCAATAGAGAGCTGTTCCAATTTGCTCCAAAGGAGGTCACAGGCTATAGAATCAAAATCAGACTTTAGATCAATAAAAGCAGTGAATAATTTGCCTCCTTTTGGGGTGGAGTATTTGTGTATTAAATGGGACAGAACCAAACAGTGATCAAAAGTAGAGTGGCCAGATTGAAACCCAATTTGCTCCTCCCCTAAGATATCATGGTCATTGATCCAGGCTTTCAATTTAAGGCACAAATAATTTGCATATACTTTCCCCACTATAGAAAGCAAGCTTATAGGCCGATAATTATTTGGGTCATCTTTGGGCCCCTTCTTATGTATTGGTATGATAAAAGCCTTTAGCCAGACCCCAGGGATTACACCAGATTTGTTTATTAGGGAGAAAAGAGCAGCTAATAGAGGGGCCCACCAACTGATGTTACACTTCAAAAGCTCAGACGGAATACCATCAGGTCCCGGAGCCTTGCCTGGTTTTAGTTGGAGTAACAGTTCCTCTACACTGCTTGACTCAAATGAAGGCCAGTCGGGGATGTCAGATGTTAAATGAGGGGTAGAGTTAGAAACAACAGAATTGGGTTTATTAAAAATTGAACGAAAATGGTCTTCCCAAACATTAGCTGGGATATGACAATCAGGAGATCCAGTACTATGACTTAAAGCACCAGAGACCAATTTCCAAAAGGTTCTGGAATTACGGGTAAGGGATGCTGAAATTAACATCTGCCAAGATTCTTTAACAGCCTCTCTTTTTTTCTGTGCCAAGAGATTCTTATATTCTTTCTTTAACTCATAATAGGAATGAGGTACTTGACGTTCGTTGTTTACACGATAGAAACTATACACAGAATGGATTCTCCTCCGAAGACTGGCACACTCTCCATTAAACCAACTTTTTGAAGGTTTTAGGTAGTTCGAAGGGCAAACAGTAGTTTGAAGATGAGAGTGCATATTTTTAATTACTGACTCAAAATTTAGGATACCCTCCTCAGGGGAAGTATCAACAGTAATTTGTCTAAGAGCAGCTATTGTGTGAGGGCAGTCAATAAACCTCTGAAAGGCCTCAACTGTAGACCTGGACCATTTAATCTTTTTGGAGCTACCAGAAATAAAAAGGTTAGAAGAGAGGTGTTGTAAACTTAGCTTAATAGCACTAGGAATCACAAAGGATAGCTCCAGTGGGAGATGGTCACTATCAGTGCGTGCGATCACCAATTCTAAAATTACAACACATATTCTCTAATTCCTTATGAACCAAAAAGTAGTGGACAACACTCGAACCTCTGGAGGAGATAAATGTGTATTCACCCCAAGCATCATTGGCATTAGAACCATTCAGAATACACAATTCATATTTTGAAACAAATTGAAGCAGACCAATCCCAGCAGGATTAACATGTCTATCTTTGGAGTGGCGCAAGCTACCCATATTTTCGCCCAGATTGACAGAACAGGAGCCAAGCAAATTGGGATCCTGAGAATGGGACCCAATCCTTGCATTGAAGTCACCAGCAAGAATTGGCAAAGCACAAGGAAATTTAGCAAGCAGCTCCATAAAATAGCATTCCACTTTGAGCCAGTTTGCCTTAACATTCTCCTTACAGGCCACAGGGGCTAGGTACACGTTAAGCAAAAGTAGTGACAAGTGGTGAGCCCCTATTTCCAAAACCAGTGCTGACACAAACGATTCGCAGCTGGGTATCTCTGTGATTGAAATGTCCAGAGCGGAGGAGATAAGGGAGCCCAAACCTTGGCTGGCCCTGCCCTTCCCTCTAGAGGGAAGAGCAGGCAGACAGAATGTCACAAAACCATTTACATAAATACGATCAGTGGACCATGTCTCTTGGAGTAAAATTATATCAAAGCCAGATAGATAAGCCAAAAAATCAAGGTTTCTGTATTTGGATTTCCACCCGGCGATATTCCATGAGAGAAACTTAATGGGAGAGTGAGGTATCCCTCGACTCTGTCAGTCCAAATCAATAGTTTGATTCCGATTGGGAGTCAGATGCAAGCAGGGCTGCAGTTGATGCTGCTGGGTGGAAATCCATGTGAAGAGGGCTTCACATATTTCTTGGGCCAGAGTTATTGAGTACTCAGAGTCAGTAAGAGGAGGATCATTACAAATGGAATGTAGATCTATCTCATAGTCACTGCATCCTTCAGTTAATGTTGGTTTGGAGATGAATGAAACAGTTGGGACATTATGCATAGAATCTGAAGTTTGGAGGGGAGGGACCTCATCATCCAGTAGCAGTGCACCCTGTATTTGATCATTCCGGTGATTCAACATAGCAGTCCTCCCTAAGGAGGAAGGGTTATCGGTAGGTGGTGTAGCAATGTCACTTGAGCAGATGGATGTGGGCATCCCATCCCCCTCTGTTTGTATCTCTGTAGCTGTTACATGGTCTACTGCTTTACTGTTCTCCTCCTGACACTCACAGTTCTCAATTGTGGCTGTCAGTGTACGTAAAGGTTCTGCAGAGGAACGAGCAGAAGTAATCAATTCCTTTAGACGGTCAAGCTTTGCAACAAGATCATTCTGTTCAGACTTAGAAAAGGATCCGAAGGAGTTAATGATTTGATTTTCCAAGGCCTCCTCATTTGGCTCCAGTACAGATTTCAAGGGAGGATATTTGCAGGAAGGTTTCCTGGGGGAGGTGGAAGATAAGCACAGTTTTTTAACTCCCAAGGACTTAGAGATAGTAGAGTTTTGCAAATCCACAGCTGATTCTGAATTTCTTACAAATAATGGACGAGGAGTTGGATCCTGAAAAACTCTGATTGGAGATATTTGGAGCAAGGAAAGAAAGTCTTTCATGTTTAGCAGCATGCTCGGCAGAGTGGGTTTTTTTTGAAGTTGAGCAACACTCTCTTGTAAGTGGGTGGGCTGGGCAGCCATTCCACATTAGCCAAGTCAATATACTGTGGATGAGATCGTAACAATAGGCTCAGGGAGTGGGTTATTGCCCCTCGTGAACCCCATCGGCCCTGATTTAACTTGTTTTCAACAATATGTAACAAAACTTGAGATGGTTGAAGAATTCGAGAATGATCCCCTCTGCCTGTGCCTCTGGAAGATTGTGTCAGCCTCCTCTCACGGGTGACTCTAACAGTTTTGTCAGCTTTAGCAGTTTTGCCAGTTTTACATTCTTCTTTCCTCCCTTGTGCAGGGGGGGTAGAAAGATTTGATGGGCTGGATTGAGAAGCCACATGTTTCAGAGAGAAGGCATAAAAAGATTGCCTAAGCTGAGTAAGCTGGTTATCAATTTTCATTAAGTGGTCAAATATTGCTATGACTGTCTGTGCAGTCAACAAGCATTGATTGGCAGCAAATTCTAAAGGAGCCTCCCGGTGTAGGTGGGCTGCGTTTTCTTTGCTAAGAGGTGGAGAATTCAGTAATGGAGACTCATCCGACTCCAGGAGTGAGTTGTAAAGGCCGTCTTGGGTCCCAGGAAAGAGGGATGACAGGATCTCTGGGTCTAAAGCCGAGAAGCCATTCGAAGTAGGGAAAGGGCTTGAGTTACTCACTTTTCCTTTTGAGATCAGCATATCATCAATCCTCGGCTGTTTGGATGCCTTTAGCTGTTGCTGAGTAGCCGGGCTTGTCTTGGTTCTGGAGCGTTTTTTGCCCATCCCGAAATAGTGGTTGTTATCAGAAAGATTGTTGTAATAAAACAACCAAACAGTCAAGGCACGGGAAATAATAATAATAATAATAATAATAATTAAAAAAAAAAAAAAACTAAAAAAGAGCTGGTGGGAACTTACTAGCTCCCTCGTTAAGAAAAGGTTTCACTATAGTAAAATAATCTTATCTCCGCTGGCCCGGCGGCTGATAAAAAGAATAAAAGTGTAAAAGTTAAAAATAAAACAAGAATAAAAGATATAAGATAAAATGAAACAGAATAAAACAAGGATAAGAAGGATAAATAACCTTCTGAGGGTAAAATAATTAAGCGGACAGCGGAGCGGAGATAAAGGCTGGCGATCTCATCGCCATCTTGCTGGGAATGAGGAGGGCTTGTAGATTCAGCCTTACATGCCACTTGGGGCTCCGGTGAAAATGCTGGGTCTGCCCCGCCCCATCACACCCCCACACACCTGCAAACTCAATTCTTTCAGGGGAATGTGACCCTGTCTAACAGGCTGAACACCTCCTCCCCAGTCAAACTATGTACCAACAGAACCTCCATCTTGTCTTGATTAGGTTTCAGTTTACTGGCACTCCTCCAGTCTATTATTGATCCAAGACACTGGTTCAGATTCAGCATCTCCACTATTATTTATTAGTATTAATTACATTTATTTATCGCCCATCTGGCCAGCAAACTGGCCACCCTGGGCGATGTACATAAGATAAAAACAGTATAAAATACATTTAAAACAGTATAAAATTTTAAAATCTTAGCCCACCCCATATTCCCGCCTGAACAGCCAAGTTTTTAGTGAGCGGCGGAAGCATGGCAGAGGTCACTCGGGAGAGAGTTCCACAGTACGGGGGCCACCACAGAAAAGGCCCTCTTCCTAGTCCCCACCAGTCTAGCTGCTCTGGCTGAAGGGACAAGGAGAAGGCCGTCTGTGGCAGATCTTGCTGAGCGACCTACTTGGTGTTGCTGGAGACACTCCTTGAGATAGGCTGGACCGGAGCCGTATAGGGTTTTGAAGGTCAAAACCAACACCTTGAATTCGGCTCGGCAAGCAACTGGTAGCCAGTGCAGCGCACTAGCCCTATTCATGGATTCCTAATGTAGGTAGTAGTCTCTCGACACATGAGATACGGGGGGGACTAGTTCCAAACACCCTCCATTGCCTTCCTCATCACTTTCCACCTGTTGAGAGAGACTGCCTACAGCAGGGAGCTTTCTCTATCCACAATTTAATTTAAAACCCTGGAAAATCAGGGCTCTAAATCATGCAGAGAGGAGGCTCCCTGCTACAGGCAGTTGCCCTCAGCACATGGACAGCAATGAAGACAGTAATGGAGGGTGCGGGTGGAGCCAAAGCGAACACATTTGTTTCCACTCTCCCTCCTCATGTAGTATGCCCATACTAAGAATGTCTGAATAGGGCTATTGCCTCACCTGAATTCAGTGAAAATGAGAAATAGATTTATTTATTTATTTAGAGTATTTTTATCCCTCTCCTCAGCCAAAAAGGCCCCCAGAGCAGTTTACAAATAATAAAAGAAAACAGTCCCTGCCCACAGGCTTACAATCTAACTGAATTGAGTGTCATCACCATACTGATGGCACCTCCCTCCAGAACTCTGAATTATCTCAATTCAGTGGTTTCAGATAGATGTTGAAAAGCATGGGGGACAAGATGATGAAAAGCAGCACACCTTTCCGGATTTGACCACCTAGGTAGGAGTGCAACCACTGAACTCTATTGCCTCCAATCCCCAACCAGACAGTCTATCCAGAAGGATACCACGGTTGGTTGACAGTATCAAAAACCGTGGATAGGCACAATATAAAAAGCAGTGTCATACTCTCCCAGCCCTTCCACCTACAAATACAGATGACCTATCAGGGTAACCAAGTCATTTTCCATCCTGAAGCCAGACTGAAATGGCTCCAGATAAGCCCTGGAATTGTACAGCAGAAGCTTTTATTTGAAAGTCAAGCTGTATGTCTCCTTAGATATGTAACCCCCAAACCAAATGTTTCCAGCCACAGGAATAAGAATCTGCTAGAGGGCTCTCCAACCTTGGGTCCCCAGATGTTGCTGGACTATAGCTCCCAGAATCCCTTGCCATTAGTCATGCTGGCTGGGTATGCTGGGAGCTGTAGGCCAACAACATCTGGGGACCCAAGGTTGGAGAGCCCTGTTAGACAGATAGTTCCCATAGTATTCATCCATAGTATCCATCTATTTTGTACATGCGCAGCCAGCAAGGACCAAGAGCACCATGTCAACCTTCAGTTCACTTAAATGTGTTTTGTTTAATATATTTGCACATGTCTTTTTATTATTTTATTTGTTTCTAATTTGTACCTGCTTGTATTTACTTAATTTCAATGTTACACATTGATGAATAGTATATGGCAGTGATGGCGAACCTATGGCACGCGTGCCACAGCTGGCACACAGGGACCTCTCTGTGGGCACTCGAGCCATTGGTCGCCAGATCACGAAAAGACCGTCCCCTTCTGCATTCAGCATCGGGTTTCCATAGTAATTCCTCTCCACTCATTCCTCGCTGGCCTCCACAGGCAGGCACACTCCAACATCTCCACCCCCAGAAGCGGACTGCGCAGGCACCCAGCCCTCCTTCTAACTGAACAGACAGCTCAGAAGCACAGCACAGCGCGCACGCCCGAATCTTTGCGCGCCCGATGAAGAGCCATGCCCTGAGACAGAGCGGGGCGCGATTAGCTAGTGCCCCCTCCTCCTTCCTGCCAAATTTAAGGCACTTTGAAATAAATAAGTTGGTTTTGTGTTGCAGTTTGGGCACTCGAGCTCAAAAAGGTTTGCCATCACTGGTATATGGTATGTTTAATCAGAATTGATCTATGTAGCATTTCCATGTTTGTTTTAAAAGTTTGCCTCATTGGTGTTGATTATAGGTTACTGGTATTAATGATTGCTTTATAAAATGGTATGAAACTTGTCACTTAAAATTTGTCTCTGAACACTTCCAATAAAAATTGTTAATTGGCAAAAAACCAAAACCAAGCTATAGGACAAGATATCCAGCCCCTTTCTGCGCATGCGCATTAACCCACCCACCCGAGAAGCGCGTGACTTGCACGTCAAATAGCAGAAATCTTTATACTCCTCCCTCTACCCTTACTTACTAAAGGACGCACAGCTGCGGACAAATGATGGCTTCAATGCATTCTGGGAGTTGTAGTTCTTTTAAGCCCAACGGTTCGCTTCGCATCCGGCACAACCGTTCTAACTGTAGACTACAGCTCCCGTGCGGCAAAATTTTAAGCGACGAAGAGGGGGCGGGTTTTTCCCCCCACCTCCTTTTTTTTTTAATCACCTTCCGAGCGGCGCTCTCTCTTTGCTGTAGCTGTGACTGCGCTTAGAAGGTGACCTCGAGGAGTAAGACCGGTCGCTTCTCCTATTATCGCCATGGTTAGTGAAGCCGAGCCCGGCATGATTTTATACAGCGGGATGTCGTGCAACTTCCAGTGGGTGTCACAGTGATCTGACGAGATCCTGGGCCGACTACTTGGGCGTGTATACGCCTCAATAAGAGGGAAGGGGGCAGGAAAACCTAGTCTTTATAGCTGGCGGGAGCTATGAATTCCCCCAGGGAAGGAATAAGATGGACCCAGAGAGCGGGAAAGGGGTGTGTAATAATCAGTGCTGTTTCTGCTGGTAGTTTTCCTGTTTTGGGGGGAGGGGCTGTGGAAATGGGAGAAACTGCGAATTTTCTCCATCTGTATGAGCCTAAAGTGAAGTAGCTGTTGAGGCCTCAACACTCGTAATTACGGGGTGTGGGGCGCGGGGACCCAGACCCCATTAACTCTGGTCACGCCTACCTTAGCTATTCTTTTTATGAGGCTAGGCGGTCGGAGGGGTGGGGTGATTTGATTAAAATCAGGAGGAGTCTAGTTGGGGCTTATGGGTTTCACTCCCCATTCCTTGGTGCTTGTGTGTCGTGTCTTTTTCGATTGTAAACCTGCGGGCAGAGACTGTCTTGTTAATTGTTTATATGTAAGCCGCTCTGGGAGCCTTTTAGGCTGAGGAGCGGCATAAAAATGTTTCAAATAAATAATTCAAACAAACCCCCACACGCTCAGAATTCGAGCTCTGGTTGAGAGACACATTGTTCAAAGTGGCAGAGGATGAGCAATGGCAGACCTTGACTGAAAGAGTTTTCTGAAAAAAATACTCCCAGCCTGGGCTAGGGAAGTTGGAAATGGCTCTGGAAGTGGGAAAATCTGGTGAGTGATATGAAGCCCACTATAGTTGAGGGGATCTTTTGAGTGATAAAAGTTCCATTGTTAATCCATGAGAAGCAGGATGAACCAAAGCAAGCCCTGGGTTGCTAGTTCCTCATATGGCAGCTCTGCCAGAGTAACCATGTAAGAAATTGAATTTTTTTTCTTGGTTAGGCTATTTGGGTTTTGTGACAGATGCTGTCTTAAGCCTCTGTGTGGGCATGGGAGGCTGGGGTGGAAGGAAAGGTCTGTGCAGTTCCTCACTCTTTGTTATCCAGTACACTGCAGGACCAGCCTTTTAAAAATAAGAAAAGCATCTCCTCCTGCTCTTGCCAGATAGGTAGCCTCCAAAAATGTGTATGAGGTAGAGACTTTGTCTCAAATTAGTTGGTGCTGGTGATCATTAATAATTAGGGTATTTTTAGATACAGCATTTGAGGGGACAGCTGCAGAAGGAGCTGCCAGGCTTGCTTGCCCAGTGACAATGCCCCGTTTATGCAATTGCTGCAGTGTGTGATCCACTGGTATTGCTGGAATGTCCTATCTCAAGGTGCTCTTCAAGTAGGCACATATTTAATTTCCAAATTCTTGTCAGGACTATAGTCTCAACATTTTGAATTTTTACACTTTCCAGTAAAACATGTGACTTAAATTGTCACTACCATATTAATCAGGTACTGACTATGTTATGGTGTTAATCATTTGCAAAGTACTTTGGGTAGCACTATGTGACCATACAAATGCTCCTTTGCTGGGAAGACAAGAGTAAGGCCTTAAGTAAGTAAGAGTAAGGCCTAGTAAGAAGTGCCCTTGTGGCCAGGGTTGCAAAAAAATATATGATTTTTTGCAATAAATTAAAAAAATCAATTTTTTAAAATTTAAATCAATGATTTTTTTGATTTAATCCATTCCCCCCCCAAAAGAAATTTAGTAAAATGATTTTTGAAGTTTCAGGCAACCACATGTACAAATAGCCTACACTTAATAGTTAAGAACACCAAATTATACAGAAAACATTAATCAGAACTAGGCTACCTACACGACAGGGTTGCAAAAAAATCATGACTTTTTGCAAAAAAAAGGAAAAAATCATGACTTTTTGCAAAAAAAAATAAAATTGATTTTTACTGATGATTTAATCATTGATTTAAGTCATTCTGATTTAAATCATTGCAACCCTGCTTGTGGCCTGCAACTTGTAGGTAATAGGCAGGAATATCACCTGCAATGACCTGACTTCTTTCCAAAAATAGGTATTACTAACTTGTGCAATCTAAAATTTATTTATTTATTTCATTTTTATAGCTGAAGCTCTCTGGGCGGTTCACAGCAATTAACAAGACAGTCCCTGCCCACAGGCTTACAATCTAAAAAGACACGACACATAAGGAAAAAGGAATGGGGAGGGAAGAAGGGGGAATATTAATACTCCTGGCAGGGCTGGTGGAATGGCCCTGCACTCCCTCTCATCTCCCTCCTCTCAGCCTGCTGGAATGGCTGGTCACTGAGTTGTACTCTTTATGCTACTACTGATTTTACTGAGGAATATACTCTTTGATCTGACATAATCAGGATTAAATGGTGTGTTGGAGATCATAGAGAAATGGCCAGCATGAAACACTGCTGCTTTTGCTGGCAGTATGTTAATGATACCATTTCTTTTCTGCTCTAGTAGTTAACAGCAAACCAATATTTCCCTGTATAGTAACAGGATTGTGTTGTGGGTTAAAACTAACGAATACTCTGTTCCAGATCTTTTGTACCACTAGATGTTTCTGGAGTTTGTAACAGGGCAGTGCAGCACATTATCCTTGTCCAATGCATGTTCTTTGTGCCCAGCTGCTTGTATCACAGACTGCACAGTCTTAACAGCCTGATCCTGTGAGCTTCTGTAATAATGCAGCAGCTCATAAATGAGTCTCAATGTTGTCAGGATTGCACTATTGCTTTATGCTGTTCCAACTACGTAGAATTGGTCCATAAGGGTAATCCTTGTGTACATCTGGTAGGCAGTTATAATCTTACGCAATGGCATCCAGTGAATATGCCACATAGTATTCCTAATGCTTCCTGTATCTGTATGTGAGAGTATTTTGAACTTACTTTGGTCTTGGAAATCAGATTTGAATTTTAAACCATTTCTTTGTATGTTGACATATAAGCTATTATATAGAAAATGGCCCATCTTGGGACATGTGCACCTCCAAGTCTAAGAAAGAAGGCAGAATATTGTTCCCCCACTGGCCAATATATGCTTACAACTGCTTACCTTGGGGAGTTAATAACTATTATGCAGCCTGTATTGTACACCTTACCAAATCGTTCTCACCCCTACATGCACACATTTTGCCCTCTTCCTGATTTCAGTAAACCCCCAATTTAAAAAATAATAACAATATAGATAACAGTTTTGAACTCTGCTTGAGGTCTTAACTCAGTGGCTCTGGAAATTTTCATAGCCTCAGCTCCCCCCCACCTGACAGTCTTTGCCTTTTAATGAAGGATCCCATAGTATATGCATAATCCTGAATTCCTGTTTTCAGTCATTTTTTTAAAGGTAAGTTTTGAGTCTATGTAGCTGCACGGGTATATGCATGCCCAGTGTGGCGTAGTGGTTAGGGTGTTGGACTGGGACTCGGGAGATCCAGGTTCTAGTCCCCACTCAGCCATGAAACTCACTGGGTGACTTTGACTCTCAGCCTAACCTACCTCACAGGGTTGTTGTGAGGATAAAATGGAGAGGAGGATGAGGATAATGTAAGCCGCCTTGGGTTCCTTGCAGGAAAAAAGGTGGGGTATAATTATAATTAATAAATAAATAATAAATAAATAAATATGTTGGCAGGTTTTTTTCTAAAAGCACAGCAGAGGATTTGGCAGATGCTCTCCAGGGACCATAGGATTGCATCCTAAATAAATATTATTAGCATTCATAAACCTATCTAAGCCCTCCTGCCATAATTGCTTTCATCAACTATAGATTCTCTATTTTAATGAATCATAACGTATAGATGAACTTGTATTTCTCTGACCAACCCTGTTTAGTTATATATAGTCATGTATATTTCCTCTGTTTTATTTAAATTGTCTTAATTGGGAAGAAAATCTTTTAAAGATCACTGTAGCTCATACTGGCTTCAAACATCTGCCATCCAATATTATATAATATATAGCAAAGCCTGCTAAAATACACACTGTCTTTCTAAATGAAAATAGTCTATCACAAATAATGTAATAAGCAGGGAGGTTTTTCTGTTGAAAACTGCATCTTGTTTCTAATGAGGCCATCTTTAATTCTTTTGTTCAAGCTTTTTAATCTGTTTGCTGTACTGAGCTGAAATTTCTCCTGCTTTGAAATAGCAGAGCAGCTCTGAAGGATAGCCTGCATTTTGTAGTGATTAACTCAAATGTCTGCATGTTGCCTTTCTTATATGGTTATAACTAACACCTTTTTAAAACAATTTAGGATTGTTCAGAGATGAACAATCCTAAGTTCATCTATGTTTAAAAGTGCTTAGCTCTGTTACATATTGTGGAGAAAGCCTAACACAAGTCTGCACGCACACACACAAACACACACAGTCGCCGCCCAAGGGAGGGGGGCGAGGAAGGGGGGATGAAGTCACAGGAGAAGTAGCCAGACAGACCGTCATCCCCAACAAACTTGGTGGAGATCCACAAACCCAAGGAAGGACCATCAAGAACCATCAAACTATCAGGGCAGTCTCAAAGAGCTGTAAAGTACCAGTACGTCACCTTCTTCCCGGGCAGGAATAAGCCCACCTTATACGAAGGGGCAGGCATAAGCCCCACCTGACCTGGAGGGTGGGGAGAGCGGGAACTCAGGGGTAGAAAACCCCTCTCCCTTCCGGTAACAGGTTGTTGGGAACCCAGGGTACTTTGGGGGCAGATTCGTCCTCCAAGCGGCAGCCGGAGTAAGCCACTCCCATCCCCGGATCGGCTGACCCTGGAGCCAGGCTGAAACTGACTAGCGTAACGTCTCTGATCTAAGGTAACTGACCAGCTTCAATACGCTAGCCTGAGAGCCTGTTTCATTGATAACGCAGGGGTCAACTAAGGTTGTGTTGACATTGTAGTATTCCTGGAAAGCTGTTAGTTCCGCTCCGTGTTTTGTGTAAACAAATAAAAGCCTTATTTGGTCATTTAAAGGACTTTGGTTTCCTCTTGTATGCGCAAGCCTTCCAGGCGGTCTCCAGCGCTTGTTCGGGTTATAGCTCAGTGCCGGTTAACCCGTTAAGCGCCGAACTCACGCAAAGGATCCAGGGTTGATCCTTCACACATATATACACACACACATTATCCGCAGCAGTGTATCATTTCCCTATCTTACTGCCTACAGTTAGGCATTTAACTGTAGATGCCAAGGAACCTCTTTCTGTATTTTCTTAACACAGAGAGTCAAGTTCTGAGGCTGTGGCTACTCTTATCTACTACAGGGGTGGGCAGACATCAGGCTTGCTAGATGTAGTAGGTTTTGTTTTTTTAACTAGAACCCTGGTGTCCACCAGGTGCAAAATAGTGGCAGATGGGGAAGCAGGGTGCCTCTGAGCATACTGTCGGCCCAGGAGTTTGTTTTGGTTCCATGACTGAGCTTGTAGTCCTTTCACACATAAATTTACTCCTTCATTTCCACCAGAAATCTAAACTTTTTGTTGTTAAAACAATTGGGAGTAGGAACCTGTTGCCTATCTACTACAAATCACACAGAGATCTACCAGTAGATCCCAATCTACCGTTTGCCCATCCTATCAATTTCAGGCCTTTCCTGAACAATAGAAGGCTACCTATTATTTCCTCCCTTGCCTTATATGATGAGCTTAAGTTTAAAAAAAAAGTGAGTTTTTCAACTTCTGTAAATTAACTGGCCTTCCTCTAAATACCGTACTATAATTCTTTAAAATAGCTTGTGTTTAGGCTCGTATGGAATCCCAACATCTAGGAGATCCCTGTATACTGGGTGAGAACTTTCTACTTTGAACTTCATTCCATTTATAATTTTAAAACAAGTCTTGGCTATCCTAGGACTGAATTATTGCAATGACTTCCTGGAAGTCTGCTGAGCTCCTGGTTGGAAGTCAGCAGAACTTGCCCTCTTGACTACACTAGGAGACGGATCTTGTAACAGCCTTTCTGAAAAGATACATGCCAACCACTAGCCATTACAAATGTTCGTTCTACAGAAAGAACACTGTACATGCTTAATTAAAAGACAAAATGTGTTACCTACTGTTTTCTGAAATGTGCATATATCCTTTCTCTTTCTCTTGCAGGCCCAACCAATCAGAGTCCTAGTGACTGGCGCTGCTGGACAGATTGCATATTCTCTGCTCTATAGCATTGCTCAGGGTGATGTCTTTGGCCAGGATCAGGTAATGGATAAAAGAAATTACAACATACCTATAAGCAGTAAAGAACCTAAAGGTCAATGCTGCAGTTGGTGTCAGACTTCATAGCAAGAATGAGGCATCATTGAATCATACACAGTTGGCTTTAATTTCTTAGAAGGACTAACTTTTAGAGGGGCATGAGGCTCCATTATGAGGAAACAAGTTTTCCATTACTGTGCTGCTTGCTGGATATGTTTCTGGTACAGAATTGTAAGGTAGAATCTTACATGTTCTAGATGAGTCTTGTATATATTTTGTACTTGATGAAAGTGGTGATCCACGCAGTTCTGACTACAAGATTAAAGGAATCTAGTCAGGCTGATCTTGCATATAATATGTTTGATCTTGCCAGATGTTTGTGTATCTAAGTAATTTACACAATGTTTATTGTTTTACAGCCTCTTGTTCTTGTGCTGTTGGATATCACTCCCATGATGAATGTATTGGAAGGTGTACTTATGGAATTGCAAGACTGTGCTCATCCTCTGTTAAGAGGTGACAATCAATCAAAACTAATCTTGTGGTCTGCTTCTAAAATGTGCTCCGTCTGCAGGTTCTTAGGTTTGGTGTGTATTGACCACTGGGCCAATGCAAGACACTGTCAGTTTTGAAGCATTGTTCAATGTTCCAGACATTATGCCAGGATGTGTGAGGAACATGCAGCCATTTTGTAAACAGAAGATTCATAGATCATAGAGTTGGAAGGAGCCTACAAGGCCATCAAGTCCAACCCCCTGCTCAATGCAGGAAACTAGAGGAGGGGTCTCCCACCCAAGTAATAACCAGGCCTGACCCTGCTTAGCTTTCCACGCTCAGACAAGCTGAGCCAGCGTGAGCCACAGGCGAGATGTTGGCTTGAATAAGGAATAGAGTACCAGCCTTAAAAGCCCAACAGTTAAGGCGAAGTGTGGGAGGTTTAGTCTGTAGTAGTGGAAGAAAAGAACTTAAAAGGGCATGGCTGCACCGGTGGAGCTTATCTAGTAGTTTGCTCACAGATTTTGCTGAATGAACTACCGGTATTTGTGCTAGTTAAAGAGAAAGCTAATTGAGAAGAAACTTGTTTATGTTGATTCAGTGATTTCTGCTTTAGTGTAGTGCAGTTCATTTCAGTGGCGAAGGCTTCTGCCTTGCATTATTCTAAACGAATCAACTGGCACTAAATCACTATTTCCTGTATTCTTGAAAGACGTTGGGAGAAACAAATTGTGTTTTAGAGCACATCAAACAAAGCGTAGATATTTATTTGAAGTATTTTTATGCTGCTACTCAGCCAAAAAGGCTCCCAGAGTGGCAATTAAACAAGACAGTAGGCTTACAATCTAAAAAGATACGACACAAGGAAAATGGAATGGGGAGGGAAGAGAGGAAAATAACTTACAGCAGGGCTAGTGGTGGCCCTGCTTCCCTCTCTCATTTCCATACAGCCTGCTGGAAAGGCTGCTGGTTGGTGACAGTTGAGGGAGGAGGAGCCTTTGTGAGGTCTTTCAACAGAGCTGATGGAATGGCCCTGCTCTCCCTCTCATCTCCCTCCATACAGCCTGCTGGAGTGGCTGCTGCTGGTGATAAGATCAGATAATAAAAGCCAAAAAGCTAACTCGCTTCATTACAGTGTATTAATATATTTCCTGCCTTTCCATAAGCTGAAGCATTTGCCTAGGAAACAATAAATTGGCACTTTAATATAAGCGGTACCAGACCTTTTTGATTTACATGGGGATTTTGATCATAGCTGTGATCAAATATGATAAGTCACTTGCTTCCTCTCAAGATATTGCCATGAACTCATCTTTCAAATATAATTGCTGGTTTCTTCCTCTCTGTTTAGAGGTAATTTCAACTGACAAAGAAGAAGTTGCGTTCAAAGATATTGATGTAGCCATCCTGGTTGGCTCCATGCCGAGGAAAGAGGGCATGGAACGGAAAGATCTACTCAAGGCAAATGTGAAAATTTTTAAGTCCCAAGGCGCAGCATTGGACAAGTATGCAAAGAAGACTGTGAAGGTGAATATAGCTGGAGTAATGTAGTGGGTAAGAAAATGAGCTGTGATGCACAAGGCTGTTGGTTCACTCAGCTACTCCCGCGCCCATCCATAATATACAGATTTTAATTCTGGCCTACCTTACAGGACTTTTATAAGCATTGCTGTAATTATGTATGTGGAGTGCTCTGAACACTGAAAATGCTCTATAAAGTATTATAGTTATATAATATAGTTATATTATAATATAATAATATGTAATATAGTAATTACAGAAATAAAGCTGCCATTTTTAAAATTGAAATGATGTTCTTTGTTGAGTCTCTAAAAAAAAATTGTTGAAATATATATTCTATCCAATATACATGACACTGGCTGGTTGTTGTTGTTTTTTAAATAAAATCTTAAGTTGTTAACCCATTTAGGAAATGAGCCTTGTCTCAGTTCAAGTGGAAGATGAATAAGATGCCATAATTTTTCTTTTAAAAATCTGTTTGAGTCTTTCCTTAGAGGTCTGAAAAGGTGTGAGAAGTTGAACAAAGTTGGAATCTTTCCCCACTCTTGTGTAGTTCTAATTGCTGATGCTAAGAATTAAGGGAATTCTTTTTTGGTTCTGCTGTATTGCTGTAATAGCAAATGGAAAATGAAAAAAATTAAAAGGCTGCTTCTTAAAAAACAACAACATTGAGTGCCGATTGCAAGTTTTTCTATATTGTGCCTTTCTGCCAAGGCACCCAAGGTGGCTTACAATTTTTAAATACAGAAATAAGCAAATGTTACCACAAAAAAACAAAAATGTAAACAAACACCAGAAGACAGTTCTCTCAGGCCGATTGATAGTCACTTCAGGAGCTGATGGCAGGAGCTCCTGGCCTGGGCTGCTTCTCTTTAGTCTTCCCCAGGGCACACAGGTCTTAAATAGCCTCACAGAAGGTGGGGGAGGGACTGCCCCAACAGTCCTCTCAGGCTGCTAGTGGTCCCCTCAGGAGCCGATGGCAAAAGCAACCTGTCCTGGGCTTCTCCTTTATTCCAGTTTTGGTAGTTTGCCATTCATCCTATTTAAATTTGCATATGATGGAAGAACTTTGGTTGATCATTCAACAGCCTTACCGTAAATAAGTCTAACATTCCTTTCCTTTCCAGGTTCTTGTCGTAGGCAATCCAGCAAATACCAATTGCCTGATTGCTTCAAAGTCTGCTCCATCCATACCAAAAGAGAATTTCAGCTGTTTAACTCGTCTGGATCACAACAGAGCTAAAGCACAGGTAGGAATGGTCTTCTAGGTTCCAGAGGGCACTCTTCATGATCTCTGATGTAAACCATCTTGTCGAAAGCAGTGCATTTAATTAAAAATAAATACAGTCATGCCTTGGATTGAGAGCATAATTCGTTCCGTAAACGTGCTTGTAATCCAAAACACTCTTATATCAAAACGAAATCCCCCCCAAAAAAATTGTACAGAGATTTTTAATTTAAGCCGTACTACAGTACTTGTATTGCAAGACGACGCTTGTATATCAAGTAAAAAAAAATTAAATAATTTAAAAATTTGCTTGTCTTGCAAAACGCTCTCAAACCAAGTTACTTGTAATCCAAGGTATTACTGTAAACTGGAATATTTGAAATTACCAAGCTGATATTGGGCATTTTCTTCCTCCCTCAATCAAACTAGATTGCTCTAAAACTTGGTGTGACTGCTAAGGATGTGAAGAATTGTATCATCTGGGGTAATCACTCCTCTACTCAATATCCGGATGTTAACCATGCCAGGGTGAAAGTGCAAGGGAAAGATGTTGGAGTTTATGAAGCTGTGAAAAATGATAACTGGCTGAAGGGTGACTTCATTACAGTAAGTTATGACTTGGGGTTTTTTGCTTTGCCTTTTTCTGTTCTTGTCAGTGCACCACAGCTATGTATCAGGAATAGTTAATGTTCCAGCATGAGAACACTATTATAAGTCATAACATTTTTATAAATCAGGAACATTGCTGACTTATTATGAACAGCAATGAGTATGCTGTACTCCCTACATTCTGGACATTTTGCATGTAACTTAAGCAGAGGAGGACTCCATCAAATAAGATGGAAGAAAATCCACGTGTTGTCGAGAACTTGATGTGCTTTCTGATAATCATTAGTGAAATACCTACTAGTATCTTAGCTACCGATTTGGGAAGAAGATATGTTTATCCCTCTAAAGAATGCAAAACAGGTTGACCACTAAACCTTTGTAACAAGGCTAGAACCAAACTACTTCCCTGAATCTTTGCAATGTCTGAACTAGCTCCAAGCTGTCCACTAGTTCCAAGCAAGGGTTTATGGGGAAATGGCAATTTTTCATGGTGTTAAGATGGTTTCTCTGCAGCTGAGCTATACTGTATCCTAGTTCAGACTTACTATATCTGGCTACATTCAGCCTAAGTTTAGTACAGTTCTTCTGACTTAAAATACTACAATTCATGGTATATTGGGAAGATTTTTGTCCATAACTAGATAGTACAGCTATTCTTGGACTTTCTGACTTTTGTCCATAACTAGATAGTACAGCTAGTCTTGGACTTTCTGACAATACTGAATAATTACAGCACTAGGTATAAATAATCCAGTAACTACTATCTGTCAATAATACAGACTGTTCAGCAGCGGGGTGCAGCTGTTATTAAAGCCAGAAAACTATCGAGTGCAATGTCAGCTGCCAAAGCTATTTGTGATCATTTGAGAAACATCTGGTTTGGCACTCCAGAGGTAAGTGTTGCCATGGCCCTTGAAGATGTTTGCCTTGATAATGGCTATTCAAAGACGTGTTCACACAGTATATATTGGGCACAAAACTGATGTTCATGAAAAGATACACAAGATTATCTTGCAGAAGAGTGGGGCATAAATGTGATACATGTAAAAGAGGAAATCATTAGATCTTCTAGAATACAATGAAATGTAGCAAGATGTAGAACCTTCTGAAATATATTTTCACACAAAGTATTACAACATCCATCCCTAATCTGGCCAGTTGGAGAATGCTGGGAGTTGTAGTCCAACACAAATGGAGGGCACCAGGTTGGGAAAGGCTGTATTACAATGTGAGCTACAGAATTCGGGGTAAGCATGACGCTAATTACTTTTGTTTCCTTTACATAGGGTGAATTTGTTTCCATGGGTGTTATTTCTGATGGAAATTCCTATGCTATCCCTGAAGATCTGATCTATTCATTTCCTGTTGTAATCAAGGTATGTAAGAAACGAATGCAATTTTTGAAACACCCCTATTGAAATGTGATGCTATGTAAAACTCGTATTCGCTGGCTTTAATACTGATGTCACAGGCAACATCTAGTGTCCTCTTCCACACTTGGGTAGGACTTGGAGCTTGGACTCCCCTACAGGATTTTACAGCAAAACAATAGCTATAAATCTGCATTGAATAAGTTGAACTTCTGAGACTGATGTGAGCAAGGTGATTATAAAGCTCTCTGGACAGTAAAAAATCCTATGGAATGATAACAGCAGTTCAAATACTATCCCTAAAACATGTAACATGTTGGATACACTCTTGATAACTGCAGACACAGGATGTGCATTCAGGTCTTAGATGTATGCAATGCTTTACACTGATGTTCTAGTAGTTCAGCATTCACAGCTTTGCCCCAAAGAATCTTTGGAATTCTAATTTGATGGGTGGTGGTGGTGAAGAATTCCTTGTTAGATCCCTAGAATCCCCACCCCACCAAAAATCCCACAGCTCCCAGAGGAGAGGGAATAACAAACTAGTTTAGGGAACGATCCTATGGCCCCTAAACATCATCTGAGGCGCCATAGGATAGTTCGGATTCCCAGCTCTGAGGTTGGAGACAGCACTCGGAGCTGGGAATTGGAGCTCCAACCCCCCTCCCCTGCCGCCTCACGGCTAGTGCAGAAAGAACCACACCGACTGCTCTCCGAGGTCGGGAAAACAACCTCTGAGAGGGGGCAAAGGAGGCATTTCGGCTGAAGGGGAGAAGACTGGGGTGGCCAGAATACAAGGTATCCTGAAGCTGCTCCAGCCTCCTTCCCTTTCCCTTTGAAATGCTGTCTAGTGAAAATGCGGAGCAGGGAGTCAAAGGTCGCCTCCGCCGCTCCTCCAGCTCTGCAGTGGATGAGTGTGAGTCTCCCAAGTTTGGGGGCTTACGCTAATACTGCGCCCTTAATAAAGTCTGTGGTAGTTAGTATTATGCCCTTTAGCTAATATCTAGGCTAGTCTTCTCAAGCTAGGCTTAAATTAATCAATACACCAATTGCACATTTATAGTATAACGTTGGAGACTTAAGTTTTGATGTGGTTTAGTCTTACCAATGTATTCTTCACAGAATAAAACATGGAAGTTTGTTGAAGGGCTTCCTATTAATGACTTCTCTCGTGAGAAGATGGATTGTACTGCTAAGGAATTAACTGAGGAAAAGGAGACTGCTATGGAGTTTCTGTCCAGCGCGTGACTAGGTGCTCATCAAGATGCTGGAGATGGCTTAAACACTGAGGAGTCTAAAAGTCGTCTCTAAATTCAACATTGAATGCTATTGTATCAATCAGTTGTTGTTTTTTCCTTGTAGCAATCCATTCATTACCTGCTTTGTTGGTAGTACATATGTGTCTGCTATTGAGTGCTCTTAGGTGAGATGGTCACACAACTAATTTCAAATGTAGTTTGCAGACTTGACCAAATTTTCTTGATTTATTACTGTTTGCTTCTTGTATTGTGTAGTACATATGACTACTTTGCCTCTGTGACTAAAGGGGCAGCAGCCTTTCAGGTTGAGTTACAGTAAAACCAGCTGTACAGTGCTAAAGGTGATTTTATGAAATGGGCTTTAGCATTTTTTTCATCAAGTAAATTAACCAACGGTGTTTACAAAAGGAACCAGAAGCCTCTATTTCTTTCTATTACCAAAACCTAAGTAGGAAACAGTTACTGAATATGATGAATGTACTATATTGGCCATCACTAATTCTCAAGATATCTTACTAGAAATTTCATTAAATGTTGAGTAAGCACTCCTATTTTTCTGTGCTGGTGTTCTGTTTACCTTGCATTCATCTTCTATATAAATGTGAAAGTTTGTGTGTTTGTCCGAAAAACAATCACTGTGCCTGTATGGCCCAGTCTCAGATAGCCAATGGGCAAAATGACCTAGGAGCGCCCCTATGTCATTTAGAATGTTCATGTGAACTGCTGCAGGGGCCCACATGGGGGAACTGGGATTTCATTGTGTAGTCCCGGGGTGAAGCTGGGATTTCATTGTTGTGTAGTCCCGGGCGGGGTGTGTGTGTGTGTGTGTGGAAGCTGGGATATCACTGTTGTGCAGTCCGGGGGGCGGGGGAGCAGGGATTTCATTGTTGTGCAGTCCCGGGGGAGAAGCAGAGCTTTTACTGTGTAGTCCCATTCCTTTCCTATGCAGCCATTCAAAAAAGCGGACAGCAACCTTAAGGAATTTTGAACAAATAGTGCCTATAAGAAAATGACGACCCGGGTAACGCCAGGTGAAAAAGCTAGTAGTATGTAAAACACAATCTTCACCAGAAAATTGGT
Organism: Shinisaurus crocodilurus; assembly: GCA_021292165.1. Lineage (NCBI taxonomy): Eukaryota > Metazoa > Chordata > Lepidosauria > Squamata > Shinisauridae > Shinisaurus > Shinisaurus crocodilurus. The sequence continues at coordinate 176,753,113 of CM037879.1, read as the reverse complement.
TATGTTAAACCTTAAAATAAAGCAATATTCATCTCAAAGTGGTTTGAAGATACAGCCATGCATAGGAAATGTAATGCCTAAAAAAAAGCTCAAAGATTAAGTAGTTTCCCAAATTGTAAAAGTGACAACAAGCACTAAATCAAATGGTTTAGGTCGTTTGGTAGATGTTAATCTGTAACTAGATGTTCTCGAACAGATGCATTCTGGGTAGTCACCAAGTTAGATTGGTAGCCAGCAGTCTCTGATTTCATAATAGGAAGGGATGTGAGACCGCCCGCAAAATGTTGCAGTGTATCCCCATGCCCTAGCAGGAGTTCCTTTGTTCAGGGTGGCTCATCATTTATTTCTCACTAGTGAAGGAAAGAAGGCAGTGAAGTATATTTTAAAGCCATGGTCCCTGACAACAGAGGCCAAGCAGCCCAGTTTTGCAGGCTGAAAAGAGGCAGAGAACTTTCCTTAGTTGTAGCCTGTTTATTTTGCCCTGCTATTTGGGAAGGCAGAAACCTGGGCCTTAAGAGTGTCTCCAAGGAAGATATTTTCTCCCATTGAGTGAATACTGCCATTCACTTGAATGAGGAAAACTGATGCTCTCAAAGGCACCAGGGGTAGAGGCTGGTGAATGGAATTTGAATGTGGTACATGTATCAAAAAGGAATTGATTTGTTTGGGACTCATTCAGCCCCTACTTCTATGTTGTATACATTTAATGATCTTGGGCAGGTTGACTGTGTAGTCCACATGCCGTTTCCAATAGTGGCCAGTCAAAGCCTCCTAGGAAGCTTAAAAGTAGGGTACAAGGGCAAAATTTCCTTCTGTTTGTCTCCAGTATCTGGTATTTAGCGGTACAAGTGGTGTCACGCTGCACCATGAAATTCTTATGTTCAGGGTTCCAGCTATTCCATTCATGCTGCCCCCTGGATTTCCCTCCAACAGTCAGTCAACATTCTGTGCTGACTAAACATGCTTTTTGCCTGGCTTTGCACTTTTTTCTCAATTGTGTTTTTTTTGGGGGGGGGCACACTGTTGCCGAGTCCCAGCTATATTGGGGAAGGGTTGTAGCTCAGTGGTAGAACACCTGCTTTGCATGTAGAAGGTCCCAAGTTCAATCCCTGGCATCTCTCGGTAGGCTGGAAAATCTGCCTGAAACCCTGGAGAGCCAGTCAGTGTTGACAATACTGAGCTAAATAAATCAATGATGCGACTCAGTATGCAGCTTCCTACATTCCTATATTAAAATCTTGGATTTCTCTATTGATTACTAAGGGCAGCTCTCGTTTCTGTCCCAATATTTAAAAAATAACTTCTCAGTGTGATCCATCATCATCAGGCGATCACTCGTGACTGAGTAAGAAGACGGCAGTCAGGCATTCGAACAACATGACCGGTCCACTGAAGTTGGCGTTGAAGGATCATTTTTTCAACGTTAGTAGTCTTTGCTTCTTCCAGTACACTGATATTTGTTCGCCTATCTTCCCAAGTAATTCGCAGGATTTTCCGGAGGCAACGTTGATGAAATCTTTCAAGGAGGTGGAATTGACGTTTATAGATAGTCCATGTTTCGCAGGCATACAATAAAGTTGGTAATACAATGGCTTCATAAACCAGTGTTTTGGTCTTCTTACAAATATCCCGATCCTCGAACACTATGTTTCATTTGAGAAAACGCGGCACTTGCGGAGCTCAGACGATGCTGGATTTCACTGTCGATGTTAGCTGTAACAGAAAGATAGCTGCCAAGATAGAGAAAATGATCGACATTTTCCAGTATTGTCCTGCCAAGCTGGATAGATGGCATCACCAAAGGGTTAGCTTGCACTTGCTGATGAAGCACTTCGGGTTTTTTGATGTTAAGTGAGAGACCAAGTTTTTCGTATGCTTCTGCAAAAGCATTTTGGATAGTTTGGAGATCATCCTCTAAATGTGCGGAGACCACATTATCATCAGCATACTGAAGTTCCATATGTGTGACTCTCTTCCTCTGTTCTCCAATTACTATATTCCATTCCCTCTTCCAGCCAGGTGTTGGGAGTTCTCTCTCTCTCTCACACACACACACACACACACACACACACACTATGTCAATCAACATTCCTGAGGGTGGGGGTCTCCCTTAGTAGGGCTGGCCCAGAACATCTTAGTGCCTGAGGTGAAGGACAAGATGGTGCTCATCCCATTCCATGTATAGAAGAATCTTCAACAGTGAGGCAAAAATGTTCTCAAACACGACTTCGGGGATCTCTTAGAGAACCCAACTGCATTTTATTTAAAGGATTTTATCCCACTCTTTAGCCAAAAAGGCTCCCAGAGCAGCTTACAGTGATAATTTGTAAAACAGTCCTGCCCTCAGGCTTACAGTCTGATATACAAGAAGCTACACAGGAAAAGGCAGTGGGGAGGGGGTTACAGTTCTTAGAATAATCAGCTGGGATGGAAACTTCAGGTAGCTTGATGGAATTACTACTGTTAGGTGACAGTTGAGAGAACCAAAGGCAGTTGCTCTCAGCTGAGCCAGTGAAATAGCCTTTCTACCCTCTCTCTGCTGTAGCCTGATGAAATGGCCACAACTAGGAGGGAAAGCCAAAGGCACCTGCTCTCTCAGCATAAGGCAGGGGTCCCCAATCTTTTTAGGTTAGTGAGCACATTTGGAGTTTTGAGAGTCATGGGCATTCTCACAAAAATGCCCATTCATGATATGGTGGGCATGGCTAGTCACAAAAACCTCTTTTCCCAGAAGGCAAGCTGGTGAGATGAAGGGAATAATCCTATAGATCTTGTCTGAGGGGCCATAGGATAGTGGGGATTGCCTCTGAAGTCGGAGACTGCTCTGACCTCAGAAGGAGTCGGAGATCCACCCCCACCCCCTCACAGCTGGCACAGAAAGAATCATGCTGGCTGGCTTCTGAGGTCAGAAAATTAACCTCAGGGAAGGGGGGGAAGGGGAAGTTCCAGTGGGCGGAGAGGGGAGGAGACCAGAGAGGCCAGGATGTAAGCTATCATTAGCCTCTTCCAGCCATCTTCCCATCCCCTCCAAAGCACCATCACTAGACGGGCAAAAAAGCCTGTCTAGTGAAAAACAACGATTGGAGGATGGTGAGATAAGAAGATCGCCTCTGCCACTCCTGCCCTGCTGACTTCAGCCTGGCAGGGCATTGGATACATGGAAGCCTTCAAGTTTAGAGGCGTCTATCTTGCAAGGAGGTAACCCATAGGCAACCCATTGCGCCCTAAAAGAAAAATAACTTGCCCAACAACTTAAGTACTAGGCAGAGGTGGGGGCTGAGCTCCAAAATATAAAGCCACTATTTTCAACCCAAATAAAGATAGAACTGGAAGGCAATACCTCACTTTGCAGCATGCCACCCTCCCAGTTTAAAAAACATTTTTAATTTTAAAAAAGCCTTAAGAAATAAAAATCAGGAGGGGCAAGGAGCCTGTTGGGTGCTTAGAGGGGTGTCCACTGGCACCACATTGGAGACCCCAGGCATAGGTGATGGAGTAGCTGTGCTTCTCTCCCAGTGCTTTGCAACTTCTAATAACAACAACAAAACAAATTAGGAATATTCATCAATTAAATAGTTTAGGGTGCAATCCTATGCATGTTTAGGCAGAAAAAAGGCCTATAACTCCCAGTGGGAGTAAACACACAGGATTGTGCCTTTAAATCTAAGATATATTTTTTTAATTTATTAAATTTTGAGATGACGAATTCTGAATAATGTGAATACAGTTGAATAAAATTACTGCTCATTGAGGGAAAAGTTACCACCTCTTTTCATAGTATAAGCCACCAGTAACAAAATAGCCTCAAAATAACCAAGTGTGCCTTTATTTTTTAGCTCATCTGATTACGATTTTCCCTCCACAGTGGGGGACTGCAGTTACTAATCAACTAAAGCTTTAGCATTCAACTGATACCTTGCAATGCTAAAACAACTATGGCTGTTTTTTTTTTAGTACCTTGAATAGAGTTCTGATCAAGACATTAAGATCTTTAAAGGGGGGGAAAATCTCACATATTTCCATTGCTTTGCCAAGTTGATCAAGTATATTAAGTTCACTGCAATTAATTATTGGTTGCACTAACCCTGGCCTTTTGAACTTTGAGAATTCTCGACTGAACCTGCAGATGGAGCTAGAAGAGAGGAAGTTGGGGAAAGCAGTAAACACAACTACAAGGTGAAAGGGAACAAGCTGCTTAAATGAGACAAGTCAGGGCTTTTTTTCTGGTGGAACTCACCGGAACTGAGTTCCAGCACCTTTTCTTCTATTAATTGCATTACAATTTAATCGCCATCTACTCCCGAGGAAATGTAATCCAAGAGTTCCGGTACCCTTTTCTCCAGAAAAAAAGCACTGGACAAGATACTTTTCCCTGTAGTGCCCTTTCAAATTTCATCCAAAAGACAAAATAAGCCATCAAAATGCTGATAATTCATCTCTGTAGCAGTGATTTTTGACATTTCTACCTTCAGGAGACCATACCCTCCCAACATTTCACAGATGAAAATAGGGACACGTGTGAATTTGTAAGAGGTATGGTTAAGCAAAATGAAGGTGTGATCAAGAGGGTGTGGCCAGTCAACATGAGGGCGTGGCCAAGGGTGTGGCCAGGCAACCAAAGGGCATGGTCAAGTGCAAAGGTTATTAGAGGAAACACACAAAAACTTATAATTATTAGATTATTTATTATTTTATAATATTTTATTAGAAGCTTTTGTATTTATTTTTTACCATACTGAAACCCTTAATTGTTGATATCTGGTGTTTTTCGCGGGGGGGGGGGGTGTCACTGCTTGCAGGGCAATCTCTTTCTTTTTGTTTTAAAATTGTCAGGATTGGTCCCGCATTTTCAAGGCAGTTGGAGAAGGAGAAGAAAAGGGGATGCGGAGGAGGGGGAGCTTTTGGGTGGGGGAAATACAAAAAGACACATTGGGGTTTTGAGCCCTTTCAGCGCTTTGCTCCAACACCTCTACTGCTCTGGTTTTTAAGCACAAGGAGTAACTTTGAGGGGCTGAACAGCTTTGTTGTTGTTTGTTATTGTGGAAAGGACCCAGTTTTAAGCACCTTTTGTGTTCGCAATCCTATGCACAGTTACTCGGGAATAAGTACAAATGTCTTCAATGGGTCTTACTTACTTACCAGGGGGCCTGTCAGAGGCAGCAGGTAGAGCGTACACACACACACACACACTGCGCACAGAAACAAAATTCAAAGCAATCTCGATAGGCTGGAGCGCTGGGCCAAAAACAACAGAATGAAATTATAGGGATAAATGCCAAGTGCTGCACCTAGGGAGAGGAAACCAAATACAGAGTTACAGAATGGGGGACACTTGGCTCAACAATACTACAAGTGAGAAGGATCTTGGAATTGTGGTAGATCACAAACTGAATATGAGCCAGCAATGCGATGTGGCTGCAAAGAAGGCAAATGCAATTTTGGGCTGCATTAATAGAAGTATAGCTTCCAAATCGCGGGAAGTGATAATTCCCCTTTACTCAGCACTGGTTAGGCCTAATCTTGAGTCTAGTTCTGGGCACCACACTTTAAGAAGGATGTAGACAGACTGGAGAGGGTTCAGAGGAGGGCAACAAAGATGATAAAGGGACTGGAAACAAGGCCCTATGAGGAGAGACTGAAAGAACTGGGCATGTTTAGCCTTCAGAAGAGGAGACTGAGGGGAGATATTAATAGATCATAGAGTTGGAAGGGGCCTACAAGGCCATCGAGTCCAACCCCCTGCTCAATGCAGGAAACTAGAGGAGGGGTCTCCCATCCAAGTAACAACCAGGCCTGACCCTGCTTAGCTTTCCACTCTCAGACAAGCTGAGCCAGCGTGAGCTACAGGCCTTTTTCAAACATATGATAGCACTCTTCCAGTACTTGAAGGGTTGTCACACAGAGGAGGGCCAGGATCTCTTCTCGATCATCCCAGTTTGCAGGACACGGAATAATGGGTTCAAGTTACAGGAACCCAGATTCCACCTGAACATCAGGAAAAATTTCCTGAGTGTTAGAGCAATAAGACAATGGAACCAATTACCTAGGGAGGTGGTGAGCTCTCCCACTCTGGAGGCATTCAAGAAGAAGCTGGACGGCCATCTGTCAGGGATGCTTTGACCTGGATTCCTGCATTGAGCAGGGGGTTGGATTCGATGGCCTTGTAGGCCCCTTCCAACTCTACTTTTCTATGATTCTACATCCTAGGTCTGGAGGAGGCAGGAGAATTCCGGGATCTGCATAACAAATTGGGACTCTGCATAACAAAGTAAGAAGTCGTGATGGCTTCAGTGTTTGCAGGACTGTCCAGACAAATTCGGGCAATTGGAGAGGTTTTTTTGCTGAGAAAACACTTCATGTTACAGAGACTTCTGTGGCATGTTCTAGGATACACATTCAACACACAGGTATGAATTGTCGAAAAAGAGGACGTGTCACCAAAAAAGAGGACAAATGGGTACTGATTTCCATATAATTTGCATATGCTAATTTATATGTGTAGATACAAATTTAGAAAATTGTCCAGGTGCTGTTGATGGCCAATAGTTCTTATGGCTCAGTATCTTTAAACCAAAATCGGACAGGGCAACTCTTCTAAGTCCTCTGGCAACCCTTCATTTGTGTAAAAGAGGACACATGACCACCCTAGCGCTGGGCTGGCTTGTTGCATCTCACTGTTGCCTTTTGTGTGAACGTAGAGGGTAACTGATTGTTGGGAATTAGCTGTCTTTCAGAGAAGCTTGTCAGCCATTACTGACAAGCTTCTGTCAGGGATGCTTTAACTTGGATTCCTGCATTGAGCAGGAGGTTGTACTTGATGGCCTTATAGGCCCCTTCCTACTTTACTATTCTATGATCATCTTAAGGAACCTTAGAATTCCTCAGAATACAATTTGAAAGCCTCTGCTCTATATGGATGAAATATGTCCTTGCTAGGGAGAATGTCAATGTATGTTACAAAACATGGACCCAGCAGGACTCCTGTTTTCAATTAGGTATTGCTGCACAAAGGCCTAGTTCTCACAGACAGCAGAGAAATTTGTAAACCTCTGTGTGGATAGATCCAGTCAGAATACTGGTGGGTGGGGGCTCATACAATTTAATTCTCCTCCCTTCTGCTAGTACTGATAACAAATCTCTGCACATTGAAAAACAGATGTCACTGAGAAGGGTTCTAGCCTAGCCTTTTTTCCTGTCATGCTAGTTCTCTATGTGTGAGGATATTTTTATGTGGAGGAGCACTTCGTTATGAGAGCCTCTCAGTCTGCAGTGTGGTAGCTAACAGAAGGACTTTTGCAAAATTAGTGTGGCATTTTTTGTTTGACTATACCAGCTTATAATTTACCTATGGATTTGCTGCAATCATTTTTTGAGCAATGCCTGGAAAAATGTGAGCAGGTTGTATAGGGTACCAACATTGTTCCAACCACAATATCCAGTCAATGTGGTATAGTGGCAAGAGAGCTGGGCTTAGGTTCATATACCTGTGCCATTATTACATTCACTGGGAAGGAAGCTGCTAACTGCTGGTAATCTACATCACAAAGTCATCTGTAATTATAAAAGAGGACCTGTGTCTGTCTGCCCATTACCATAGCACCAAGACCGTGAAATCTAGACACTTGAAAAGTGGCGTGCATACTAAGGGAACACTGGGGGGGGGGGTGCCTCAGGGTTATTTTGTGGTTTTTTTAATGCATTAATTAATTTAAATTAATTTAAATGTGTATATGTGGTTGAAGCCATCAGTAAAATCTTCAGCCACTAGGGGCAGACTTCCATAAACAGCACATAGGATTCATAGGATCATAGAGTTGGAAGGGGTCTACAAGGCCATCGAGTCCAACCCCCTGCTCAGTGCAGGAAACTAGAGGAGGAGTCTCCCATCCAAGTAATAACCAGGCCTGACCCTGCTTATAGCTTTGCAGTCCAAGCAGTTTGAAGTCAGGGGAGTTTAGTAGGCCAAGGGACAGAGTTATCTGTCTTACCCGCTGCTGTGGGACAGCCCCTTTCAGGGGAATGGAGTGGACAGACCCTGCCAACTTTTTCAGACATTAGAAGCAGACTTTTTGATAATTGTGTATCATTGCATTGCTAGTTCTCTGCCTTTGTTATATACTTTCCTTTTGCAAATATGAATGTGACCGAGTAAGAACTAGATTTGTCTAGTCAGATTAGTTGCACAAATCAGGACAAATCCTTTCTTTCTCTGAGTAGAATTTTCATGGATTATATATCCATGTAATAATGTATACATTGCATTGTGAAGGTATTATTAGGTTGCATAGTGAAGGTAGGACTCTAGTATAGTGGAATACAATTAGCTTTTTATAGAGAGGTTTTAGCAGCCCTGTAAATTGTGCTTTGAACTCTTTATTTTATGTAAAGTGAGCTCTAAAAATATCTAAAGGATCACACGCTTCATTGCTTATATGGGCCGGGTTTGTGATTATGTACGGGCAGAAATAGCCAAACCAAAGAGCAAAGCAGATTGGCTCCTTGAACAGGCTTGCTTTTACATAATACACAATTCCAGATTACTCACTGCTCATCACAAGGGCTCAGTTTAGTCTTCCACCTCTTAACACCAGACACTAGAACTTGAATCTTGGTCCACGTGATAACAGGCAAGTACTCTGGACAGCTGACCTTCAAAGCCAGTGTATCGAACTTCTTGAACTCTCCCTCCCCTTGCCTTCTAAAACTATTCTATTTCGTGGCTGCCTCCAGCCCAACACAACTAATTTGTTCCACAGGTGAACATATGGAGATCCTCATACATAGGGTGCAGCCTGCAACTGTGTGCCAGGGTAATCACTCTTCTATCAAGGTCAGTGTATCTTTCAAAAGTACAGAAAAGGGATGCAGCTGGGATCTGGTGCAGACCAGATCCCAGCTGTCAGGAGGCATGGAGGAATCTACATGAAATTCCCCCTCTACCTGCCCACATGGTCGCTGTTTTGCCTGTTCTTTTCAAAGGCTAAACTTTGGCTGATGAAGGACGTGGGGGACAGGAAGGCTTCCACCTGCCTAAGGATCCTCCACCCTCCCCTGAAACTCTGTGCCTCCCTTGGGGATGTGTCACTCCACAATTTGGGAACTTAGGTTCTGCTAAGCACTTTTATCCCCTTCACACGTTACTCATGTGAAGGGGGCTCCATGTATTTGAAGGGGCTGTGGGGGCATGCCATTGGCCCCACCGCTAACGTCGCACACACTGACTAGCTGTTTTGCCACAGGTTCCCCAAAAGGGATTGGCAAAGGTTCTTTGTGGGATTTTCAGACCATAATAAATACTCCTCCAGGAAGTTAAAGCCAAACATCTTTATTGCAAAGCTGAGCATGAAATACATGAAATGCTATGCCTTCCTTCAAGTTCCCTGGTGGAACTCCCACCCCTTAGCTACACAGTCACTGTATTATTTCCAACCAACCCGAATGCTAGTTCCAGCAGCTCTCCGCCCGGCCTGGGTATCAGCTTTCAGCATTGGGGCTTCAGCAGGGCTCTCTGAACAGCTTCCTCTGCTCCTCCTTGCTCCTTCCGATTCTTCAGCACTCCGCCACTACACACACACACAACCAACCACCACCACTACCAACCACCACCACCTTAGTCTGCAGTTGCTAGTCTAATATACTCTTCTAGCACCAAACTCCATGGGCTGCAGACCTCATGCTTAATTGGTAGCACCTGGGCTGTTGTGCAGTGTCATTCCTCTGGCCTGCAGCCAGGTCACACCCAGCAAGTTGCTGAAGATTGCATCAGCCTGGCTAGGTAGGGGTGGGCGATCGAGCCTCACTGGGGCAGAACGAGGCAGAAATTGGCCCTGCTCACACCCAGCGAGGCCTTACCTTTTCTTCGGGGCAGCTCGCCCACTCCGCGGCGAGCTGCCCGCGTGGCCCATTCTGTCCCGTCGCGTCATTTCCGGGACTGGAAATGATGCGACGGAACCCTGCGCAGGTGCGCTAGACCCCTGTGGCGCATTCTGCGCCTGCGCAGGGTCCTGTCACCTCTCGGAAGCGACGGATGGGCCGGAGCAGCCCGATTGAGCAGCGCGCTGCGCCGCTCAGAAAATGGAGTCGGGTCGGTGCCGAGCCCGAAAATCGACTCGGAGGCGCCGACCCGGATTGGATGCATCGCTAGCTAGCAGCCAACTCACAATTTAAGCAAGGTCATGCATGCCTTGCTATTACAGAGCAAAATACAGGGTATAATACCATACAGAGCATAATACAGAGCATAGTATCATACAAAGCATAATACAGGGCATTGAGGCAGGACTGTTGTGCAACACTGCACTCCTCGCCATCTTCCTCAACTCCCATTACACTAGCCTCACCTGATGTGCACACATTGAGCATGAATGTCTGCAGTGGGGAACCTCTGCATGCAGAACTCTGGATGCATAGGTGTCCACGTGTTCTGAAACCCTGATCGTACAGAGTTTCAGAATGTGTGGAAGCTTAGGTGCATAGAGGCCTGTGTGTGTAGGCTTCCCTGCTTCAGATGGCCATGCTCAATGCATGGGCATCAGGGGTGGGGGGCTAGTTGGTGTGCATGGCATGGGGCGGGGCCAGCAGCCGCTTCAACACATGGAGCTCTCTTCATGTTAGTAACACATGAAGGAGGCTCTAGTTCCTTATTCTTGGAGATCAACCTCAGTCGCTGGATCAGGATGGTCTCCTACCTCTCTGGACTCAGCAGGTTGGATCCAGTGCTACATCATTGCATAATAAGAGTGAAACTGAATCCAAAGTTTTCTTCTACTTGCAGAAGAGATTGCACAAGATCTTATGGGGGAAAACAATAAATGCTATAGAACTTAGCTATTGTAACAATAGGTGACAATGGTGTATGCTCTTCTTGAATCAGCCATTGTCTTTCTTGTTTACTTTTCTCCCAAGCCAGCCCACTATCTCTTGCTTTGGTTTTCCCAGTTCTAATTTGTAGAATTTATTTTCCTTCCTCAGACTACTATAAAACAATATATATTGACGAGCCATTCTCATACCCCTTCCTCATTGTATATACACGTTGTTCTTTATGCATTGCTCACAATGTTGGTGTTTTTTCCACACCAAGTCTTAAGAGAGGTTACGTAGTTAGCTCAACAAAATAAATATTTCCATTGTCTCTCAGACACCATTAAATTAAACTCTGCTATAATACGGTGCGAAAGCTAGACTTTCTGGCTGCACCCCATGGCTCTGGAATGTTGTCCTAGACCAGCTCTTTACCCACCCCAACCCAGTTTTCTTGTCATACCTCACCTTCTGATCCTTATCATCTTGGATCTCTAGCCTTTCTGCCAGACTGATGTTGCTGCTACTTCCTGCCCTGGCCATAGTGCTTTTGTGTACTTGAGCTGCTGTGCTTGACATAGTTTATCTACCAGTAAAATACCCACTTTGTCAAGAGCTATAACACGTTAAAAATGTGTGAATACATTAAACTCCTGAGGTTTCCGTGAAGAAAAATCCTTTTAAAAAGCTCTTGCTGTAAATCACTGCTTTGGCTAAGCAGAAGCGGGCAGACTCCCGTAGTCTGGCTTAAAAGGTTATGGTAACTTGCCTCTAATCAAGAGAGTGCTGAGCCTCAAACTCTTATTCAAAATCATGACTGTTCCACAAAGTTGGGAAATTCCCAGTCTTGTACCTGGACTGGTGATTAGATCATACCTAAGGAGATCACTCCAGGGCTGGTATATGTTTGCATAATTCAGTTAGCGTTTGCCCAACCTGATTACGTGCAATTTTCATAGATTTCATAGATCATAGAGTTGGAAGGAGCCTACAAGGCTATCGAGTCCAACCCCCTGCTCAATGCAGGAAACTAGAGTAGGGGTCTCCCATCCAAGTAATAGCCAGGCCTGACCCTGCTTAGCTTTCCATGCTCAGACAAGCTGAGCCAGCGTGAGCCACAGGCCTGTATATTTTGATTGGATTGGTACTCAATCTGACTTTCCAATTGTGACCTGGAGAAATGCAGGGCTAGTTTTAGGCAAGATTGTTTTGGGCTGTCATTTCCCCTGTCTTTGCCTACCTTTGTTAAGGCAGGGTTTCTTAAGCTTACCATATCCATGGTTGCCAAACACTATGGGAGTCTTCAGCGCCTGCCCTGCTATCCAGCAGCTTGTCAACAGTTAACAACCTGGCTGTGGCATTCTGCATCAACTGCAGCTTCCAGACCAACCTTAAGGGCAGCCCCACATAAAGCACATTGTAGTAATCCAGCTTTGAGGTTACCAATGCATGGACCATAGTGGTCAAACTGTCCCTGTGTAGGAATGGCTGTAACTGTCTTACCCACAGGAGCTGGTAAAAGGCACTCCTAGTAATTGAAAATACCTTTGCCTCTAGTGACAAGGATGGATCAATGAGTATCCCCAGACTACACACATACTCCCCCAGGGTAAGTGTAACCTCATCTACAGCAGACAACTGACTCAGTTGCTGGACACGGGAGCCACTTACCCACAGAGCCTTCATCTTGCCAGGATTCAGACTCAGTTTATTGGCCCTCATCTAGCCCACCACTGCATCTAAGCACAGCTCCAAGGTTTGCACAGCCTCCCCTGATCCAGATGTTAGAGAGAAACAGAGCTGGGCATCACCAGAGTACTGATGGCACCTTGCTCCAAATCACCTAATGCTTGCTCCCAGCCGCTTCAAATAGATGTTAAATAGCACTGGGGATAGAACAGGAATCTGCAACACCCCACCGCCTAAACGCCAGAGGGCCAATGAGCACTCCCCCAAAACTATACTCTCTGAAACTGACCCTGCAGATAGGACCGGAACTGCTGAGGAATGGTGCCTCAGTTAGCCATCTCATGAAGTCATAACTCCCCCACTCTCTGTTTTGGGATAAATGTGTGACATAGGTAATCACAGCTTAAGCATATGCCCAACTCCCACTAAATTTCATATTACTTTCTACTTAACAGCATTGTTAGGGTGCATTCCAACAAGACTCTGTTCCAATGTAAGGACGTGCTTAGCTGGCATGCATGCATGAGTTCATATGCATGCATGAGCATGTAAATCCATGACAATCATGTCACTTTCAGAAAATGAATCCATTTATGCTTCTTTTTCTCTGTCGAGTAAATTAGGATGCTGCAATAGCTTCACATAAAATACCCACTCAGAAGTCTAGTTTCACAGTAAAGCTCTTATAAATAACATAAAAATGGAAACAGCAGATACTTACCTTTTCATGAAAATATCAGGTTCTTCATTCTTCCCTTCTATTTGGCGCAGCTTAGTCAAATGAAACAGGAAATAATATGACCAGTTTGTCTATTACTATTACTAATTTAGAAATATTAGTCATTAGATAAATGTTGGGAATTGCACATCCAATGGCTGGGATGCTGCCAAGCTAAACATGTCTTGAATTGTGATATGAATATTTTAATCTGAAGAAATATTTGAATTATTTTTATTCCAATAGAGTAACTTCCTCTTCTCCAAGAGTCATATTTGTCAACTAATTTTTGAGAAATATTTGTTAACTTATTTTTGAGAAATATTTGTCAACTTATTTTTAAAACGTTGGCCTTAAAAATCTATATTTCATGCCAAGCTGATAAGCAGCTTTTTTACATGTGTATTGTCACACTTCTTGTTCTGAAAGTATTAGAAATCAGATTTCCGTAACTTAAAATGTCAGTAACTTAACTTAAAATGTCAGTATATGTGAGATCCAATCCCTGCAAAAAGCACAGTTATCTCCAGAGTCCAGAATTTAGGTAAAAATTCATGATATGCCTTTCACTATCACCTTTAGAAACATATGGCATTTCTTTTCCAATGTTTTATCATCTGGCTCCCTCTGCCCCTCCGCCCATTATCCTCTTGACACTGACTTAATGTTTTAGGATATTCTTAAAAACTTCACCAACTGAAAGCTCAGAATCTGGTTCCACAGTGAACTTAAGCCATCAGAAACATGTTTTACAAATACATCTTTAAAAGGCAATAGAAATCTTGCCCCCTTCATATTCCAGCTCCATACAGACCAGTCAGTCTGACATCAATTCCTGGGAAAATTCTGGACCAGATTATGAAGTAGTCATATGGAAGCACCTTGAAAACAATCCAGTGATTACTAGAAGCCAACACAGATTTGTCAAGAACAAATCCTGCCAGACCAATCTGATCTCATTTTTTGATTGGGCAACCTCCCTTGTGGACTGTGGGAATGCGGTGGACATTATATATCTTGACCTCAGCAAAGCTTTTGACAAAGTGCCTCATGGTATCCTGATTAGCCAGCTAGCTAAAAGTGGCCTAGATGGAACAACTATCAGGTGGATCCACAGTTGGCTACAGAATCGGACTCAAAGAGTGCTTAATGGTACCTTCTCAAACTGGGAGAGGTAATGAGCGGGATACCACAGAGCTCAGTCCTGGGCACAGTGCGCTTCAACATTTTTATTGGATGAGGAGGTGCAGGGAATGCTTATCAAATTTGCAGATGATACAAAATTGGGTGGAATAGCTAATACTCTGGAAGACAGAAACAAAATTCAAAATGATCTTGATAGGCTGGAGTACTGGGCTGAAAACAACAGAATGAAAATTAATAGGGATAAATGCCAATTCTGCACTTAGGAAAAAGAAACCAAATGCACAGTTACATGATGGGGGATACTTGGCTCAACAATATTACAAGCAAAAAGCATCTTGGAATTGTTGTAGATCACAAGCTGAATATGAGCCAGCAAAGTGATGTGGCTGCAAATAAGGCAAATGCTATTTTGGGCTGCATTAATAGAAATATAGCTTCCAAAATCGCATGAAGTACTAGTTCCCCTCTACTCAGCACTGGGTAGGCCTCATCTTGAATACTGCATCCAGTTCTGGGCACCACACTTTAAGAAAGATGCAGACGAACTGGAAAAGGTTCAGAGGAGGGCAACAAAGATGATATGGGGACTGGAAACAGAGCCCTATGAGGAGAGACTGTAAGAACTGGGCATGCTTAGCCTTCAGAAGAGAAGACTGAGGGGAGATATTTTACAGAACAGCAACATTCCCCTACAGACCTTACTTTTTGGGCTCTGGACAAAATTAACTCTAACAATGAAAAACAATTATTAAGAAGGGAAATACAATGGATTATTAAATTAAATACTTTAAAACCAATAGGTCTTAATGAGGATTTGGAACTGTTCCCATTAATGTGACTGCAAAATTACTGTAGTGCTTTACAAAAAGCTGTGTCCTGACTGGATGTCCTTGACATTTTGCCAACGAGATAACATCGAGAAAAAAGAAAAAACTGTACCATAATATAATCACGTTCAAAAAGATCTATTTTTTCAATCGCCACTAAACAGTGAAAGACATTAGTTGTTTAAGAAATCTGCAGACTCTTTTACAAGTAAGTTATAATTTATATAAAGAAAATGTATGCCTTTTTTAAAAAAGCAATATTTGTTTCTCATTTTTAAGAAAATGTTTTGAAATGATTTCTATTAAGACTGTAAAGAAATTCAATATACAATGAGAAAGTATTTTTATTATGTGTTGTCCTCACCATGTTAATTTAATTTAATTTAATGTATGTATTTTGAATATTCACAGCCCCTTGAGGAAGGCCTTGAAAAATACACAGACCGAAACGCGTTGGGCTCCTTTAATAAAGATTTTTGCATCCTGAGAACCCAGTTCTCTCCTCTTTTCCGTCAAGTTGCAGGAAGCCAGATTCCGCATGGACATCAGGAAAAATTTCCTGACTCTTAGAGCAATATGACAATGGAACCAATTACACAGGGAGGTAGTGGGCTCTCCCACACTGGAGGCATTCAAGATGCAGCTGGACAGCTATCTGTCAGGGACGCTTTAACTTGGATTTGTGCATTGAGCACAATATAGGCCACTTACAACTCTACTATGATTCTGATATCTTGAAAACTTATGGTGTGCCATATTTATTAATTTATTTATTATTCATTTATTTATATCTGACAAGATTTCTGAGCAGTGAACAATAAAAAGAAAAAAAGAATCAAAATACAGAATTAGTATTTAAAATCAGATTATGTTCTCTAAAACTGTAGCTGGTCAGTCAGAGAAAGCTTGTTTAAATAAAAATATCTTCAGTAGGTGCTGAAAACAAAACAACAGCAGTGCCTGCCTGCCTGCCTGCCATCAAGAGGCAGGGAGTTCCACAGGGAGGGAGCCAGTACTCCAAGTGGACTCCAAACGGATTGCAGGTCCAAGAGGCGCACCTCATCTGATGACCTCAGTGACCAGGCAGGCTGGTAAGGGAGAAGGCACTCTCAAATATCCTAGGTCCTATAGAAAATGCTAACATTAGAAATACATTCAATTTGGACAAAGGCAAATTAAAGGTTAAAAAAAAGAGGCCAGAAGGGGGATCCACTGAGCACTAAAATCACTTTACAGAGTTTGTGAAAGGTACAAAAGGAACCATTCACAGTTAAAAAGATTTTTACTGGGTTTTCTGGGTCTTGCTTGCTAGGTAGTGATTTTTACAATTGACCATCACTTGAAATAGTAAACCCTTTATTCTTTGGCACACAGTATAAAGGATGATCTCTTTCCTTCTTATGCAAGGCAATCCTTGCAGTTTTTAAATCTTTAAAATAGCATGAGATAAGAAAACAGCTAGGAGGTGAAAAATTGATGAATGCTTTTGTGGTCTCTTGTGAAAAGCTTGGTGTAAAGAAAGAGATTTTTGAGAATGGGCCTGGTCTAATGCTAACCTGGAGGCATACATACAAGATAACCATACTTGTATATTAATTTATACAATGACACTAGGGCTTGTTTTATTTCATTGCCTGGAAGGACAGTTGGATTTTATGTTTCATATCTGTTGGCTGGCATAAATAAGGTTAAAACAGAACAAACAGCCAATATTAAGATGAGATCACAATTAATTACCGGTAATGGCTGGCAGCAATTGTTATTGGGAGGTAAATGGTATGCACAATGTTTATAATGTAAAGTTGGTTGCTGATTTTATGGTGTGTGTGTGTGTGTGTGTATGTAGATTTAGTATTTAATCTTTTTATTATTAGTTGTATATATACTCTTATGTTTATTTTACATACCTTAATTTATTCCCATTTTATTGTTTATTTTAATAACGGCTTTATGTACAAATTGTGGCAAGGCCTGTGGATTAAATAAACACTTTTGGCTGGATACTTGTATCCATATACGTACATGTATAGGTCTTTGCACTCTTGGGGGGGGGGAGATGAACCTTGTGACATACAAAAGGTCTAATGGGAATTGTCCCACTAGACCAGTGATTCCCAACCTTGGGTCCCCAGATGTTGCTGGATTACAGCTCCCAGCATCCCTTGCCATTAGCCATGCTGGCTGGGTATGCTGGGAGCTGTAGGCCAGCAACATCTGGGGACCCAAGGTTGGGAACCACTGCACTAGACAATTGCCTGAAGTTTCTGGTCCATCCTACCCTTGACGAGTTAAGGAATATCCTTAATCACAGAATATCAAGATCCCTCTTTTTTTTTTTTCCCCTTGTTTCTTTTTATATCTGAGCATGGCTTTGCTATATTTGAGATCATATGGGGAAACTGTCACAGGGAATGAATCTGTGGTGACCTACATAAAGAAGGAAATCCGAAGGACACCCTGCGGAAGGAGGGGCCGTTCCTGTGGAGCATGCATCAAATAGTGACTCTTGGGAAGTTTGGGGGCAACCACTGTAGCACCCGTGAGCAATTTGGGGCCTTCCATTGGTTCCTCTGGGGCTACTGGTATGATTCCAATACATTCCTATGGCCATTCAGAATGACAGCTGAATATTTTGGCCCTGAGGAAGGAGGGGCCATTCCTGTGGAGCATGTATCAAACAGTGACTCTTGGGATGTTCTAGGGTACCCCCTGTGGCACCTGTTGGGGCTCCCACTGTTTACTGTGGGGGTGCTGGTATCATTACAATGTATTTATATGGCCATGCAGAAGTACAGGGAATTTTGAAGGGAAGGTTGCCAAGGGGAGGGGGCAGATTCAATGGCCATTCCGTGTCCTTTTTAGTATGTCCCCAATGAGTTAATATTTTAACTTGGTCTCAATAAAGTTAAACGGGTTCAAAATGGGGGAGAGTTTATTGTTGCATTCAGCAAAGTGCTTACACACACACAGCTGAATAGGATTGGGGATGGGGAGGGAAACATGTACCAGTTCAGTTTTTTTTTGTTTCTGGTCCACTGCCTATGCCAGGGCTCTGCAACCCCGGGTCCCCAGATGTTGCTGGACTACAGCTCCCAGAATCCCTTGCCATTAGCCATGCTGGCTGGGTATGCTGGGAGCTGTAGGCCAGCAACTTCTGGGGACCCGAGGTTGCAGAGCCCTGGTCTATGCAGAGGTGCGCTCGTGCAAAGGGGCGAAATTGTTTTTTTTAAAAAAAAGAAGGAAAAAAAGCAGCGATTGCCCAAAGCAACCTGCTCGGAGGTGCAGAGTTGTGCAGGAAGATTTACCAAAACAATAAATAAGTTAACAAGCTTCCAGAGAAGAAGTCGAACCGCCTCACAACAACAAATGGCGGATACCTCTCTTCCCCAACAGTTTGGGAGACACACGTGACACTGCATTTCCCCCGCCCCTCGAAAATTATTGGCTAACTCCAGCGATGACACTTTCGTGGCCACACCTCGGATGGGCAATGACAGCGCCAGTTTAGAACACACCAGCTGCATACTGCGACAGTGGACACAATAACTGAAAAAACTGTGATAAACCTAGTCCAGGAAATTCCAGAAGAAACAAAGAACAATTATACAGGACTAGCGTGACCAGCACTGAAAAGTGCATGCATTGTGTGCCCCGCAAGTCACAGCAGCAATACAGTACTGCAATAAACCTTAGGTGTGGATTCGGCCCTGATCCTGCAGCCAGTGCGTGTAGGATCTCTGTCCCTCAACCTCAACCGATAACCTCTCTTCATTCCTCTGGCTGGGGAGAAATAGTGGCACTGAACTGGAAGTAAATTCTAGTTCTCTTGCTGGTTTAAGTAGCTGCTTGTTGCTCAGTTCAGAAAAATGGCCAAGTCTAGTGAGATATTATACACATTTCAGTTATGTCACAAATGGGCAGAAGGAGATCAGGATCTTAGAATTCACAAGGCCCAATGCAAAGGGGAAGGGGATCTAGCAGAATAGTCTGTCTATCTGAAGACTGCTGCCAATTCAGAACCCTGCATTGTCATGTTTACTGGGACATAGATTCTGCAGACAGGTTGGTAAGACTGCCATGGTGTGTGTTTGACCATCAATTTTTGCCTGGTGCATGGGGAAGAAAATCAAGAACAATGGCTACAGTGAGACCACTTGAGGAGGTACAATCAGGTGGGCTGAAGTGAAGAAAAGAGTGAGAGGCATAAGCAGAAGCCAGCATGATTCAAGGTGGCCATCAGCTTGTCAGGACAGTGCTATTAGATCAGGGCTCCCCAACCTTGGGTCCCCAGATGTTGCTGGACTACAGCTCCCAGAATCCATTGCTATTAGCCATGCTGACTGGATATGCTGGGAGCTGCTGTAGGCCAACAACATCTGGGGACCCAAGGTTGGAGAGCCCTGTATTAGATGGATACCTGATGGGAGACAGTAGGGAAATGGGAGCTCAAACCTGTATGAGTCCTGTTGCTTCTTTCTGGCTATGGCCGTTTCTGGCTATCAGCTATATACAGGCTGATCCTTCTGAAATGTTTCAGTCCTTTTAGAAATATTTCTAAAACACACTGGGCTGGATCCAGAGTTTCACCACGTGGAACCCTGCCAACTGGACGCTCCTGCAGACAGAAGAGAGGAAGGAGAATTTTTCTGATTCCCCCTCCCCCCAAGCTGCTTGGGAGAGTCAGGACTCAGGAGACCCTCCTGAACAGCATAAGAAGTGGCACTGAAGGCTGCAAGGAGGAATTGGCAAAAATCACCACAGCACCCCTATCCTCTAGCTGGCAGCAAGCTTTTGCTGGATCCTGGTTTACTCTGCAAATGGAAGGAACCCTTCCATTTGTGGACAGGCAAGTTTGGATCCAACCCATAATTTACAAGGAATGGAAAACTGATAATAATCTAAGTACTGCATAGTGAATTAAGGGTGCAATCCTATGCATGTTTAGACAGAAAAAACATCCTACAACTCTCAGCATAGCTGTCTAAACATACATAGGATTGCACCCTAAGTTAAGAAATGGATAGTGTCACTGTGAAGGAGCGCTGCCGGTCCTTTACTGCGGAACGGGAGATCAGAGGTTTCAAACTGCTAGCCTTGATCTCGTTGCACGCAGTCTCAACTCAGCCCCGGTTGTAGACACTGGAATTTAGCACTGACTCAACAGAGAACATACACACAAAACGGGTAGGGTAAAGCAAAAGGAAGTTTTATTATGGGTTGGTCAGTTACAAGGATGTGGTTTGGAGATAAGGGGTGAAATTGACAGAATGGAATACCTTTGTTACACACAGTCAGAACTACAAAACAACAACCGAGAACCTACACTAGACTAAACTAGCAACCGAGAACCTACACTAGACTAAACTAGCAACCGAGAACTTACACTCGAATAAACAGGCACTTTGCTTGGGGGTTGGCTTGCTCAGGCTGGCCTCAGCCTAGGGCCACTGACAGCCTGCACAGCCTGGCTGACTGTATATAGCTTCTCCTCTCTGCCCCTCCCTTCAAAACAAGACAAACTGGTCTGGCCAGGTAGGAATGGTGAGGTGGCTTCAGGTGCCAGCCGGGTGCATTCTTGCCCATTAAGGGTGCTTTGGGAAAACCATTAACATTTTATTGTGTCACAAGCTTGGAGGCATCACCTGGCCTCTCTGCATTTTACCAGGTCCTCCCCGGGATTATGCATTCTTTTTCTGTTATGTGGGGGAAGGTATATGCACTGTCAGGCTTTTTTCTCCACAGTCACAAATAGTTACTAAGCTGAACAGTGGAGTTGGACCAGGCTTTAAATCCCTGCCTCTGTATGACATGCTAGACCCGCTGAAATTCCGTCTTGTACACAACCATTAAAGGTGCAGGAGCCGTCCTCTTTTGCATCTGGCCACACTGCCTCAAACAGAAGTGTTTGCAGAAGTGCAGACCTAACTAGTGGAAAAGTTTTCTTATAAACAGGAAATGTAGGCCTAGCTTTCAGTTCAGGCTCAGTTTTTAGGTCTTGAAGTACAGTTCATAAACTAAAGTCCAAATTAAGAGTTTAGCTTTTAGTTTAGTTTTAAACACCAGCTTTAGAAAACAGAGTATAAGTCTAGAAAGTGCATATTGAGTCAGGCTGCTCAGGCATACCCACTTTAAGGTTATCTGGAGAGGCATCCTCTCCTTAATCCCCTGTCTGTTATCCACTCCGCTGATAAAAATCTCAGTTCCAAGGGGGCTCAACTGACCTAGTTTTCCACTCACTGGAATCTAGTGCAGCCCAGTAGTTGACCCCCCCTCACATCCTTGCTTTTTTAACAAGGCATTCTCTAAGCAGTTGGGGAAAGCGAGTGTGGTAGATGATCGACATTTTATCTTTGCTGATGTGAGGTGAGATGTTTCCCAGTGATGCTGACTGAACTGTCAGCACATT